>JAYKKM010000297.1:1527500-1600000 GCA_035772405.1 Chrysogorgia sp. JL179-B06 | reverse complement strand
AGTTTGCGTTTAAGCTTGAGTAGCAAACAATTCACTAAATTGAAATAACCAAGCTGCAAGTAAGCTGCAAGCTGCTAATATTTATCGATAGAAAAGATATACATACATATCGAGACTACAGATTTAGCAGTACGTATGTCGCACGTACGAACTAGTACACCTTCGCTCTGCCATCTGAGTCCTGAGCGTTAAACGTTTTTCTGAGTTTACGTTTAAGCTTGAGTAGCAAGCAATTCACTAAATTAAAATAATATACTTACACACTTGATCCCAGATTTAATGTAATACTTCCTTTGCAGTGATCGGTGCACATCAAATAACCAAAGAAACCCATCAAGACATACATAAACGTTACAATGCCCAAACTAAGGTTTAATATCCAACGAAAATTACCAGGATTCTTCATTTCGTTCTCCAGAGGAAGAACCTATTCCAACAATAAAATAAATAGAATAAAAAGAGAAAATCAAATTTATCTCCAGCAAAAATTATGGTATCATAATTATATGATATAATACATAGGTATATAATATAATGTTGTAAATAGGTATATATTAGTTAGTTCTACTATTGTATTGACAGAGGACCTCCTTGAAAATCACTCTAGGGTGAAGGAGCATCCCTCTTAAAATATTTTTAATAATAATAATAATAATCCTTAAATCTTAAAAAAAACGAGGCACTTGTGAATTTTGTAAGTGTTGAAATTTTATCGTAAATGTAGTTTTTCATAATGGTAGGTTTCGACCATCACTTTCTGTCGGTTAATTATAAGTAATACCATAAAAGGAGGTGTATTAAACCTCCCGCTCAATGAGGGTTATTTAGTAAGTGACAACCCTAATGTGGGACGTTTCATAGCTAATGCGCTTCTTTTTTATGGTATTCCCTTGTAATACGAAATTGTTTGCGACATTTCTGCAGAGGTTTCCTCGTGTTTGAGACACTTAAGCCTGGTTTCCACATAGTCGTAACAGTCGCCGACTCATGTTTCCATATAGTAACGAAAGTCGCCGACAACGGGTTGTTACTTGGGAAGCCATTTTGAAATTAGCCACAAAGTGCATTGTGGGATACATTTACTGTCGGCGACGACGCAGACAGGCAAAATGTTGTGTTTCCATATCGTTGCTACACTGGGACTAGTCGGCGATCAGTCGCCAACTAGTCGGCGACTGTTGTGAAAGTTGAACTCAGTTCAACTTTCCCGACTATGGTCGGCGACTACGCAGACTACTGTGACGCCGCCGATAAGATGTTTCCATACAGAAAAGACCAGTCGGCGACGCAATTTTCCCTTTCGTAAACGGTCGTTACCATCCCGAAGGGTCGTTACCATCCAAGCTCTCATATAATGTTGGGTAAGGGGAGTGAAATTCCTCGTGGTCCCAAGGTTCCCGCATACTTTGTTTGGTGCGGTGACATGTTCGTCGTGAAATTCAAGATATGTAAATATTTAGTATTTGGAATACAGGAAGAAATTATTCATGGCAAACTGTCAATTCTGGACCAGTAAATTATATTTTGTGATCGATAGTCACAACGTATATGTAGATACTTTCCAAAAGGCAAACGACGTTATTCGGGATTTTGAAATATCAATCGCAACAACGTATGCTTGCGAGGTCAGTCAAAATATATTTGTCGACCGACAAAATATATTTGTCGACTGAAACTATCATATGCTCATTGCATATATGGACCACTGTAATATATAACCATAAATGTAGTTAAGCATTTCTGCATTTGCCATAGAACATAGTTAATTCGTAAAGTCACTTACTAGTCATTGACATACATGCTTTTCAATTAATAGGTGATAAAACGTGTTGTGCTGCGTAGGCAGTGTAGAAATACAAATCAAAATGTATAAAAAGGTTGGTGTACTGCCGTAATAGCGTGTAAGTAGTCTTCGTTTCGAGCGAAGGCCCTTCGTCAGAGAGTGAAACATAAGTGAAATAATCACTCAGTCTCAGTTATAATTTCAATTAATCGGTTTCACTCTTTGACGAAGGGCCGCTCGAAACGTTAGACAACTTTACACACTATTTCATAGACTTGCTCCAAATCTGCCTCTTGGTTTCGGGTTTGTTTAAATTTGGTTTTTTTCAAAGAACTCGCCATATAGATGCTTGTTCGCTTTTTAGATTGAAATATTATGAAAGAACACGAGGAGCCGCGAAATAAAGTGTTTTACCCAACATTCTATGAGAGCTGGGATGGTAACGACCTTTCGGGATGGTAACGACCGTTTACGAAAGGGAAAATTGCGTCGACGACTGGTTGCCGATTGTTACGACTATATGGAAACCAGGCTTTACCCAACGTGCCTGGCTTAACATACCAGATATATTCCCGGTTGGGGCAGTCAGATAATCAATTATCACATATTATACTGAATTATGTAATCCTCTCTCCGTTAAGCAACCATTAATATATATATATATATATATATACACTAATGTAGTGAATGTGGGACATTGGAGCACACAAGCGATACATATATACGATCGTCAAGCTCTATTCCTCAGAAAATGTCTCGGACAGGGATCGAACCTGTAACCTACTGATTGCCTGTGAGACGCTATAATCATTGAGCTACCGAGACTCGTATAGAGAGCGAAGGTTACAATGTACTGGAACATTTTCCCAGCATTTGAAGTTGAAGATCGTCCATGTATATCATTATCATTATGTATTCTCTGCTCTATCTCCATACGGCTAATTCGTGACATCAGCTTCATGTGACGTCAATGTTCCAATTTTATGGTGCAAAAAGTGTAGCTATGACATTATTCCAATATCTTGTTTCTAGCTTGCTGTTGCCAGCTTGTTTACGGCTAAAGAAAATGTGGGAATGACGGGTTCTTCGCAAAGATTCACCAACGCACTCTTATGTATAATAAAACAATTATTGGATTCGGTTTTCGCATGATATCGAGAATTATCAAGGCCTCGGTTTGTGTTATCCGTCTCAGCCTTCGGCTTCGGTAGATAACACAAACCTCGGCCTTGATAATTCTCGATATCATGCTTCACTTCATCCAATAATTGTTAAATATATACTTACCACTCCTATACCCTCGTATGCGTATATAGCTACTCCAAAGAACAACGGAAACTTCTCTATGCCAACAAACATCGGTTCGTCCTTAGGATTGTGAAGATCGCTGAAGAGATAATAAAATATAGAGACTATGCCAACTATTTGGAACACATTCGATGTTAAGGAAATCCACGAGAGCGTGTTTAGGTCTTTGATGAATGATAATGCAACAAAATACGGAAGGATGATCACGATCCAGATTTTAATGTCCATGTAAAACGAAGCGTTGTGTTGCAACACCTAAAGGAGAATGGAGAACTGACTATTAAGTTCCAATTTGTTTTATGATTTGAGCTTTGCGTTGATGTTCTATTAAGGTTTGTTTTTCTATAAATGTTAATAAGTGTGACGTCAAATCAGGAATTTGGCCTACTTGTCTGACTGTTAGACTGGTTCAGGATTCGAGTGAAAATTTGAGGATTTGATAACATCACTAGTGTAAACACTAAAATATATCATCAACTTTACAGTTAGATCAAATTTTCTAGCAGCAGAATATTCAATCTCTTACACAGAGCCTGCGTTCTTTTTGGCCTGTGCCAAAGGCTCTGGGGAACTCCGATGAAACTCGTCATTTGATTGGTTGATGCTGAGCTCTCGCACCAAGTTTCTTTAGGAGCTATTGCTTGCGCAATTGCTCGCGGAGGTTTGGACACCTGATCTCGCATGAGGGCATTCAGAGGTGAAACGACCATGATCGCGCATGGGTGATGTTTATGGAAGGGTCGAGGGAAGACATGAAATTCAACAAGGCTGCTAAAAGTTGGTAAATCAAAGATTTACCAAACCCTGTCGGCAAAATAACAAGGCAGTCCCTATTGTCAACAACAATAGCCTTCAGCGCTTCGTACTGCTCCTCCTTCAACATCACATTCTCTCTCCCAAGAACGTGCAACGCTTTGTCTACGGCTGCGTGGAGCAAATTAATTTTATGCATCTTCGAAATCGAAAATATAAACTTGCTTTATTTAGAGGTACGGAAGTTGGGCGGCCTGGGACAAGGTTGTGAGGGCAATGGGAACGAAAGATCCAATCTTAGGGACCGTTTTTCATCCGAGTTCCCCAGAGCCTCCGTTTCTTGGCGCAGGCCAAAAGGAACGCAGGCTCTGGCTACGAGATTGCAGAATATTATATCGGAAATGATGACTGATTTGATGTCACACTCATTAGCATTTCGGACAAACAAACCTTTATCGAACATCAACGCAAAGCTCAAATTATAAAACATTTTGTCGTTCAACTGTCCATTTGCTGTAGAATATATCAATAATATCGTATTATTTTGGAGTTACATGCACTTTAACAATAGATAAACATTGTCTGCCATGAATCAAGTTTTAGGTTTTTCAAATTAAGTTTTAGGTATTTAAACGAACTCCTATAATAACGATGAATGGTAATTTAGAGCTCTTTCATATCTAACGTCTCTCTTGAGATATTTAGACTTATGTGATATGTAAATGAGTAACCACCGACGTCACGAGGTTTGCAAATTTCCAGCCAACAAGTAATTAATATAGTAAATAAATTTAGCATTGCTATTTTGGTGAAATGATGTTACGTTTCACAAAGTGTCGTAATGTTAAAGTTTCAAGTGATTTGGTCGAATAATCTCAAAGATATACCTGATTTTCTAAAAACGTGTAAAAACCTCGTGAAGTCGATGGTGGTACTACGCACATGTGGTTAAATGACAGGGCGCTATCTTTTTTTCGGTACGGCTGACGTGATACTTCGACTAGTTTTTGTCGTTTTTGAGGAAATTTAAGTGATTTTAATTAGAAAAGGAAATCAAGGAATACCTGAATACAAGCCCAATCAAGTAACTAACACTACATACATGTTTTAACTGCAACTGTGAGTGCATATTCATCGCTAAAATCGCCAACGTGTTGTACGAAGCCACGCGTGGCGCTAGATGGTAACAAGCTCTTCCCAAGACAGGTAATCTGTAGTTTTCTTGGCTTTATTAACAATTTAAAGGACATTGGCAACAACGTAACTTAAATAGCTGGAATATAGTAGTTTGAAGTTGTAACTGTCTAAAGGCCGATCTACACGATACGATTTGTTGTATACGATTGTGATCTTGGCGTATATGTGATCAAACTGTACACGCGTGTCAACATTAGCCATCGAATCATCAACAAGAATTATGTCGTGTACAAACAATTGCCATTACGACAATCGTATACGAAAATATACGCCAGTCCGACAATCGTATACGATGAATCGTATCGTGTAGATGGGCCTTGAGTTGCTAACTTGAATCATTGTCCATTTGTCCGCCATCTTGGATGTATTTTTGATATCCGTGTGGTCATATTGGATATAACCGGGGTAAAGCGAAATTTTATCTGCCATCCTCGTGTCTTTAAGGCTGAAATTCGATTTTTGTGAATGTCTTCCTTTTGCAATTGAACCACGCCATTTTAAAAAGCATTCTGCGGAAACTGGACTACCCACAGAGTAGTTTCACCAGGTTTACCCCAGGTGTGACCTCACCAACTTCCCAGTCAATTAGGAAAAAATATTACAACAAGATGGCGGATGACAGGATTGTGTTTAGTCAAAATTAGGGGGTGATCTCTAGAAAGTAGACTTTAAAATAAGGTTTATGTGGAAAGACTGAAAACTAGTTGTTCCAGGATTAATACGAAGGTTAGTATGAAGGTTAATATAACGGTGGGTATAAGGAAACGCAAGGCAAAAAATTCTCCCTTTCCATATTTGGAGTTGTTTATCAGTTTTGACAAGCTGACAGCAGGCGGTCGTTTTGAAAACCTTTCGAAGTTGGATCAAAGTAAGGCAAAAGACCGCTGGATTTTAACTCAAAGGAAATATGTTAATACTGTACATGGGAAAACCTGAGGACAAAGGATAACTAACGAATTCTGGGTGAGTAAACGACAGTAATTGTTCTTTTCAAAGTTTCGGTCAGTGCAGTGACAGTTTCATGTGTTTAGTCGTTGAATTTCCTTTAATTTATAAAGATTTCTGTTGGTGTTTACTGTTATAAAATCGGTAGTATGTTTTGCAGGTCATTTGTTTAGTATTCAGTTCATTACTCGCCCCTATCGCGGTAATCTTTATGGCCGAAACCGTACTAATTATTTATTCTCTCTTTGAAACTTGTTTTTCATAAATATTACCTAAAATAATTTTCCTACATACAGTAATTGTTTTCTACCTGCCTGCTTTTACCAATTTCTCGCATTATGTAGAAATAAAATCATTCAAGAGAATGACACCATCTTAATGCTTTGCGAAACAGTGAATAATTAGACAACGAGCCCGAGTTGTCTATGAGCAGACAGTCAACGAGGGCGAAGCCCGAATTGACTATCTGCTCATAGACAACGAGGGCGGTTTAGGAATATTCCAGTATAAGAAGGTTTGTGATTGGGTAACGCTACTAGTGGTCTATCACCAATAGACAGTGAGTAGCTCAGCCAATCAAAATGCAGAATTTGTAATAAGACCAATAGTTGGTTGATACTAATGCAGGATATCCCGAGCTCGGGAACCAATCAGATTGCGCGAAAAGCACTATCCACTGTTTTGGTATATGCTAATTTGGGTTTGGGTTATTTTTCAAACCTTTATACTAACCCTCACCCTAATATTAACCATAATGCGATGCGAGCTTGAACAGTCATTTTTTGAAGCACGAAATTCCCTTGGTGAACCATCCGTAAATATCTTGCCAGTCCTTGATATAAATTATTCATTTTGTCTTTAAAATGAAAGAAGACTTAATACTATACTTTATAGAAAGCAATTATTTCTGTATTTTTTAAAAAAACTCGACGTTTTGTTGAGTTTTGTTTCGAATTATGTCAACCTGGCGCGCAACGTGAAAGACCAAGGAACGGGGTTCAAACAAATTGTGGATGATGGGTAGAAAAGTCTCTGTAGGTTTTTCTGAGAAGACTCATAGCGAATATACCTTACCCATTATGACGCACGAATCTATTAGTGGTGCGCACTAGATAGTAGCCGGCAGAACCATGTTGAGCCCGTCAACACCACTAACTCAGCGTGACACGTTCGTCGTGAAACAGTCGCAAAACGCTCGTAAATCTGCTGCACATTATTTCAAAATATGTAAATATTTAGTAATAAAACGTGTTGTGCTGTGTAGGCAGTATAGAAATACAAATTAAATATCTAAAAAGGTTGGTGTACTTCCGAAATAGCGTGTAAATTTTCGAACGTTTCGAGCGAATTGAATTGAATTTTGTAAATATTTAGTCCCCTCGCAAGCGAGGGCGATAATCTCGCCGCGGCAGGGATCAATTTCTCACGAATAGTTTGTATATATATTTATATATATAAGCCGTACATGGTAGGAACAACTCCTTATAAGGAAGTAAAAAGTCGTTTTGGGTGATCCGTTTGAATGGGACAATATTTTGGCAGAAACGCTAGCCTTCATTGGCGATTTGTGATCTGACGAACTACATAAAGATTAAAGAGATTTTTACGAAGGGTATACACGTTTGCGTAATATAATAGGTACGTGTGTTATGTATTTAGACTCACTAATTCCAAATATGTTTTCAGAATTGAAATCGAGTAAATATTGGCCGAGATAACGTTCAAAATCTTATCGACAGAGACTACAAATACAAATACGCGGTCTGGGCACTGGGACCATGGATGGGGAAAAGAACATCTAGGGGTGGGGTGTAGTGGTAGAAAAGGCGAGCGAGGGGATTATTGCGGATTCGTATTTCTAGTATCTTTATACGCGCACGTGGAGAAGAGCGTTCATGCAGAAGAATACATGGCAAACTCTCAATCCTGGACCACTAAATTCGATTTTGTGATCGATAGTCACAACGGATATGTAGATACTTTCCAAAAGGCAAACGACGTTATTCGGGATTTCGAAATATCAACCGCAACAACGTCTGCTGCGATGTTTCAGACGAAGGATTTCGGAAGTAAGTATGAATAAGTATTTGCTTCACGTTCAAGCAGAAAAGCGGCTTTTTCTTGATGCATCGATTTTCCCCTTTCTTTGTAGAACATATTCCTTCACAAGTTGCGGGACATAAAATGTTATGGTTCGACCCACAATGATCGTCATCATCAACATGATCTACTGCAATTGTCCTCGATTATGATGGAATTCCTTTTCAAGCGCTTAAGAATCTACCGGATTACGTTATTAGTTTGTACCAGCAAGTACTCTTTGTGGACATTGGATATATTTTCGCTATCCGAGTTCCGACCGTTTGGCGAAATGGTTCGTAATATTTACGACGAGCATGTTACCGATGGGTTAGTGGTGTTGGTCCGTTGGAGCTCTCAACATGGTTTTACCGACTATACCATGTTGAGCCCTCCAACACGCGCACCTCTATTGGTGACTACTACCAGAATCCTTTTCGGTATCTGTTTTTGTGATGTTAAATCGTGCAATTGTTTTCAGTTTCCCAGAGGGAAGTTTAAAATTAACACGAGAAAGGAAATCTCGCAAGGAATTATGACAGCGGCAGTCACTAATATATATTCGTAGGTACGTCATAATGGGTAAGGTTTTGTGGAGTAATTACGACGTAAAGTTTGCAACGAAGCACGCCCAAACACTTCGTTATCATATGAAAACATAAACGCACAATGCACGACGTTTGATGCCCAAGAAATAATACCAAAAGAAAAGATAAATGTGTTTGCTTGCGGAGTTTGAAGCCCTTTTTACATGAATCCGGATTGAGTTTCATTCCGGATTGAGTTTCATTCCGGATTGAACTCATACCGGTTCTGTTAAAATCTCTTTAGGTGTTTACATGAATCCCGAATGAGATACAGCTCAATCCGGATTGAGTTCATTCCGTGGTTCTTATTCCGGATCGAGTTTTCATTCCGGATTGAGATTCATTGAAATTTCATTCCGGTGTCATGTAAAGGCGGTGCGAAATTTCATTCCGGAATGAAAAATACGACCTAGAAGACTGAAACGAACAACACACGTGTGCTTTTAACATTTATACAATAGAGGACAATTTGCAACTAGAGACAGGAATTGCGCCGACGTCATATTGTTCAATATAAATAGCTCTTTGTCGACGACGTTATAAATTAAAGGTGAATTAAATGCTTGTTTACTTGCGACCGTATCGATTATCGTTGCTAGTAATGCTTTTCCCCTTTTCTTTATGTTTATTCTTCGCCAAATTATCACTTTAAGGCACATGTTGAAATGTACAAGCGCAGAAATCGTTGAAACAAACATACCCGCTATAGTGTTGTTGATCGCCATCTTGAAATTTCGCGCGCGATTTTCGATCCTGGGATAGAATTCCTATGTAAACGCGGTTTGAATTCACGTTCAATTCGGAATGAAACTGAATCCAGACTCATGTAAACAGCCTCTAATTCAGTTTTTGACAATTTAATTGGTTTTGACGTTAATACAGTTGTATATTATCCGATTAATTGTCATAACGGGTCGCGTACGTTTTGAATAGCGGAGCGCGTTAATGCTATTTATAGACCAAAACTCAGACAAACTAACCATGATAGCCATTTTCTATTGTTGGGAATGCAAGAATAAACAAGAATAAATTATAGATTCAGACAAACATACATACTGACGTCATTACCGCGCTTCGCTATTACGAAGATGTCGCGACTTGATGCAAATCATTTAAAAAAACACTGAACCAAACTGTATTCGGTTAATAATTTATCTGAGAACACAACAGTATTAACTACAAAACCACCAACTGATTACAAAGAACTTTAAACTCCGCAAGCCAACACAGTTATTTTTTTCTTTTGGTAAATAAAACAGGTCAAGTCTTTTTCTCGTGAAATTAGATTTCATAATGGTGATCGCATTTACATGGGACGACAACGGAAACAAAAATCTATTTTTCCTACCTGTTGCAGATTTCGCCCGACAAATAAAATGTAAATACAGCAAAAACCCAGTTGTGTGACAGTCAAGAATGCATTAACGATTAACCTACAGCAGAACATTAAGGGGCATAGTTAGCGGGTGAGAGCACATTTAGCTAAAGTGAGTAATGTTGGTGGCGATTTGTAAACTATAGGCGAAACGCCATTAAAAATCATCTTCAAGATGTATATATTAAAAATCATCTTCATGATTATATATATATATATATATATAATAACAACACGGTTGAGCGATTAAACCCAAACGATTCTATTGGATGATTGCTTCATTATACTAAAATACAATAGGGTTCAGTGACCGTGCACCGTGCACAAAATTGCATAAAAATTAAAGACGAACAAAAAGATAGAACAAAGACTTTAGCTGAGTTTCCAGACCATATCTCGATTGACTATGTATATATATATATATATATATATATATATATATAATAACGAGACATATAAGAATTACAAATCAAATATCTAAAAAGGTTGGTGTACTGCCGAAATAGCGTGTTAGTAGTCTAACGTTGCGAGCGAAGGCCCTTCATCAGAGAGTGACGCTATTTGCCTACGCAGCACAACACGTTTTATTACATTTAAGAATTGTTTTTTTGGCGAAAAACTGAATCTTATCACATCACTCGCTGCTTAGCAAGGTAAGAGTCCTCATGACCAAATGGACTGCTCAAGCTTGGAGAGAGCTCTTGGCTGATAAAGAGTTTTTCAACAAACTGTTTCAGAAAACAGGCTGTCTCATGAGTGCAAATAGCTCGTATGATGATAAGCAAGGCCAGTAGAGCCTTTAGAGTTATTTCATTAACAGTGCCTACAATAAAAATTGAATCTACACTGAAATTGCGTGGTACAGTATGACTGTGCAACCTGACCAGGCATGAACTGATGTTTAAAAGTAGTTTAGTTTTGTTGTAGTGTATATACTGTAGGGCATAAACAACCTGAAATAAATCAGAGGATCTAGGTTGCGTGTACAGTATTTGCTTGGAATGTAGTCGTATATATAATACATAATTACCGTAGAATGTCGACAGTAGCCGCCCTCCGATAGTAACCGCCCCTTCGAAAGTAGCCGCCTTTTTTAACAATTACTATGAAAAATCGAAAGTAGCCGCCCTTCTTAAAGTAACCGCCACTCGAAAGTAGCCGCTTGCAATATTTTTTGTTGTTGCAATATTTTTTTTAAAGAAAAACTTAAGGCTGTTATGAAAGAAAAAGCAATTAATAAATGGAGCAAACAACTTTAGAAACGTTGTGCGATAACTAAAAGAGTGGTTCAAATAAAATGCACACTGCACCTTGGCTGATAGATGAATTCTCCGTCGATATTCGACGTTGAGGAAAGCATGCTAACATTCCAGAGACTTGTAGAACCATAGATATTCGCAGTTCAATATGGTCGCGAACGGGGATGCTATTACCACTATCCATTGACGAAACAAAAACTAGCAACCCCAAAGTAACCGCCCTCTGAAAGTAACCGCCCCTCTGAATGTAGCCGGCCCCGGTTACTTTCGAGATTCTACGGTATATGTTTCTTATACATAAGGAAGGGACAATACCCATATAGACTAATCATTAAGAAAATAAGAACCTATTTAAGAACCTAAATATCCTAAATTCTCAGTAGACACCAAATATATAAGAACCTTTTTAGGCTAACTTGAAAAAACCATAGGTTCTTATACGCGGTTTTTTACTGTATCTAATAAACAAACGATACGACGAACCAACCTTCCTATCCAGCCTTTGTTTGGATGACGTAAATTGACACATTCTTCAGCAATATCGCCATAGCCCATGCGGCTTTTCCCTTCCCTATAATCAAATAGTTTCGTCATCATTAAAGTGCCTATGACCCAATACTACCGATATAGATTCTATAGGACGTAAATAATCTAATGTCAAAATGCTTTATGATTCGAACTTGTTTTTCCAAAATGCTAATAACTGTGACGTCAAACCAGTCATAATTGCGGATACAATACTCTGCTGCTAGAGAAATTTGACCTATTTCAAACATTGGTGGTATACTTGAACGTTATGCTAGAGATTTTATTAAATTTTTCACTCAAATCCTCAACCAGTTTATCACACGGAAAGAATGCCAAATTCCTGGAATGACGTCACTATTAGCATTTTAAAAACATAAACATATATAAAGTATCGAAGGAAAGATCAAATCAAAGAAATGTTTCACATTTCAACTATTTGCCTTATATATACAATGTTTATAAATATAAGGAATTTGGGGTTATAGAAACAGTTGCAAAACAAATACATACATTTGCAACTGTATAAAGGACATTGGCAACAACAAATAAATATCTTTATATAAAAATATGTGACTTAAAAGCCGGAATATAATAGTTTGAAACATCGAAAAACTGCCTTTAGAGTCGCCATGCATTTTGAAAATAAACATGGTTCTTCTGCCAAATGACCTGTGACAATACATCATGTGCTGGGTAAAGAGGTCAGTGATGGAGAAAATGCAAAGAAATAAAGCTTCTTCTCTTGTAATCACCATTACGACCAAAACTGGGCAATACATGGCTCCACGACAAGTAGCACAACAGAAACATGAAATACAACGCTTAACCAGATTAACATATTCAAAATGGCGGCCCACGAGCCTATTTTTAGATGGTTTATTCAACTTTTAAGCGTTTATTCAACTTTTTAAGTTATGAGCGTTTTCATAGCGCCACACCAATACATTCTGACTATATAGCAAAGCGAAAAGGTGATGAACTGCCGACATTTTAGGAACGAAATACTGACGTTTCGAGTTGAGCCCTTCATCAGAGTAATTCATTAGTCTTACTCCAATGAAGGGCTCCTCGAAAGGTCAGTATTTCGTTCCTAAAACCTCGGCAGTTCACAACCTTTTTGGTTTGCTATATATATCCAAAACACAGCCTATGCAACACTCTACATTTTTATATTCCGACTAGCTAAGTCATACACTTCGATATATAAGGTAGTTATTATTTTTGTTGCCAATGTCCTTTAAAGCAAGGATCAAACGAGAACGCAAGTTACCGCTAAGTTTACTTGTGACAACTTGGGCTACAATCTTGGACAAAACCTGTTGTTACACTGTCCACACTTCAATTAGATATTTTTACCACTTTAGCAAGAACAATCCCCCGCCCCCTGTGCAATGTTGTTCCTAATTGCAAGAAACCACTTTTGGTTCAATTTTCTGTGTGGAAATCAACATTGAAAGGAGGGGAGCGGGGGGGGGGGGGGGGGGGGGGGGATAAACAAAAAACACTACATTTAACAAGACTGATGCGATTTTTTTTTGTTAAGTTTTGTCCAAGATTGTAGGTTCCAAAAAAATTAGCAACAGAACGATGGATATGTTATTTATTATCTCGTTGTATAAAAATTCCTGCTTTAAATTTCTCCCTTTATTCAGAAAGTTAAGCGGGGGTTTTTAAATACATAACATATCTATCGTTCTCTTGCTAATATATTTGGAACCTATAGTGACATGAAATTATAACAGGATGACTTGCCGGATAACCGGATGCCATCAGTCAAACGACTGGACAGTTCTGCACTTCCGCTAGTTCCCATATTCTTGTGGCAAAACCATAGGCAGAGTAAAAAAAAAAAAAATGGCGGACAATTTGAAAAATTGGCTACCGCGTGTACATTCCCCTATACGTTCTTATACATACTGTACATTGTAATATTTATTTGACTAATCTCTACAACACATACATGACATGACTACAAAACACTGCACTAAGCATAAGATTTTATCCTACGTAATCTATATGTCACTCATAACAAAATTAACATAATGTAAATTGTTCGATTTTATATCAGTTTCTCTACACCCCATTGACTAACAGCTCACTATTGGTTAAGAGTCTCTTAATCGCTGCTCTTAGTCTAGGCGGTCTGGGAGAAGAAATGCTTGCGTCTACTGTACCTGTCGTTTGCTTGAATTCTGTTGTGCGGGTGTCTCTTGCGTTCAATTCCAACCGGAATAGTCTCTGTATTGGTCTTCGTAAATTTGTCGGTTTTTCTTTCTTCGTGATAGCTCTCAGTGAAACGCCTCTCACTTCTCCGTTTCTGCTTGGTATCAGATGTTCTTCCTTTCCAAGTCTCCATTTGGATCTTGCTAATCCATCATCTTTAATCGATACAACGTCTCTCGTCCGAACTTTCTTCGTTGAACCAGTTTTGCAACTGTGAATTTCCCTTAAATCGACTAAATATTCTCTGGACCATCTCTTCCAAAAATGTTCCAATGACTTGTTGAGGTATCGTGCTCTTCTTTGGAGGTTCGTTCCAGTATCTTCATCGTCACTCAATTCTCATTCCGTTGGTATTGTCGCATCTTCCGATGACCAAGTGGGAGGGCATGTCAGTGGTTCTTCATCAACTTCTCATGAATATACATATGGGTCGCGAGTTTAATGTTTCTTCCACTTCAGTGATAACAGTCACGAGTTCTTCATACGTCAACTGTGCCTTACCCAGGATCTTGCATAGACTTTGTTTCACAAACTCAACCATTCGTTCGTAATACCCACCCCACCAAGGGTCTTTCTCCAGTATAAACTACCATTTGATTCCTATAGGTTTCCTGTGAATTCTTGCAGTTCCTGTTTCTTGAATAATTTTACCAATTCTTTATTTGCTCATTTAAAGGTTATCTGATGTTCTCGAGGTTAGGGTGCCGCGTCGTGTAAAAAACCTTCATAGATATCTAATGAATGCTTCAGTTGAGATATCTGGTGTTAGTTCCAAGCGCATTGCCCTCGATGTGGCACATGTAAACAAACATATGTATGCCTTTTTATTTAATCTCCTTTTCGGATCCAATCTTCTTTATCACGTAGATTGGATCGGCGAAATCTATGCTCTGCCTTCTGGCAATTATGCTGGTTGTGGTGGTTGGAAGGCCAAACCTTGAATTATCTTGCATGTAACACATGGATCTTGTATGGTTGAAGGATGGGTATCTGCTACCCTTAAATCGTCTTCTTTTCTAATCTAACAAAGTAGTTTTAATTACAGAGTCAGCTTTTGCGCAATAAAGTAATAGTGGTTTGTGGATATTTTCTCAACTTGCGTCGTATCGCTCTTGCTGCTCTCCCCGAAAGTTCTTCATCATCATCATCATTGCATACGGATGGATACGGAATCACGCCTATGTCATCTTTTTTAAGCCACGGGATAGTTTTCTCTTGTGCAGGCAAACAAACTCTACTCACGAAATCGTCGGGCTTAAAACATATACGCAACTGGTGTTACAAGGCTCCCACTTTGTGCGTTTGCGCTTTACAAAATTTATCCAATGTTGACGTCTTTCTACTGCTACTGGTCTAAAATCGGTAGCGTAAGGTATCATGTGAAGTGCTATACCTTTTTCAAGGTCTGGACTGCTTGAGCACCCGAATACAGCGCATCTCGAAGGTGTTTCTTCCACACTTGCGATAAAAACAAGTAAAACAACACATTCCGATTTGACGGCTTTAATTAAATTGGATTAAACAAGCTTTGTTTTTTTTTCAATGTAATAACTTTATTGGGAAAATTAAATAAAACTACATACAAGTGTATATAACCCAAATGGGAAAGGTGCGACCGGGTCTTAATAGCCCATGCGAGGCACCCCCTTTATATACAAATACATACACATAAAAACAATGACATAAGAAAAACTAATTAAGATCTGTGACAAGGTCAGTCACGAACAAGAGACCATGTACATGGCATGTCTACATCAAAAACTGAAATAAGTAAGGACGAATAAGTGCGACGAAGAAAGTTCTTAAAACTAGATAATGTCAGGAAGTTAGTAGGTGAAGCTGTTTTGCACACAGAGTTCCATAAATGAACAGTCCGGTTTGAGTATGATCCCTTGAATGTACTTGTTTTATTACATAACGGAACTTTAAGTATAACACTAGGATTTAAGTCGTGTACGGTCGTGATCTAACACATAGTTGCATATGTTCAAGTAATAATAAAAATAATATTAATAATAATAATAATAATAATAATAATAATAATAATAATAATAATAATTTTTTTTTTATTCAAGGTACTGATGATAAAATTTGTTCAATATACTGTAGAATAGTTATTATTTCTTAAAATTTGTTGTCCGTATATTCAAACTATATTATGATAATTATTTACAATAAATTAATATAAAAATAAGAATAATTAAAACTGAAGTCCAATATATAAATAAGATTATCCAACTAACTACAATAATAATAAAAAATTTACAAAACTAATGAATTCTTGCCATCACGATCTCTATATCTAAGTCTATGTCTTTAATGTTGCATTCTACTCTTCTAATTGTTCTTGAGCCTCTTAAACACAACAAGGCTGATGGAGAATGATATCTTTGCTCTTATCCACGATAGTGTGTGTGAGTATATCTCTCCTTTCTTGTCTGCTATCAACTCAGCAAGTCGGCTGTGATATCGTAAGCATTCGTCTCCCATTCCTCCAGTTGTAGTGAAAACGAGTGGTGTGAACGTTCCTTGCTCGATTTCTGTCACTCTTTTGACATACATACGTTTCTTCTCGTTTTCGTGCTTTCTGTAAATTTGTTTGGGAGTGAGATCTTCATAAGATTCGGCGTTTGGGTGACAAACCCGGACATCAAAAAAGGCAGATCTTTGTCTTTCCCAAAAGCCCCTTGCATGAACATCTAGCCGCGCTCCAGCAGATATATTTGCTCCCGGGTTTAGGGTCTCTCCATTGACATTCTGTAGAGTGGGTTCAATCTCAATGTCGTTGCATACCATGTTCAAGAGTTCAGCTTCCAGATTTCTTAGTTCATTGTGGCGTTGAATTATGAAGCCTCCGCGTTTACATATCATTGCGTGATCTATAGTAAACGTCTCCCCACATACACACATCGAAGGGCTGTCGCTGATACTCCAATCATATCTTAGGTTTAAGGCATCACGGAATTCCCTCTTATTTAAGTTGAAGTTCATCTCTGAAATTGGAATTACTGTTAGCCATGTAGAAGCTCCTTTTTCGGCTGCAAATTCCAATGATCTTTTTGTCTTTTCAGATACTGCATTCTTCAAGATTTTAACTTTTTCATTTAAAGCGTAGTTTTTCCCCTTTCTCGCTATTTTCTTCAATTCTTGTATGCGTGAGTCATCCGGAAATCCTTGTATCTGTGATTTAATCTTTCCACCAGAGGTGCTGTTATCTGTATCGATGCTGCGTACTCTGTGGCTGCTTCTTCGCAAGGATTATGAGTCCTAGACCTCCCATTCGTACCGGTAATGCTAAGACTTCACGGTCAAGCTCGGTGGTGTTGTGCTCTGTTATGGCTGGTATAAGAACCTTGACAAGTGCAGTCTCCAATGGCTCTAACAGATCTTGGTTATCTGGCAAAGTACGGAGAAAGTACATCCAACGATGTTTCAAACCATAGGTAAAAACGGCGTAACATGCTTGAGGTTGTGATACTGCAAATTCCGCTAATTTTGTTATCTCCTTTACCTGGCATTCTTCTACTTTACCGTCAACATATTCAGATATATATATGATCTTTATCCTACTACCGCTCCCAAGTGATTTTGCCCTTGTGTGGTGATGTTAATGGCTGTATCTTGAAAGGCTTCTTTTGCTAATTCTTCTTTCTCTGATTTGACAATCAGCCAGCATTTCTTGTCATTTGGATAATAACCATAGTCAGGACCAATATCCGATAAGGTATTGCACCACTGCTTTATTTCTGTTATAGTTCCTGCTCCAATCGCGTCATTGGCGTACCAGCATTGCTTTGTGTGACTTGTACCTTGCAAATATGAAATTAGTGGTTGAAGACTGATAGCGTATAAGGCCATGGATAATGGGTCTCCTTGCGTCATGCCTTCTGACGATTTTAGCTCTTTGCCACCAACGATAAACAATCGCGATGGCAGTCGGTATATGTATTCGTCGCGTATGTTGCAATAGTGGGGCAGAGCACTCTTGTATTATGCAAAGCAGCAGCTCTATTCAGGGTATTAAAGGCGTTGGAAGCATCGATAAGCAAGACTGCATCTGTGTCATCTGCCTCGAAAATTGAATATATTGCGCATTGCGTGGATTGCTGCCTCGCTACCCGATGCTTGACCGGCGCAAACCTGGAGTGAACCACTGGCTTCGATCACATCTTGCTTAACCACTTTCATGACACACTTGCTTATTACTCTTCTGATAACCTCTCCCACACCAATCGGTTTAACTGCACCTGCTCCTTTGTCTAGCGGAATTAAACGACTTGCTAATATTGATTCAATAGAAGTTGGATCAACATGTTTTGTACACAAAGCCCTTGAAAGGGTGGCTAGTGCCTCACAGAGCCTTGTAGAGGATTGCTTGAACGATTTACAGGCAAGTATTCTTTTAAAACCATTTGCATCAATACCTGACGGACCACCAGACCCTTTCGTTCTCAGGGCAGTTTCTCGTATCATTTCTGTATTTATTCCGATGTACAGTATATGCTTTCCGGTATTTCTTCTACAGGACCATGAAGTATTACTTCAGGCTTTGCTTCTTGTGCTTCAGGATGTTTCTGTTTAAGCTGCAACATAACATCGTCTGTTAAAGGCAGTACACTTCCACAATCCGCATCATTTAGAAAACGCATGGCTGAATTTATTTGGCCCTCCATAACGAGTTTAGCAAAAATCTTTGCTCTGTTTGGCGGGTCAGATTTCTTTCCTTTTCCAAGACGCTTTTGAATCATTCGTCCTTCCCTTATTAGCTTGTTAATTTGAACTTCTTTCCATAGAGCCAGTCGTTTCTCCAAACAAACTTTGTGGTCGTTAGCTTTGGACTTCTGACCAGGCTTTTGGAGTCCGACCGCTAGGAGAACAAAGAACGCTTTTAGAGCTATATGCTGCTTGTTAGATTCAATGTTCCAGTCGTCAATATGCGCCGTTAATTGATCAATGAACTCTCTTCCTATTTTCCCATATGGGACAAGGAAAGCATTTTTTCTCCATGATATGATTTCATTATATGCCTGTGTAATGCATGATGTTTGGATTATTATCGGGCCACCGTCGCTATCTTTTCCCCATTCAACCATAGTAGGCGTGTTCACTGGGTTATATTCTGGAAAACGCGTTGGGGCTCTTTCTTCAGTTACTTTTTCTTGTGTGTCGTCTTCGAATTGGTTATCAGACCCATGGGAATTTCTTGTTTGTCGCCTGTCAACCGTTTCATGCAAATTTAGGCTCAAAGTTCCCGAATTTGCATTTGGTGTTATCAACGTTTCAACATTACGATTTTCAGCTTCAATTTAATAATAATAATAATGGAAATTTTATTAATAATAATAATAATAATAATAATAATAATAATGGAAACTTTATTAATATAAATTTTTCTTATATATTTACAATTGCAAATCCATAATAATAATAATAATAATAATAATAATAATAAAGAAGTATTAGGACTGGGAGACATCATTCGAAGACATGGCCTTCGATATACCATCTGTATGCTGATACCATCTGTATGCTGATTCAACTTTACTTATATTTTAAACCCACAGTACCAAAACTGATTAGCAAATCGTGGTTAGCATACAATATGCTAAGACTAAATTATGACAAGACAGAGTTCATCCGGTTCCCATTCAGCAAAAATCATTGGAGTAATTTTTTACCAGCATATGTCTTATGTCAATACCTGTATATATGCAAAGTATAATTTTATCACCTACTGTACGCGTAATATGGTTCATGCTTTTATCACTACTAAACTTGACAACTGCAACTCGCTACTATATGGTCTTCCGCAAACTTACTCGATCGTTTATAAAAATGTTCAGAACTCATATGTTACCGCTCTACTATGACAGAGAAATTCGAGACTTGGTCTTTTTTACAAGACACTCTATGCCATGGTCGCATAGACTTGACATTTTACTTTTTAGACTTTTTATATTGTTGTAAGAGCTGGCGCGCTGTATAATAAATATACAGTATAGGACTAAGTACGGTCCTTGAGGCACCACGCATTGTAACGGTTTGGTGTTTGACTTGACATCATTAATAATAACAAACTGTTTCCGGTCATGCAGATAGGATTCAAACCATTTTAGCGTTTGGTCCTTTATGCCAAAAGTTGGAAAGTCTTGTAATGAGCAGCTTATAATGCACTGTATTAAACGCAGCTGACATTTCAAGCAACAGTAGTGCCACGTAATTTTTGTTATCAATTTCACTAAGTATGTCGTTTTGTACTTTAACAAGCGTTGTTTCAGTACTGTGGAATCTATTGTAAGCAGATTGAAACGGTTCGTCCATATTGTATAGTTGGTTAGATAACCCTCCAATTGATAAGTAACAGCCTTTTCAATTACTTTGGCGATGAACTTTAAGTTTGAGATCGGTCTGAAATTAGGATATAGTTCGAAATAAAGAAAATCGTTTTTCAAATTAGGTTTGATCATTGCATCTTTCAGTTATATATAGGCATATTAGCAGTTTGCACGGACAAGTTTACTGTTTGGGCAAGAACTGGCAGTAGAATTTCTTTATATTTTTTAAAAATAGAAGCTGTAAAAGCAATTCATATAGTTATCAAGCAAAAGTCCATGTCTCCCCATTAGTAGCAAATTAACAGAGTACCTTCTATTTTCAAAGGTGACATTCTTCGAAAACGATTCATAAACAGTTTCCTTATCTATTGCACGTATTTTACGACCTTATAACATACGTGTAGCCCACAAACCTATGACTACTTTGCGACATATACTGACTAACGCGAAAGACAAAGAACAGCCAAACGAAAGACAAGGTGCAGTTTACAAGATCAAATGCGCCGACTGCCACGTCACTGAACACAAACGAGCTACTAGAAACGGGGACACGACTAATCACACAGCTGAACACCACGTACAAACAAATAAAACTACAAACAGCGACTTACATTAGAAAGTTGTTATACCAACTTGGAACATAAACCACTTAACTGATCACAACAATTACCGACACAATACAAAAGACTTCTTCGCACGCACCAACGAACAATAGACCTACCGATAAACAATACACCCACGCTTAACGCATGACGCAATACCCACTCACATTGATTGACACAAACAACCGATGACGAACAATATTGGCCCACGCTTAACGCATGACGCAACACCCACTCACACTAGTTATGACACAAACAAACTTACTTGACTCTGAAAATGACCGCCGCTGAGGCCGTCGAAACGACAGTCACCAACAATAGTCTTTCTCAAGACTACAACAACATGGACGATCAACTCCACACATCTAGTTTCCTTATCTCTTATCTATTAATAGTTTTTTGTTCATAGTGGTAATATATGTAGTAGGGTTTATCTTATAATGAAACTGTAATTAGTTTTGTGAGTAACAATAATATATTGTTGTAAGAGCATTGAGACTATTGTATAATGCTCCTAATACGTCTTTATTATTATTATTATTATTATTATTATTATTATTATTATTATTATTATATATTTTTATTATTATTATTATTATTATATACATATATTAGCTACCCGGCGGGGTAACACCTATAAATCGGTGAGCGTTTATCGTATGTATATATACAATTAAAATGCCACCAAGAAGAAAAGATAAGGCTTCTGGTAGAATAAAATGGACAAACCAAATGGTCATCGATATACTGGAATGTCGTAAAAGAGCTGTAGAGCAACATGGAAGAAATAACGATAATGCAACTGGTCGTGGAAGAACTGGGTATATGGAGATTATGAAGCAATTATGGGAAGAGAAAGGATATATTTCGATGGGTCTAACAGCTCAGAATTTGCGAGACAGAGCTGCCTATTACGAGAAAAGTCGGAGAGATGTTGGGGCATCTTCGAGTGGAAATGAAAACCGAAATCTACAAGAAAGCATTGTTTCGCAAGAAAATGGCGAGGCCGAAAATGCCGACGTGGCGATGATCGAAGATAATGCAGACCAGATTTGCATAAACGAAAATGCTAATAGCGGCATTTTTCTCGCATCAATAGAAACCGAACAATCGAATCAACCTGTTATTCATTATACCGAGAGCGATGAAGTCCCCGGGGAACCAAATAACAATGAAAGCGTTCTTCTACACGCTGATGTGGCGACGATCGAAGATATTGCAGACCAGATTTGCATAAACGAAAATGCTAATAGCGGCATTCTTCTCGCATCAATAGAAACCGAACAGTCGAATCAACCTGTTATTCATTATACCGAGAGCGACGAAGCCCCCGGGGAACCAAATAACAATGAAAGCGTTCTTCTACACGATGAGAGTGACTTTCAATGGGGGGAAGTAAATGGAAATGCTTTCTGCCAACGGGTAGATAGAGCATATGAAGCGATCGTTCATTGGAAGCGTAATATTTTCTTAATACCGTCCGGGAAAGTTGGCAAATCATTTATACGAGAGCTGGCAAGGTTGTATCAATCTTATGCTTATGGTAGTGCACTCGAACGCGTTGCCCTAAAAGCTAGCTTTGTTATGCAATGTCTCTTATTGCAAAAGCCACACGCCAAGAGCAAGACAAAGGAACATTCAAACCATCTAGAAAGAAGATTGAAGCTCTGGTCAGAAGGGAATATCGGCACACTTCTAAATGAAGGGAAATGCATTCAAAAGCATCTCAAATCAAACACACAGAGGACGGTTGAGTTTGAGAAGATTGCTCGAGGCTTTAGTCGCCTCGTGCTGCAGGGAAAAACTAACCAGGCCGTTCGTCTAATTTCTAACGCCGAAAAAGGCGGCCTTCTATCTATTGATGACCTGATACCCACGGGAACGGATGAAAATGGTAATACCATTTGGCAAACTACCCGCGACGTCCTGACAGAGAAACATCCTGAAGGAATGATACCACCACCAGAAACACTTCTTACAGAATTAGAAGAAGACACAATATGCCATGATCCTATCATCTTTGAAAGGATAACTGGAGATAGTATAAGGCAAGCGGCGAATAGAACACAGGGCGCTGCTGGTCCATCGGGGGTAGATGCCTACTTGTGGCGCCGATTTTGTTCATCGTTCAAAAGCGCTTCCGTAGATCTTTGTAATGCTATGGCTGGAGTGGCACGACGTTTATGCACGACACCTGTGAATCCTGATGGCATATCAGCATTCGTTGCATGCCGCCTAATCCCATTAGATAAAGATCCAGGAGTGAGACCAATTGGGATTGGTGAGGTCCCCAGACGAATAATTGCGAAATCTATTCTCAAAGTAGTGGGCGAGGATGTCAAATTAGCTGCTGGGGCTCTCCAAACTTGTGCTGGCCACGAAGCAGGGTGCGAGGCTGCTGTTCATGCCATGAAGGAAATTGGAACATCGGAAGAAACTGAAGCGTTTCTACTAGTAGATGCCACAAATGCCTTTAACACTATTAATCGTCAAGCAGCCCTTCACAACATCCAAATCATATGCCCTGCTATGTCAACTATGCTACACAACACCTATACCAAACCAATCAGGCTATTCGTTACCGGGGGAGGAGAAATCTCATCCATGGAGGGAATCACCCAGGGTGATCCTCTGGCGATGGCTATGTATGCCCTAGCCATAACACCGCTAATCAAAAGATTAAGGCGAGAAGATCCAGACGTAAAGCAAGTATGGTTTGCGGATGACTCGACTGCAGCAGGAAGTTTGCAAGCACTAAAGAGTTGGTGGCAACATCTCACTGATGGAGGTCCTGGTTTTGGCTACTTTCCAAATGCTAGTAAAACCACACTGATAGTCAAACCGGAATTTGTTGAGAAGGCCAACGAAATGTTCGAAGGATCTGGAATTGAAATTACTTCTGAAGGCCAGAAGATACTTGGAGCTGCCATTGGTACATCCAACTTTGTCGAAGAATATGTAGTAAAGAAGGTGGAAAAGTGGGTAAATGAAATTTTAGCTCTGTCTAAAATAGCTGAAATGTACCCACATGCAGCTTATGCTGCCTTTACTCATGCTATTATGGGAAAATGGCAATACATCATGCGAACAATTGGCAACATTGACAGTCTCTTCCAGCCAATTGAAGATGCCATCAACGAGAAATTCATCCCAGCCCTTACTGGTAGAGATAAATGCTCGTCCCAAGAAAGGAAACTACTTTCTCTACCAACTCGCCTCGGTGGACTTAACATCATAAATCCAGTTGCAGCTGCAAACACCCAGTTCGACGCTTCCCAAAAGATTGCTGCGCCTCTGAAAGAAATGATTATTAACCAAACGGAATCTTACAGAAAACCGGAACTGCAGGACATTAAAAGCAATTTGCGTCAACAGAAGAACCAACATCACGCGCGTTGTAGCTGCAGAAGTCAGAGAAAGCTTGCCACAGAATAAGCAACGATCTATGGATCTAGTAAATGAAAAAGGCTCCTCATCATGGTTAACTACCCTACCATTGAAAGATCAAGGTTTTAGCCTCAATAAGGGTGAGTTTCGCGATGCCCTCAGCTTAAGATATGGGTGGCAGTTGAAAAACCTTGCCCATCACTGTGTATGTGGTGCAAGTTTTTCGACTGATCATGCCATGATCTGCCCACATGGTGGAATGACTATCGTCCGTCACAATGAAATCCGTGATTTGACAGCAGATTGGCTGAAGGAAGTTTGCACCGAGACTGAGAAAGAACCGCAGCTACAACCTTTATCTGGTGAGAACATTCTTCCCCGAACAGCAAACAGACGAGAAGAAGCTAGAGCGGATATTAAGGCAAAAGGCTTTTGGTGTCGCCAGCAGAGCGCATTTTTTGATGTAAGGGTGTTTCACCCGAACGCGCCGAGCTATCGCAACACAAGCATCGCAGCCTTATACCGCAGACAAGAACAAGCCAAGAAGAGAGAATACGGAGATAGGATCAGAGAAGTTGAGCATGCCTCTTTCACGCCTTTGGTGTTCTCGACAACTGGGGGAATCAGTAAAGAAACGACTGTAGCCTACAAGAGATTGGCGGAGTTGCTGGCATTCAAACATAAAACTGAATATAATACCACTCTAGCCTGGATGCGATGCTCGCTCTCGTTTGCCCTACTTAGATCTGCTATTTCATGCATTAGAGGCACTAGAGCATCATCGGCACATCGATCCTCGGATACAAACATCGAACTTACTATTGCAGAAAGTCGATTATCTTAGAACTTCATACTTATTTTTTATATTTTATTTTTTATGTTTTGTTTTTGTTTCTGTATCTTCTAATCTTTTCTTGCTATTTTATTATGTTCATGTATATATTTAAATTACTTGAAGAATATTTTTAGATTTTTAAGAAATTTGTATTATAGAGAATATATTGAATAAAAATTTATTATTATTATTAATAAATTATTATTATTATTATTATTATTATTATTATTATTATTATTATTATTATTATTATTATCCAATTGGTATTGGCGAGGTACCAAGGCGTATTATAGCAAAGTCCATCCTTAAAGTGGTTGGAAATTATGTCCAGGAAGCCGCGGGGCCACTACAGGCATGTGCGGGCCATGAAGCCGGTTGTGAAGCTGCAGTTCATGCCATGAATGAGATTATGTCATCTGAGGAAACAGAAGCATTATTATTGGTAGATGCTAACAACGCATTCAACACCATCAATCGACAAGCCGCGCTGCATAACATCGGGGTTATCTGTCCCGCAATATCAACTGTCCTGAATAATACCTATCAAACCCCAGTAAGGCTATTTGTCACCGGAGGAGGAGAAATTGAATCATCGGAAGGGATTACTCAAGGAGATCCCCTGGCAATGGCTATGTACGCTCTTGCTGTGACACCTTTAATTCGAAGATTGAGATCAGTTGAGCCAAGAGTTAAACAAGTATGGTTTGCTGATGATTCCACTGCAGGAGGAAAGATCGAAGCATGGTGGTGAAGATGGTGGCAGTGTCTATCAGCTATCGGTCCACAGATGGGATACCATCCAAACGCAAGTAAAACACACCTCATTGTTAAACCAGAGTTTCAAGAAGAAGCAATTAAATTTTTTGAAGGAACGGGAATTCTAGTGACAACTGATGGACATGAGATGCTTGGTTCAACTGTTGGTTCAACCTGCTTTGCTAACGAGTATGCAGCTCACAAAGTCGAAGACTTTGTTGAAGAAATTAAGAATCTTTCCAAGATAGCAGAACGATATCCCCAATCTGCATATGCTGCGTTCTCTCATTGCATTTTGGGAAAATGGCGATATATAATGCGGACAATCGAGGATATTGACAGTCTATTTCAGCCATTAGAAGATACGATTAGTCAAACCTTTATTCCGGCATTAACTGGTAGATGTCAGTGTACTTCTGAAGAAAGGAGACTTCTCTCTCTACCCATACGCTACGGTGGTCTAAACATTATCAACCCAGTAACCAGTGCAAGTGGAGAATATCATGCCTCACAAAAGATCAGCGAAACCTTGAAAGATATGATTGTCGAGCAAAAGGAATCCTTCATTAGACCACAACTACAATCCATCAAAACAAATCTGCGTCGGCATAAACAACAGGAAATTGAGAGCTTGGCTCAACAAGTCAGAGAAAGTCTATCTCCACCAAAGCAAAGAATGATGGACTTACTTTGCGAGAAAGGATCGTCATCGTGGTTGTCAGTTTTACCACTACAAGATCAAGGCTTCAACCTGAACAAAGGACAATTTCGTGATGCGCTCCATCTGCGATATGGATGGCAGCTGAAAAATGTACCACTCCAATGTAAGTGTGGCAAGAATTTTTCAGCAGACCACGCCATGATATGCCCTTTTGGTGGACTACCAATAATAAGGCATAACGAGATTAGAGACATAACCACCCAATGGCTGATGGAAGTATGTTCTGATGTGGAAAAAGAACCACAGCTACAACCACTCGCAGGCGAGATCATATTACCAAGAACGGCAAACAAGCAAGATGAAGCAAGAGTAGATATTAGAGCAAAGGGTTTTTGGAGTAGGCAGCAAGTTGCATTTTTTGATGTTAGGGGTTTTCACCCAAACGCATCGAGCTACCGAAATACCAATATACCTGCACTCTACAGACAACATGAGATGGCTAAGAAGAGGGAGTACGGAGACAGAATTAGGGAAGTTGAATATGCTGCATTTACACCTCTTGTGTTTTCAACAAGTGGGGGGACTTGGAAAAGAGACAACCGTTGCTTATAAACGCCTAGCAGAATTGTTAGCACAGAAGCGAAAGTCAGATTACAGCATCACACTTGCGTGGATGCGATGCACATTATCTTTCGCCTTGATACGGTCGGCAGTTATGGCAATAAGAGGGAGCCGTTCTTCTACGAATCGGGATCCACACGCAAACATTGAACTGGGCTATAGAGAAAGCCGTTTAGGAGTTTTTTAATATTTTTTTAAATTTAAATTTAAATTTATTTTAATTTTTAATGTTTAATTTTTTTTTTTTTTATTATATTTATTTAAAATTGGAGGATTTTAAAAGACGATTGTTAGATGTTAGATTATCATTAATTTGTAAATATAGTATTATCTAATTTTTTAATTAATTTCAGATGTAATTGAGATTTTATTGAATTATTATTATTATTATTATTATTATTATTATTATCAACAATACTACATCCGAAACATGATCTCTATCGCCATTAGAACGACGTATTATATCTTCTGTTGTAGAAACAAAGAATGGACCAATCCTGAACCACTAAATGTTTAAGTATAAATTTGTTTCTGTTGTTTTAAAAATATTAATACTGTATATAATCATATGTGATTCAAGTTAGCCAATTGTAAATTACCTCAAGAAGTGAGATTTGCAATTGTAAATATATAAGAAAAAATTTATATTATTATTCCAATGGATTAATTCACCCAACCGAGATTGCGAAAAATTGACATCGGCGGGATTTGAACCCACGGCTTCTGGATAACATGGTCAGCGCTTTACAAACTGAACTACAAGGAATTACTGCTGGGAACGATGGCCTTAGTGGTATTTTTAATATATAATTGTCTAACTTGGATTGCGCTTGCATTCGACAACTGCATGTGTTATCAGATGAAGAGGAAATTTGCTGAGTGCCATTACTAAAAGCTATGTGCCCAATTAAGGTGGCTCGCTATGGTTTTCAACATTATTGCTGCCGACCCTCAGGAAGGCAGCACACTAATCTTGGCTTGGGTCGCTGTGTTTCGTGCCAGACCTATTCGCGGATGTATGTCTGTCCAGTTTTATGACGTTTTGTGACGTAGGTTTCAGTTTCGGATATTATTCGTTTGTTCGATTCCTTGATACGTGGTTTAGATTGTTATCGAGTGGAACACGGCGACAAACGAGAGAGTCTTAATTCAAGGAGACACTATAACCTCAATGTTTTTGACAACGGTGTTATTTTAATACTAGAATGGTATCCCCGTTCATTTGGTAACTCCGACGTTCAATTCAGTTAATGTTGTTCGAATTAGATATACAGTATAGCGTTCAAATGGTCACATTGAACATTATACCGTATGTTATTTTAATATTTCAAGGCTACATGTATATGATCGCCTTAGCTCGATACGTGGTTCAGATTCTACATTCTATTTATTTGATCCTCTATGCTATAAGTATGGAAAATTTCTAGCATCATTCTGTTGGCATGTCTGATGCTGAACACTGCTCCAACCTCGTACCCACTGCTCTTGTGTCAGTCCAGAGGCAGCATTTCACTTCTGATAAGAACTGCTAGTCATAACTACAGTATATATTGGACTAAAGTGCTTAAGGAAACCTAGTTTTTCCCCTTGTGACTTATGTTCATGAAATTCTCCATTAAAGGACATTGGCAATAAAAAAGTACCTTTTCGATCAAAGTACGTAACTTAGATAGCCGGAGTATAGTAGTTTGAGGTTGTAAAAATGCTCGTAAAGCGTACTAATTGCACTGTCAAAGTTGCTAATCTGAGTCATTGTCCGCCATATTGGACGAACTTGCGATATGCGTGTGACGTCACAACCGGGGTAAAGCGAAAATTTTATCTAGCCATCCGCATGTCGTTATAAACTCGATTTTTTACCATTTTAAAAAGCATTCCGCGGAAACTCGGCTACCTACAGAGTGCAGAGTGGTTTCATCAGGTTTATCCCGGGTGTGGCGTTAACTTCCCAGTTAATTAGGCAAAGTACTACAACAAGATGGCGGATGACAGAATTGCCTTTAATTTGGTCAAAATTAGTGCTGTTGTTTTGTACAAGAGTAGTTTTGTTTACTTGGATTACCTTCATAAGCCGCCTGTTTGTTAATCATAAAGTCAAAAATTTGAAATTGTGATTTATGTTGAGTCGTTGACAATGTCCTTTAAGATTAACGACATTCTCGCAATTACTTTTGTGTTGTTATTTACCTTTTCAAGATCGTTGCCATGGCAACAACGAGTCTAAAATGTAACAGCTTTTTTACATTTTTCATCTTTTCCCTGCCATTTCTTGCGTTACCTTCGGTGAAATGTCTTGAAACTTCCCAGTCTTGTGGGAATTGCTTCGATAAACATTATAGTGAAAAATATAATATGTAGGGTTGTTCACATAGTTGTGTCCATATCAGCAATTTTAATGTTTTTTAACATTAAAGGACATTGGCAACAAAAATTAAGTTTGTCTAATATGAAAGAACTCGTAAAATGATAGAGTAACACCTTTTACAACTTTTCCGTATTTTACTTCGTTTTTGAAATATTTCAGTTTGTTTGATATGTAAATGAGATGGTCTCTGACGTCAGGTGCTGGGTAGAGAATTTTCACACATTAAAACATGTCTTGTATCTCAATGATTGCTAAGTTTACAAAGTTCATTATCACGAGGAGTTATTATTCGCACATTTTCAAGTACATTTGTGGAACAAACTTGAAGATGGAACTAATATTTTAACGAGTGAAAATTCTCTACCCTGCACCTGACGTCAGACACCATCTCATTTACATATCTGTTTGTTCCACAAATTTACTTGAAAATGTGCGTATAATAACTCCTCGTGATAATGAACTTTGTAAACTTAGCAATCAACGAGATATAAGACATTTTTTAATGAGTGAAAATTCTCTACCCAGCACCTGACGTCAGAGACCATCTCATGCTTTACATATCAAACAAACTGAAATATTTCAAAAACGAAGTAAAATACGGAAACGTTGTAAAAGGTGTTACTCTATCATTTTACGAGTTCTTTCATACTAGACAAACTTAATTTTTGTTGCCAATGTCCTTTAAGCAAAATTTGTCCGATAGAGTTTTTCAAAAAACAGAATTAAAAAGGTTTTAGCTTCATCTTGAAGTGTGAAACTGTTCAAAACAATCCACCGAAGGAAACGCAAAATATTAGCGTTTATTCTCGGGCTTTTTTACGCGTGCTGGCGTGGTGATTATCAGTAAATTTCCCGCCAAATTAGCAACCAGCTCGCGCGCGGTGAAAAACCCTAGCTAGCCACCTTAAGAGCTATGTACTAACAATCGAGAAAAAAAAATTATGTTCTCAGTTGAACTTACGATTTACACCATGCGCGAGAACTGGTGACAAGGATATGCATACAATGAACGGCGATTATTGCCATCAGGACAAGGCAAACTGGACCGACCTTAATTAAGTAAAAAGAAAATATCCAAATTAAAAATAAGATACAAATAATAAAAGAAGATATTTGAAAAGGAAACAATGAATTTATATTCTCCACTGATTACCCTCTAATCTTTAAAAGGGAATGAGATAATATTAGAGATAATATTCCCATCTAATATACTCCCCTACACTTCTAATTGCATTCATAATTGTAATCATATTACAAGAAAAAATATGAAAGCTGCTAAGTTCTAAAAAGAACTGGATATAATATGAAAAAGAGAAATAAGAGAACGTCAATGTATCGAAAAATACTTTAGAGTACTTACGTATATTCATGGACGACGTTTCGGACGATGTGTTCCGAAACGTCGTTCATGAATATACGTAAGTACTCTTACTTAAAGTGCCCATGATCCCAAATACGATATTAGCAATATAGATTCTACATGAAGTGAATAGTTGAATGCCAAGATGTTTTATCATTTGCGTTGATGTTTTATAAAGGTTTGTTTGTCTGAAATGGTGATGAGTGTGACGTCATTTACGGCATCATTTCGGATACAATATTCTACTGTTAAAGCAAATTAATCTAACTCAAACGTTGATGATGTACTTGACCGCTATAGTAAAGATTTTATCAACTTTTTCACTCAAATCCTCAACCAGTCTATCCCACGGAAAGCAGAAAAGAAAGCCAAATGCCGTAAATGACGTCACATCATTAGAATTTCAGTTGAAACAAACCTTTATAGCACATCAACGCAAAGCTCAAATCATAAAATATTTTGGCATTCAACTTTTCACTTCATGTAGAATCTATATCAGTAATATCGTATTTGGGGTCATGGGCACTTTAAGTATTTTTCGACACATTGAAGTTCTCTTATTTCTCTTTTTCATTTTATATCAGTAATGCTATGACGAGGAATGCTATTCTCATACACCATCCTCTACCGCGCTATCCGTGCAAAAATAAGACCGGTTCCGGTGTTTACCAGTTCCAGTTTTGAAACCGTGTAGGTAAAAAACTAGACATGCTTTTTTCAGTTCTCGAACGAATTTGCACGGTTAGCCGTACTGGAATCCGTCCAGTTCCGTGGGTCCCGTGTAAACGAAGGCAAAACCGTACAAATTTCGGTACGGTTCTGACTTCGTCCGGACCCGTGTAAACGGTACCTTAACCACATGTATACGAGTTTCTTTCAGGTCTGCACGCAAAATAATGCACACTGATCGGTTGAGAGGTCCGAAATCCTACGATATTGCCTTGTCAGCCAATACACTGCGAGGGCAATAGGCCTTTTATAGACTAGTAAGTTTGGGCGGGAAATCTCTGAGTGGATTTGAAAGATACCGAGCAGTAAAATGCTAGTTGCTTTTCTTTAATGTTATTCGTCTAAAAGCAATTAGGTGTTATAACAACCGTTGATGTAAACTAACTGGTGTAAAATTGCGGTGTGTGTAAAACATGGCATGAAGAATGGCATGGTACATACGTATATGGCATCAGACGTAAATTGAGGAATTAATCAATTTTTGGCTTACAATACAAACATATATATTTAGACTCGGTAATTCCAAATCTGTTTTCAGAATTAAAAATGGTTAAATATTTACCGAGATAACGTTCACGGCGTGCGCTGTCTGGGGACAGAAACTCTATGGGGGGGGGGGGGGGGGGGGGGGGGGGTTGGGGTAAAAATGCGGGCGAATGGTTATTGCGGCCATGCAACTACATGTATACACCACATCCCTCATCATCCAGTCATTCGTAAAGTCAACAAAAATACGTGTAGTTTATGACTGCTCTGCCAAGTCAAAGCCAGATGAGCCCTCGCTTAACGATTGCCTGGAGACCGGCACACTCTCCTGTGTCACCTGTTATTATTGAAACTTGTTATTCGACATACTAATGAGAAATCGTATGGAGAAACTCTGTGTGATTGGGGACATTGAGAAAGCCCTCCACCAAATCAGACTGCGAGAAGAAGATCGTGACGCACAAGGGGTGCTGCATTGGTACAACAATTTAGAAGAGCAGAGGATTTTTGAGTATCGGTTCACACGGGTAATCTTTGGTGCAGGACCAAGTCCTTACATTCTTGGTGTAACTCTGCACAAACATCTGTCGAAATATCAAGAACGCTTTCCAAAGACTTCTGGAAAACACGTACAATATATCGACGACATTCAGAACAGGGGAAACGATGAGCGAGCGCTTGAAAGGTTCAAAACGCAAGCCATAGAGATTATGCAACACGGAGGATTCACATTACACAAGTAGCACAGTAACGTATTAGCTCAGGAATCGACGAGCAAGTCAGGAGGCAGATTCTGGCGATGCTAAAATATTGGGCACCCCGTGGAACACGTCGAGCATTCTGTGGATTTAGTTTCGCCGATTATGATCACTGGGAGGTTTATTTTCAGTGAAGGGGTAAAGGATTTGACGTAGAAACCGACTGTCACCATCCCGAGAAGCGTCGTCGACTACAACAAGGAGATATCGCTTCACGGATTCTCTGATGCTAGCATGGATAGTAGAAAGACTAGATAGGAAACTAAGATCACGTGTGACGTTTCCAGCGTGCTGATTGGTTCAGGCACCAGTTGATCGCGTGAAAACCTAGTTGAAAATCCTGACGTCACAAAATCTACATAAAATCTTTAGCAATAATACAGCTAAAAATGAGTCAAACTACCAAAAATATAACAATACCACTTTACGATGGAATATCCGACTACCATTACTCATTTTAGGCGAAAAGTTCCAAGTTTAGAAGGTTAAAAACGTGTCGCAAATTTCAACTAAAACAACGGTAGTATTTGCGACGCCAGTTTCCTCACAACAAAACGAAAACAGCTGAAACAAAGACGAACAACATTTACCTCGAACACTTAGTCGTGGCTTAGGCACGACTAAGTCGCATAATCGCAAAATCTGCATACTCGTGACATCTTCGCGATATCACGAATTTCAACAAGGTTAGTTTGCTAGCGTAAGCTACTGTAGTTTCCTATCCAGTCTTTTTATTATCCTACATGATGCTAGCAAGCGTTTTATGTGCAGCTGTGTACGTTCTCGAAGTACAGGTACAGGTAGATGGTTCGTTGACCCAAAACCTTCTTGTCTCCAAGTCAAGGATTGCCCCAAGGGACACATCGATTCCTCATCTGGATCTTGCAGCGGCACTTACGTTGGCTAAATTACTGAACCACACAAGGAACACTCTTCATTCTTACACGATTGCTGAGACTCATATGTGGGACCGTGGGTGGATAGCATAACTGTTCCCTATTGGTTGCAACAAAAGGGAAAGTTGTCACAGTATATCAACAACAGAGCCCAGAGAATTCACAAACTCGACTGGATCGTGGCATACAGTACTGCTCAGAAGTAACCTAACGCTGCGTTCTCGTCCAGAACGCGTTCCCTTCGCGTTCCAGAACGCGTTCCGAACGCGTTCCAGAACGCGTTCCGAACGCGTACCGGAACGCGTTCCGGAGCCGTTCCGGAACGCGTTCCTGAACGCGTTCGATTCAGATGGAAATTTTGTCGGAAGCTATTACCGAGTTCGGAAAACTCCGAGTGATTAACCAATGTAACAAATCACATTTATACGAAGAATGTATGAACTTGAGACTTGTGGCTTGGATCAATCAATGATGAGAGTGAATGAGAGTTGCGCATAAGTAATAACTGAGTCAGTAGTTCAGACACAGGCTTAATATAAATTTTACTCCGTGTTTGATTATCACGCGGCGCCATATATTTTTTAAAAACATCAGGGTTGTGGACGGATGGTTGGTACCTTTTTATATGAACGCTCTGTGTTTATTAAAAAACACTCATCAAATCTTTATTTTATTCATCTGTGAATTAAAACGACCGCTATAAAAATTCGTGACTGCCATGCTTCGCATGCATGCACATTATAATGTGTGCAATGACATGTCGTTTCGCTACAAGTCGTTTCGCTACAACCAGAAGTCGTTTTGCTACAGTATGTAACACAAAGTCGTTTCGCTTCCAGCGTAACAACTGTATGTGTCGACTTACCAACAAACGATTTCGTTTTAATGGTTTATTGGTAAGTCGTTTCCTACATCTATACGTTTATGTTTCGTTTTGGTTTCATGTCAGTTGGAAATTATTCTGAATTTTGATCTTGAAATATGCTCTGATAAATATGTAATCAATCTCGTACCCAGAGCCTGCGTTCCTTTATGATTGTCGATGGCGAATTTATATTTAAAGATTATGAGCTCGAGATTTCTATCATGATGTGATAAATGACGATGGCGAAGGCAGAGTCATCTATCATCTCATAGAAATTGAGAGCGAATAGACTATTGGCAAGCGCGGGGTAAAGTTTATAATGGGCACGCGGCAACATCTTTATGAATCATCACTTATTGTTTTCACTCAACTGCCATGATTTTTAGTAACGAAATACTGACGTTTCGAGCGGACTCTGATGAAGGGCTCCGCTCGAAACGTCAGTATTTCGTCACTAAAAATCTTGATACCCTTTACCACCTTTTCACTTTGCTATATATCCAAAACCCTGTCTACGCGCACTCTACTTTTTAACTTTATACTATCGTGATATCGTCGGCCGGGTATTTCATGTTCGAAGGTCGTTTTTGATTGACATGTTTACATGCTTATGTTCGGACGAAGCAAAACATAATCCGTAGATATAAATTCATATTAGACTCGCGTATACGATAGTGTAGCGAAACGACTTAAGGTTGTAGCGAACTAAACTACTCGTATCACAAGCTGCGGCGGTCAGCAATGCGCAAGAGCTCGTGAACCAAGACGTTTTGTCCATAATTTGTTTCGCCTGGATAACCGGCGATCTATATTATAATATCTATATATAACCGGCGAGTCATATTCGTCTATAAATTTGATATGTTCTTCTGTCACTTTTGGCCTTCGACCACTGCGAGGAGCATCGTTCAATTGACCACTCATTCGATATCGCAAAAGAAAAAGACAGATTGCTGATCTTGAGATTTTAATTCCTTCCTCGATTAGAGTATCTTTTATTTTTGGAATCTTTACTCCAGCAGATCTCAAAGAAATTACTCTTTTTCTTGCATATAATGAAAGCTTTCTCATCGTAAAATATCTCTTATATTCAGTAAATATGGCGAAGCGACGACATGAAACAAGATGACGCTACGAATCGGAAAGTGACGACAATTTCCGGATATGGCCGAACTGATCACGACATGTATAGCCTGAAAACCGGAACGCGTTCCGAACGCAATTTGGAACGCGTTCGGAACGCTTTCTGGAACGCGTTCGGAACGCGTTCTGGAACGCATCCGGAACGCGTTCTGGAACGCGTTCGGAACGCGTTCGGAACGCGTTTTTGGTTAGGTTATTTCTGAGCAGTACTGTATGTTCCGACAGCAGAAAATCCGAGCGATTTGGCAAGAGGGATAACGCGTACAAGAATGGATGAATTTTGGCTTAAGTGACCAAACAGGCTACATGTACGTCAAGTCGAGGATTGATCAGCCCAACCTGTAGTCGAGGAAACGAAGACTGTGCAAACCGAAAGTACCCCCCAAAAGGAAAGGGCCCTGGGGCCGCACAACAGGAAGACATCAACTTATTTCGGTAGGCTCGAACGTGGGCCAAAAAAGCCTCAGCGAAGGTCTTAAACGAGAGGAAGATGAAAAACTACAGCGGAAAGTCGAGAACCAGCAAAAAATCAAAGAAGAAAACATGAAGGCGCGAACGTTATCAGAGATATGAATTGGACCGCGAAGAAGCAACGCTATACGACAACAACAACTAGAAGAGGAATGGTTAAGAAAGAGATTGGCTAGAGAAGGAAGCGAAAGAGATCTTAGCGATTGCTACAGTATGAATGATTTAGAGGAGAATTAGCAATGGTGTTTAAGCTGCTTATAGAACTTAATAACAGGGGCAGGGCGTCGCGCGACGAACAGTACGCTGCGAGGGTCGCGACTATTATTATAAATTTGTATTATAATTTTCGGTATACTGTAGGTGATCTGTAATGTCAGACGTGAACTACAGTTGAGATTAAACCAAAAAAATACTATTTCGTGTCACAGGGAAACCTGATTATATTCCCCAAAAAATGAAGCTATAGCCAAGAGGCAAGGTAAACGGCAGAATATAAGAACGAAAACAGCGTTAAAACTAGATGAAAATGAAAAAAAGCCATATCATAATACGAATAGATACTTTCCCATACATACAGACCTCGTTATCGAATAGTAAGTCTTTAATATTGAAATAAAAACATGGATCTTACCACAACGCCAGCATTAGATACGGCCAAAGGAAGACTAAGTAAACCAGTTCCAATATTTGCCTTGATAAGATGCATCAAAGTTTCGAAATTTCTATATAATGTGCAATACTGTACATGAATTTAAAATTATATCTCATAGTAAAACGATGTACAGGGTAATTTAAAATTATACAAACAAATTCAACGCGTAACACACTCTGAAATAGCGCTGTATTTCCAATGTATTCCATTGCTGGGGCTAATGGTTCAATTGATATACAGGTACATGTATGTACTGCCTGTATACAGGGACCGTGTTGCATATATAAACATGTAGTGAATGCGGGAGCTTGGAGTAGACAGTCCTGTCAAAAACATTTTCACATGCACATACACTACATCAATGTATATATACAACATACAGTAATGTTAGAATGTTAGTTAGTTTGAATCCATATCTTGTAAGCGCCCAGTTGTAAGCTCTGTTGGGCATTCTAATTATTTCAAAACACGCATATATACAGTACGAAGCTATATGTACCAATGAACGAAGCTACCAACGACTGTAAGACACGCCGCGGACGCAGATCGACACTACATCAATGTACTTTATATATATATACAACATACAGTACAGTAATGTTAGAATAAGAATGTTAGTTAGTTTGAATCCTAATCTTGTAAGCGCCCAGTTGTAAGAGCTGTTGGGCATTCTAATTTTTCAAAACACGCATATATACAGTACGAAGCTATATGTACATGTACCAACGAACGAAGCTACCAACGACTGTAAGACACGCCGCGGACGCAGATCAGACGGTGAAGGCTAAAAGCCAAAAAGACCTTCACATTTTCTAGAACTTCTAATCGTAACACTAATCTCAATCCTATACTGTAACCCCAACCCTAACCCCCACACAACTGTACATGTAAGTGTCTTCCTAACCCTAACCCCCGCTTTAAGTGTCAGTCTTCCTAATCCCCCGCCTTCAACTTCATTGTAACCCTAATTCTAACTAACTCTTAAACTTCATTGTAACCCTGATTGGCATTTCATAATTTGAACTCATGTCTACAAACAACTGACAAGATGCAGCATTTATCTTAAAGTCTAGATGGCAAAAAATCCTGGTTATCTTGCATTACATAAAAATGCATAACAAAATACAAGTAATTTTCAATTGTTAAAAATGTGATTTTTCTTACAGATCGTTCCCAGACAAATGATCAATTTTTCCCCGATGGGAGGCTAAGTTCTCATCGGGTGGCTGTAGTGCCATCTGGCCTGGTGTTGACTCAGCCTAGACACTAGGCCTTCTATTTTTATACAGGTATTACGGAATGATCAGAGCTTATTTATACTACAGGTACCCGGGGACTAAAAAGGTGACTTAACGCAGTGAATTTGGCAGTCATAGCACCACCTAAAACCAACACGGTTGCACATGGAAAAGCCACTCTAGGCTGGTGTTGACTGTTGAGGCAAATTATTTCACTGTTTCGCTTGCCATCAGTGAAATAAATACCACATTGAAGTCATGTTTTCCATTTTCATTGGTCATCAGAGAAATTTCCTTTGCTTGAAAATCCCCGCAAAAGCAGAGAGCGCAATTTCGCTAATGAAATGTTTTGCTGGTAATTCTATTCTCTAGCGAAAATATCGTGACTAATACCTAGTTTAAAGCAGTGATGTATTTACAGGGGGTGCACACCCCTGGCCTTGGCCAAGGGGGTGCAGTCCGAGAGTGCCAATTGCCTTGTCAAATCCAAATTTGTGGGATTTGGCATGTCAAACAAAAATAAAAAAATAGAGACAAAATAAGATAATAGCATGACAACGTACAATAGTTAGACAATTCAAATTACAAGCAAGTCTTCAATCTTCAGTACAGACTACAGACTAGTGCCTTGCTGCAATGGAATGTGACATGGCTTTTCACTGAAAATGTCAATCACATTTCTAATGTCTATAGCTTCCTTGTGATATCCCTCTCAGATGATAGGAGGCATAGGTCAGAAATTTTCTCATCTATCAGTCTGTTCCTCATAATTGGGTGATGCGGTATTGAAAAAAAACGAATACCGATACCGAAAAAAAATACCGGTAAATATCAAATATATCGGTATGAGTATGAGTTATTTTGAGTCGATCACGTAGGATAAGGTTGCCCTATTTATCCAAGCCAGAGGCTCATGTTTTAAGCGCTCGACTATTCAGTTTAGTTCAGTTCATGAACGGAAAACCCAACTGATAGGGATTCACACTGCATTTTGTATTTTCGGATCTCAAGCTGAAGCAGTGTTCTGTTTAAATCCAGAGTATCAGCACCATAGTGAGGCCAAGATAATAAATACCTGGGTTTCCTATTTCATGCTGAAAAAATTAGGTAGGGTAGGTCGGTTTTTCTTTTTTTTTTTACTTTTCTTTTTCATGTACTGTATTTAATTATTATATCATAATAAAAGAAGTTAACGTTTAACAGTGTCAGCGGTTTCTCTCATGCGGGTCCCGGCACTCCGGGTCCTTCGTTACCGTATATAAACGCACTGGCTCAAATGGCATTCGGCTTATTCACCGATCGTTCGCTACACCCGCCCTCTCCCACCCCTTTACGTTGTTTCTTCTTCAAATATCGCAGGTTAGGTTCCTTCGCGTCCGCTAGATTCGCATCCGTCGATGCTTGGCATATTGTACGGTGAGCTCTTCAACTTGGGTAAGTACCGATACATGTACTTCTTCTTCATAGTTTTTTTCTTTCCCCGTTTTAGATGGGTGACTTTGCAGATCGCGGGATGGAGGAGGTTCCGTTGGTTGGGGGTTGTGTGCCCTGCCGCTAGCATTAGCATCGTGGCTCGGCGCTATCGACAGGATAGCTACTGTAACCTCACCCCCCTGGAGTCGAGATACAGTACTGCTCAGAAATAACCTAACAGTGCGTCTGCGTCTCGGTTGCGTTCGTCTAGCGTCTCGGTTGCGTTCGTCTTGCGTCTCGGTTGCGTTCGTCTGGCGTCTCGGTTGCGTTCGTCTGGCGTCTCGGTTGCGTTCGTCTGGCGTCTCGGTTGCGTTCGTCTTGCGTCTCGGTTGCGTCAGGGGCGGTCCTTACTCAACCGGACGCAAGATTCGGCATAACCGAAGTTGTTCCGAGTGTATACGTCGGAAACGCTGATACCTATATTGTTTGTTGATATCAAATTTCGACAGATTTTATGTGTGCGTTTATTAAAGCGGAATAAATAGATCCTAGTCAAATTCCATAGCCTTCTCTTAGGCTTTTGAGGACTCTGTAACGTATTAGGTTTTTTGGGAAAACGGTCTGTTTGCTTTGCGAGGTCTCGTTTCTCCGCAATTAAAGTTTTTTTGACGGTTTGGACGTACACTAACTGGTGTTATCAAACGGGAAGCCTATCCGCGCGAATATTCACCGGGATAAAAAAATTTGACTCGGTTCTCATTCGGAAACTTTGTGCCATCAATGTCTGAAACAGTGAAACTTTGTTGACACACGACGTGGACTGACATTTTTTGTCGGAGACCTTCACCTTGTCGTGTGTTATCACTGTGTGTTACCATAGTGTTATCTACCGTTATAGCAGTGTCAGAATTTAAAAAAAAAGTATAAAATAAAACATATAAACGTGATAGTGAAAATTGTAAACGTGATATACACAAACAACGACCAGCCGACAAATTTAAATATCCATATTATTATTTACAAGCTTAAAGCATAAACGATTTCGCACGTTTGTTCATAAATTTTAGGAAAGAAACACTAACATGTTCGCCTTGTTCGGCTTTAGCTGGACTCGCTTTGCCGTTACTATTTGTCCGGCTTTGCTGAACAGTTTTTCAGTCGGAGCGCTGCTTGCTGGAATCGCTAGATATCGTCGGACATACTGCGAAAGGAGAGGAAAATCATTTACATGGACTGAGTCATCAGTTATTGTTTTCAAGCGCTCAACCGCCGCTTGTGTTAATCCCAATGGTGGGTGGTGTTGCTAAAATTATAGTCATGAATCACACTTATTGTGTTTACAACCACGCTACTCGCTTTTAAACCGATACGCTTTCATCACTTGAATTCGCAAATGCCATCATACACGTGTTGTGAACTTTCAATATTTTCGATATGCGAAAAATCGAATATCGTATTTTTGAAATATCGATATTTATCGAAAATATCGATATATTGCAACAGCCTAAGTTCACCACCTTTTCGCCTGTATCCTTGTAATATACAGCTAAATGAACTAACGTTGTCCTTGACAAAGCTAAAAGGTCAAAGCCAAGAGCGAAACGTACGATTTCGTTCAAACTTTTAGCTCTTGGCTGCAAGTCTCCCCTGTACTTCAATTTTCAATGTAGAATTTCGACACAACTAAATTAAAACTTGTCGCTATTATCGTACTTTTCGCGCTTGGCTTTGACCTTTTAGCTTTGGCCTTTACAATCAATATATATGACTCATGTCACAAAAGAAGTCACAAGCGTAAAATATTTTTGTCCTAAGTGGCCGCATAATTTAACATAAACAGGCTTAAAAGCAGCTGATAAAAGCACCAAGGAAAAGTAACGAAATAAGATTGTAAGAATGAGTCTCCGTTTGATGACACACGCTCCACCAAAGAGAATGTTAGTTTTTTTCGAGGCGGATAAAACTATGGCAATTCTGTCCACAAATAGAATTAAGGATAAGGATCAACATGTGGAAGGTGTAGTACGAGAATGGCGAATACGAGGCACTGATTATCAAACTTCATGGTAAGTATGTTTACATCAAAGCAGTTTAATTCAATGTTGCAAGTTTGTTCCAAGGTCCTTCTTCTTCAAGCATTTTCGTGATTCGTACGGTTGAAATTCCGGTAGACTTCAACGAAATAATTCTGTTCCTCGCGTATTCCGAAAGCTTACCCATCACTATTACTGTAAACACTGTCGCTACAGGTACTTGTGGTTGTTGACGTTCATTCCGAAGTGAGACGAACACACTACGAACCTTGCGTCTCGTGGAACGCAGATTCAGTCAACTGCAAGACGCACGCATACGAACCGCAAGACGCACGCAGACGAACCGCAAGACGCACGCAGACGAACCGCAAGACGCACGCAGATGAACCGCAAGACGCACGCAGACGAACCGCAAGACGCACGCAAACGAACCGCAAAACGATCGCGTCTTGGGCTCGGTTTTTGTTAGGTTATTTCTGAGCAGTACTGTACCCTGGGGACGAGGTTGCGGGGTAGCTACTGACTCCATCCCCTCCGATCTGCATTATGCCAAAGTAGTGTGTCATTAACATAACGTGAGCATTGTTAACTATTCATACAAGAAAGGTGTAACATATTTGGTATTTACGATTATTGAACACCGTGTGGGTAGTTAACAAACATTACATGGACGAACAATAGGTTTTACCAAACCACGCTGATCTTGAAGTTGCTGCCTGGATCGACAGCCATGTTTGCTATCCCAGGATGCAAATTAAGCTGCAACTCGTACCAAGTCTTTTCAAAATGTCAATAAAAAAATTAGGATCGGTATTTTACTGGTAAAAAACTATATGGTCGGGAAACCGGAAACCAAGGTATTTTTTATTTTGGCCTGATCTACCATACTAACTGTGATAACAGCTGTTCATTGAGGTATCTGGAAGACTTGGGGTTCAAGGCATCCATCTCACTTCGCTCGCTCAGCAATCCCCCCACCCCCTCTACCAGATCAAGCTGGATCCATCACTGGTTTAAAGTATTATAACACAACACAGACATTTTGTGTGTGGGCGATTTGTGAGAACATTTTTCTCAAGTCTCTCATTTAGGCAAAGTACACGTCGAAAACTGGCTTCTGTCAATCTGATGTGGTCACTGGCTCAATTATTAACTCTATGTTGCAATCAAGCAGATGTCGGAAACTGCAGTGCATGATATATATCATAATTTGCTAATCATTGTTTAAGCAGATATGAAGCAACTACGAGCAAATTTGCTGTCCAACTTTTAGTAAACAAATCAACAAAATGCTTTTCAACGTGGATTACCATGCCTCATAATTCTAGGTTAATTCCTCATGTACGGCATATCAATGAAACTTTTAAACAAGAACAGAAAACCTAACCATAACCCAAATAAAAACTCTAGTCCTAACCCTGAAATAAAGAAATACTAACCAAATCCTAAACCTTATAATTCAATGCAACGATATTCTGTGTCTGCTACCCGAGGAAGCAACGCAATTCTGATTCACATAGTCAATTACTAAATTAGCCATGACCATGTACACTGAAATTATTCAATTATTCATTTCAATCAATACTCACGAAGTAGCATGTTCGATCTCTCGACTTTCTTCACAATTTACATCGTTTACACGACTGATATGTTCGTTTAGCAACAAAGGCCTCTTGGTATCATCCATTTCTGCTAATAAATTATAAATAAACCAAATCAATTTAGCAACTCAATTTGCATTCATCGGAATAATAATAGCACGATTGTTGTCAAGGCGAAGGCTCTGGGAACGAGATTGTCCCCCCCCCCCCCTTTTTGCCACCGAGAAAGAGACGCGAGAAGAGACTTTCGCTTTCGCTTTCCCTATACTCGCTTTCAAAATCAGTGGTTTAAACGCGTTCAAGACTCATGGCGGAAGAGAATATTGTATCACTGCAGGAAATTACAGATTATTTTGACTTTTGGAGGCAAGCTAAGAAGGAATGTGTTAGTGAGGCACATTGTAAGAAACTGTTTGTGACGCTAAAAGCCAGGTAGGAATTCAGTTTTTCTGTTGGTTTTATATAGAACCGAATCCGAGGCAGATTTAGTTATATTATTATATAGTAGTAAAAAAGTAGAGTGCTGCGTAGACAGTGTTTTAGATATACAGCAAAGTGAAAAGGTAGTAAACTGCCAAGATTTTTAGTGATATACTGAAAAAATTAGTTATACTGTATATACACTGATAATGAATGTGGGACCTCGTCAAGCTGAAATTCTCAGACACTCGACAGCGATCGAACTAGACTTGCCCCAAGTCTGCCTGCGGTTAGCCTCCTTCGCAGCCGTGTCCGGTGTTCAGTGAGGGGGACTGAACACCGGACACAGCTGCGAAGGAGGCTAGCCTGCGGTGGGCGAGAGCAAAAACCCACAGGAGAGAAAACCCGCGGGAGAGAGAACGGAGAGGGGAGAGGTTGTGCTGTGCATCAATTATGAAAGCTGACATTAAAATTTAAATAAACTTTAATTTCACAATAACCTATCTCGTTTCACTATCTTTTTGGTGGTAACGGCCGCCCATAAAAGTGGCGTGTTAATAGTGATGTTGTGGTTTTTCATGTGTAAGCTGGGAAAGGTGTAATTAGTTATATTTGAGATAATACCGTACCAATGACTTGAAGTTTATAATAAAGCGCTTGTAAAAGTAATTAGGGATGAGCAGATAATCGGAAATTAATTTAGAAGCCGATAATCGCCAACATTCAGGCAGATCGGTTATCGGCCGATCGCGTCAACATATACCTGTATATAGGCATATGTTGGCGGTCCCAATAAATATCAGTATCGCTTTTCTACTTGTGATATATTTCCTTTTGTTTGTCAAGAAAAATGCCATGGATATAGTCTCATGGATATAGTCTTCCACAATGAATTTGATATGGCGCATGACATATCCTCGTTGTAGGTGAAACATTTTTTTGTTTGCTACTTCCGTCATTCGTAGTTCATACCTTTTCATGTAAAAGCGTACGTACAGTAGATGTAATTCTCGAATCTCTTCATTGGCAATGACGATAAAAACACTTGCATAATGATAGCAAATTGCTTCAACAAAATATACTATATTCTAGTTTTTATTTCCCCTTTTAATTTTCCCCTAAATTAGGGCATTTTAACACATGTTACTTCCTGTCTGCAGGCCTGGCAAGAGGAGACTGAGGCAACTGGGGTAAATTGCACTGGGACTCCAGCATGAGAAAGGACCCCAGCTTATATTGCCACAGCCAAACCTGTATTGATAAACGGACACCTTTGGAGACTTATTTAGTGTCCGCTAAATATAGACAGGCGTCGACCGTTTAATAGAGGAAGTAGAAACTCATACCTAGTCATCTACAATACCAGACACGGTCTGACAAATGGCTTGAACTTGCATTATTGCTATTAAAAAATATGCTTTTTATACACAACACTATTTCTATAGTCAAATTTCTGCATGGTGAAGCCTTAATTTTTTATTTAGCTATAGGCTGGCTACAGTCTCAAAAATTCAAATTATCGTATATGCCTGAGGGGATTGCCTTGAATTATATTCATAAATTTGAAATAAATCCTCTCTGTATGTCAACGTCACGGGAAACCAAATGAGAGCGAATAATCCTTTATAAGACAACGTGGCTTCCATATAAACTTATTCATTAGACATTAACATGCTTTTGAATATCAAATTAACTCAACTCATGAGAGGAACACTTGCCTCTGTAGCACTTAGAGTTTGGTTGATTGCTCTGCCAATTACCTCTGTTAAAGATCTGGCGAGAACGTTTCTATTCGGTGTGTTCGCCATGATGGAGAGACTTAGAAAAGGCGCGCTAACGAAGAGAGTCGCGTGATCGCATTCTCCTCTGAATGACCTTTGGACCTCATGCGCGCCAAGTGTAACGAAATTATTTTGGTTATTTGATATAACCAACTTAAATCAGTGGTTATTTGATATAACCAAATCGCGTGGACTTGGTTATTTGATATAACCAAATTAAGCCATGTCATAAACATTGGTTATTTGAAATAACCAAGTTGTTCCAATTTTGGTTATTTCAAATAACCAAATTAAACCATCGCGGGAGAACTGGTTATTTGATATAACAAAATCGCATTGAGTTGGTTATTTGAAATAACAAAATTAAGCCATGTCATAAACATTGGTTATTTGATATAACCAAATAGCATTGAGTTGGTTATTTGATATAACCAACTTAAACTATCTCAGTAAATTTGGTTATTTGATATAACCAAATAAATCAGGAAAAAGTGACACTATTTACGCTAAATAATAAAGTAACACTTGGCGCCCCATATTAGGGGTTGATTATATGAACTGACTAATTATTTTGATGAAGTTCTTCTCACGGCTACTATACAGATATCCAAAATGATATTTCAAAGCAGAACTGGTTTAGTTTGTCTGTAGGAAGAGCCGAAAGTTAATTCGTCTCATATAAACAACCCCTTACTTAAAGGTATAGTGCATGCTTACACTCCTCGTTTCCCCCATGTGGAATATCAATATAAAATAAATTAATGCGTATGCGCCGTTTGGGTGAAGTCAGTTGCGCATCCTAGGGGTTAGGATACGTAGTAAACACTGCCCACCAAACTAACACGCTATGTTGTATGGAAAACATAGTTCTTTTTTTATATATGGACAACTAGCGAGCATATATCCTTCAAATATTTTTGGAAGAAAAGGAATTCTCCCGACATAGTGCTATATACTCATGTTAATTTTGTATAACAACTAGAACGTTTATAGATAACCAGCTCAATTGCCCATATATTTAAAAATAAACTATCCTTTGCCTCTTAAATATCTAAATACGTGGTACTGACGCCGTCCTCCAAAACCAAGTTGAGAATCGGTTAAACAATCTAGACAAGTACTGTCGGCGCGAATGCTACATTGTAAAATAGCTTCGTTTTCCAAACGATCCAGTTGATAATAATAATAATGTTTACTATTTATATAGCGCAAATTAGCATGTGTATATGATCAAATGCGCTTTACAACGTCGACAATTTATTCTATTACATTCAGTACCCAGTACCCCAATCAACTAACCTTAGTTATTTATTTTTACAGTTTTTATCATCATTAGTTTCCCTAACTTTTTTATCCTAACCCGCCCTGTCAACTTCCCTGCGGGAGGAAACCGGAGAACCCGGAGAAAACCCACGACTTTCGGCAGAGTGTTGACCAACTCTTTCCACGTACGATCAAATGTCCGAACACAGGATTCGAACTCTTCACCTCAGAGGTGGGAGGCAGTGGCGCCTGACCACTAGACCACCGAAAGCCCCCTGAGTTGAGAGTTGGTTTAAACAATCCAGGCATGTCTGCGACGACCAACGGCCGTCTTCCATCAGGATACCGTCTCATTTAACAAAGTATTCGTGTGTTGTATCCACCAACGGATGCGTTATAACAAACTTGGTGAAGGACGCTTATTATATATAGTGCTTGGTCGAATTCAGATCAATAGAGAACCGCGATCGTTAACTATAGTGCTTGCGCTCCAGTCAATTAAAAAAGTAATTTAGTGGTCAAATTTAACGACTTTTCCTCATCAATTAAAAAGTAATTTAGTGGTGGATCCAGATTGTCAAAAAAGCCGCAACCACTAACTACAGAAATCTCGCCGCAATATGCAGTAGGGTATCTAGGGAAGGGATTGGTCGGTCAAATTTAAAACGACCCCTCACGTGACCTTAGAATTGCGCGAAATCCTCAAAAACTGCGCGTTCTTACTTTCATCTCTGTATCAGGGTGGCAGGCAGACAGGAACTGGAACCGTGGTTACGGGGACTGTTTTCGCAAGCTCGAGCAACCTGTCCGAACGATCCGCTGCAATGCGCCATTTGCCATGAGGGGATCGTAGAAAAACAATGCAGTGCTTTCGTCATGCCGTGTTGCGGTCATAACGTTCACCTAAAGTGCTGGCGAAAATGGGAGCATGCACAAAACAACAACGCGGTTTCATGTGTCGTGTGTCGGTCGCCGTGGGACGAAGAAAAGCTGTGTTTTTTATGTCTGAGACCTGCCAACTCAGACATGGGATATGCCCTGGCGGGTATCAACAGACTCCATGGTAAACCTCGGTGGCGCTTGGATGCACCTCTGTCCATGTTAGACAAGCGGCAAAACAAAAACAAAAAACGGCTCTTTTAAGAGCCACCACATTGCACGAAAGAATCTCAAACGTTATCTCGATAAACACTTAGGTATATTCACTGGTGTAGGGGTTATAATAAACGACTCTTTTAAGAACCGTCAATTCAACCTCAAAAATCACACCAAAAAAAATCACACATTAACTCAAACTCAAGAAATTTTTATTTATTAAACTACGACTAAAATTTACACAAACAGAAACCCGTAACTTAATTACCAATCAAAAATTACATACACAAATGTTTAGCAATTATTTTAAAGACGTCGAGATAAAAGTTTATCGATTAAACGCGTGTCCATGCATGTTAAAAGCGTTTGACTCGCGGTGAGCAAATAACTCCTAAAAAGCTGTAAGCCATTTTTTCTCTGATTTTTCACCCTTATTTTTATTCGCGGGGGAAGTCTTGTTGCCAGACGGAGACCCAATCTTTTTTCCGGCGAGTCGGGCGCTTTCTCGATATATGAACAAACCGAAATTCAAATAATCGCTAATCCTAACCCTAACTCTAATCCTAACCCTAAAACTGACTTGGGTTGATGTTATAATAATTTTAAATTTCGGTTGCTCATATATCGAGAAAGGGCCGCGAATCGTTATCTTGACTTCTTAATAGTTGGAGGCGGTCCGGATTTCGAATTAAATCTTCATGCAGGGATATTAATTTGTTTGAGGGCCTTTGTAAATATCTCGTATCCTTCAGGATCATATTTGCGTTTCTTAAGTACAAGATTACCAATATTTGTATTAGGAACGACTTTGCCTTTGTATTTCAGTTCTCCTCGTTCGGTCCAGTTGACTATATCTGGATTATCACCAATTCGTTTTAGTATAATTTTCGCTTTCGGCCTCATTGTTTTGGGTAAAATTTCGACTATATCTGAAACGCTTTGTTTGCTAATCGTTGTTGTCGGAACAACACTGTCATTAACCTCTTTTGAAGGAAAGCGTTACGGTTATCGGTTCTCTCTTCTCTAAATCTCTTTTATCTTTGAATCGAAGATACCTCTCCAAAATTTCAGAATATTGTTTGGATTTCTCTTCTTCAGGCCTATCCTCTCTTTCCAAAACAGATCGCATTTCATTGTCTAAATCACCTAACTTGGACACAGTTGGTGGAGTTATTTGTCTCTGTTGGCGTCGAAAACTACCCAATGTTGTCTCTGGGCCAACACCATCTTTTGTGAATGTTTCATCATTATGCAATTAACGAACCAAGCTCTTTCAAAACAGAGCCAAGCACCAGGTTCAAAAAGCCGTCTCCTTTTTGAATCAATACGCGTCGTCTTTTTGTCCAAAGATGTTGCTTTATTGGTAAGTAGCCGCAAATGATGTTTGTGACGAGCAAGCTTTTCTCTTTTGTGTCGCCGATATCTGAACCACGCTTCTTAGCACATTCAAAACGACATCGCAAATTGCTTTGATGCAGCTAGGCTCTACATGTTTTAAAAATACCTTGCGTAATTTCGGTTTCGCTTTATGCAACACTTTTAACAGATCAAGGTTCTTTCGCATGTGGGACGGTGGTTCTTTTATCACTTCTTTACGTAAACCACTCGTCCGGAAAAATTCTCGCATCGTAATCTATATTTATCATCCGTTTGGGGGTGTAAATCAACGAATAAGTCACTGTAAGGTTTTTCAGTGGCATTTTGATAAGCCTCTACAAGATACTGGACCACAACCAGGGAACATTTGTCGAGCTAGTGTATGTATAATCGTTTGATCGCGTGGGCTTTTGAAAAGAACCAGGTAAATGGCAATTAAGTGAACACAATCGCGAGTATTTTCCTTTATTATACAAAGCCTGCTGAAGAAATATCACAGATATGCATCGGTGATGTGAGCCTTTTGTGAAAAGATTCGCCAACTCAACATTATCAGAAAGTTCGTTTTGCAAATCATCAATGACCATAAGCGTGTGAAACGAAGGATCAGTTAAACTTTTAATGTCCGGAAACCTTCAATAAACTGAATCTGTGGAAGTTTGTCTTGTATCTCCTGAAAAATAGGTTGATGCTCGCCATAGCAATATATAATTTGATCGACTTTCCTGTCAATCATACAATCTACATTTTCAAGCAATTTCTTTACCCAAACAGTCTTCCCCGAACCCGAAGGGCCAGAAATCTGAAGGCAAAAGCACGACTTAAGTCTTGGGTCCATGACGGAAAATTAAAAAGGTTAACGTAAAACACAGCCTTATAATCGTTAGACGAGGCGAATTCGAACCCACGCATTCGCCTTTACCTAATGACCTTTTAATGACATTTTCTCATTCAAACCTAATATTCAAATCAGGCGTAAAGTTGTTGAAGCACAGCAGACTAATGACTTTTTAATGGCTTCCTCTCATTCAAAACCAATATTTCAAACCAGGCCTTAGCAACGTTACAGCATCCATAACGACAATGTCGTTAATAAAACTAGGCAAGTAAACTGTTTAAACCGCGACAGTTTCTTCACCGGTTTATATTTCGCCAAGTCCACGCGCCTAAAAACTTCAACAGTTCTTGCCACAGCTTCTCGAACTGTTTCGGAGTCACAAGAATCGCTAACTTTCGACACTAGTGTTAAATAAGCAACGATTCGTCCAAAATGCACAACACGCATCTCACTGTAAATACCATACAAATTTTGCGACAAGTTATCTCGACTTATTTGATCGGCAAGATACTCATACAGGTCCTCATGCTCTCGAAGACATTCGTTCATATAAAAACATAAAGTATCTTTGTCTATTTCGATATTATTTCTTTTGCTCAGCCATGGCGCCAAAATGAAATATTCCCACCAACGACTCGGTTATTTATCTTCCTCGGGTTCCCAAAGGGGTCTGAACCCTTGCCGAGCTCATTGATTATTCATAACTCATGAATTATTAAGGATAATTTCAAAGAACATGCTAATTTGGCGAAGACAAAAAAAGGTGCTTCCAGTTCATCTAGTGCTGGTCTTTGGTGTATTAAGCCCCGGATATTACTACTGACATGCTTGAATTATTTCAAATAAAGCAAGTGATCACTGAGCCGACGCGAATTGAAGATACTGAAACACTTCTAGACTTGTTTATGACAAACGCACAAGAAAAAATTAGCAGTTCAGGGGTTGTGCATCTTGGAATAAGTGATCATAGTCTTATATATGGTGTCGAAAGATTTCCTTTACAAAAAATCTTCCAAAAGTGGTCGAAACTAGAAGCTACAAAGATTATATACCATCCGCATTTAATAACGATCTAGAAAAATATTCTCTAAATGTGACTGGCAAATAGATTATCCGAATGCATTATGGGAATAATTCAAAGCAGCCTTTAATCAAACGACCGAAATACACGCCCCAACAAGACTTCGAAAAGTAAGAAGTGACTACGCGCCTTGGCTGAATGAACAAATAAAAAAAGCAATGATTAATCGCGATTACCATAAAAAGAAAGCTATTGAAACGAAATCTAAATATTTTCATCAAGCATACAAGAAGGATCGAAATCACGTCAATAAGCTGATAAAAAACGCAAAGAAAAATTATTTTAAAAGCACTATAGATAAAAATAAAGGAAATCCGAAAGAGATGTGGAAAAACATTAATCAGCTTATTCGAAAACCACGAATATCCCTACTATAAAAAAGGGAGAAACAATCATAGAGAATGAACAATAAATTGCCGAAACGCTTAATGAATATTTTTCAAATGTTGGACCCGAACTCTCAAACCAGATTCACAAAATGAAATGCAAATAGATAATTATATGAAAACCGGTTTTCGGATGAATTTAAATTCCAAGATATTACAACGGAGAATGTCATCAAGGCTATAATTAAACTTAATGAATCTAAATCCTGTGGCCTTGATAAGACGATAACAGCACCATTATTGACACATATATTTAACTGTTCTCTACGCACAGGTATCTTTCCGGATGACTGGAAAAAGGCCAGACTATCACCAATTTATAAAAGTGGTGACAAAGAAGAATGTGGAAACTACCGACCGATTTCGCTTTTGTCTGTTGTCTCCAAATTATTCGAGAAATTAGTTTACAGTCAAGTAAACAATTATCTAAAGAAAAATAATATTATCACAGAACAACAATCTGGTTTTAGGGAACGGTATTCAACATCATTTTCTTTGCTGGCCACAACAAATTCATGGTTGATTAATATGGATTCAGGACACATAAATGGTGTCCTGTTTCTTGATCTCAAGAAAGCGTTCGACACTGTAGATCACAAGCTATTGATCAGAAAGCTCTCTTTATATGGAATCAAAGGAGTAGCACTAAACTGGTTTATCTCTTATCTAAATGATAGATTACAAGTGTGCAAAATTAATAATAATATATCATCACCACGTCTAGTTCGTTGTGGTGTACCACAGGGGGTCGCATTTGGGACCAAATTGTCTAAAAAATTGCACACCATCCATGTATGCAGATGATACCAACTTAACAATACGCGGAAAAACAGCAAATGATTTAGCGTTGAAATTAAATGGTGAACTCAATGAAGTTCACAAGTGGCTTGTTACTAACAAATTAATACTCAATATTGAAAAAACAGAATATATGTTAATTGGATCCCATCAAAGGTTGTTAACACCTTTCTAATCAGAAATCTAGTCAGAAATGAAAATTTATATTGATAATAATGAATTGAAACGAGTATCAACTGCAAAAAACATTAGGTATAATTGTTGATGAAAACCTACAATGGAAAGCACAGATTGATAGCGCCAGTAAGAAGGCCTCAAAAGCAATCCGGCTCTTAAGACGAGTCAAACCATTTGTCTCGAATGACTCGGTAAAGTCGATCTACAACGCATTAGTGTTACCTTACTTGATTACTGTTCACTTGTTTGGGGGAATTGCAATAAATCATTACGAGACAAAATGCAAAAACTCAAAAACAGAGCTGCCAGAATAATAACAGGTGACACGTATGAGATCCGTTCTGTTGATATTTAAAAAAAGTTAAATTGGAAAACTCTCAATGAAAGGAGAGAAGAACAAACTATTAAATTAGTTAACAGGGCATTGAGGCAGGAATGCCCGCGGAGTATATCAAACATGTTTAGGATCTCTGAAAATAAGAGATATAATCTAAGAAATAATAACCAAGTGCTTGGCGTTATCAAAACCACAAACTAATGCAATGAAGAGGAGTTTTAGTTATTTAAGTGCCAAGATCTGGAATCAACCAACAAACGAACGTAACAATATAGTGTCAAATATTACTGACTAACGATAGGGTATTTTAACTATTTTAGTATTGTATATAGCTATTTTAATACTGTATTTTAATTATTTTAGAATCATTTTAACATTATACATATATATGCATGCATAATTATTAGTTTGTAAGTTAGATGTAGATTAGTTAGGCATATTTAGAACTTTGTGACATTTTAACACACGGCCTCATGAAAAGCAACCTTTTAATTTTATTTTTTTAACTATTGTAACTATATGGTTGATTGGTTTACCGTGTAAAAATAAGATTAAATAAATAAATTAAATTTACAGCTAAAAGAAATCAAGATAAAAACTTTACCCTTTTTGAATAAATTACCGGAATAAATTATGGTATTAGTATGAAAGCGTATCCGTATGTTGATCTGAAATCCTTAGAACGAATGCTATTTTATTTTGGTTCTCGTTTTTCAACTTTGATTTTTGTTGCTCATACGTACCCTTATATTGATAATATAAGACTAGACTGGTAGTCTTGCTGCCTGCGGGATCCGATGTCACAATTGTCAAAAACATTAAGGTTATAGTGTCTCCAGTAAACTTAAAGTACATTGAGTCTCGGTATAATGTAAAACAGTAAAAACTCGTTGCTCTGTGGTCACTTGAACCATTTTTATTCGAACTGATGATATGACTAATTAGTACTTTGACAATTTGTTATGCAGTTATGCTCCTTCATACGATTAGAAGCTTTCCAAGTGCAAATCAACTTCCTTACAATTCTGTCAGGCTTTTAGCTATTGAGTCTCCCTGTATATTTCAACGGTTCTTTACACAAAATGGGATTAAAATTTGTCGTACCCAATGTACTTTTCGCGCTTGGCTTCGACCTTTCAGCTTTGTCGGAGGACAACCTTGATTGATTTAGCTGTATACAATATTGTCCGTAACGGAACGCCATACAAAGACATGGGCACATGGGTGATCGAACGTCGAATTTTACCGATCTTCGAATGCAATGCCGTAGCAATGCATGTTTGATTCGTGATTCGTCATATGACTGAGCAAATAAGATTATATGTAAACACTGTCAGTGTGATTGTATGCACACTTGCATGCAGTTTAAATCTTAAATAGTCAAATAGATATATATATATATATATTCAACTTACCTTTTAAGTGAAGACCAAAGAAGGAGAGGATACTTCGAAATCGCCAAATGACAAACAGTCGAGCTAATAAAATGCGCCTGGTTTATCACGCGCCAATAAACAGTTGAATGACAGCTAGCACAATGTATATTGCACATTAAGCTGTTTAATTTCACCTTAGGCTATTTCACATTAAGCTATTTCACATTAGGCTATTTCACATTAGGCTATTTCATATTATGCTATTTCACATTAAGCTATTTCACATTAGGCTATTTCACATTAGGCTATTTCATATTATGCTATTTCACATTAGACTATTTCACTTTAGGCTATTTCACATTAGGCTATTTCACATTAAGATATTTCACTTCAGGCTATTTCACATTAGGCTATTTTATATTAGGCTATTTCACATTAGCCTATTTCACATTAGGCTATTTCACTTTAGACTATTTCACATTAGGCTATTTCAATTTAAGCTATTTCAATTTAAGCTATTTCAAATTAGGCTATTTCACATTAGGCTATTTCATATTATATAGGCTATTTCACATTAGGAATCCAAAATCAAAGCGAAGCGAAAGCTAAACGATTTATTCGAATAGTATTTGTTATTTTCATGTTGGTGGGTTATTTTTGGACGAGTTATAAGTACCTTTATAAGTTATAAGTGAAAAGGTGGTAAACTGCCAATAATTTAGTGACGAGATACTGACGTTTTCGAGCGGAGCCTTTCATCAGAGTAAGACGAGATGAAATAAAATAAATAGGGCTTATATATATATGCCAAAAGGGTGTCACAAGTAGAAAGTAGCCAATCAAACGCACGGGAGATAAACAAACTGATAATTAATGAGATGCGGAAAGTTAAATCATTTGCTATTTTTGCAGTCGATCAGAGGGGGAGGGAGAAATGACAGGTCCAATATTAAGGGGATTAGGCGATATAGTAAAGCATTAAGCAAGAAAAAAATTTGAAAAGGAATGAAAGTGCATAAGCTAATAATAAAAAAGTTCCAAGCAAACTAAAATAACAAAAAACTTGAAGACCAAGAGGATGTGTGGTGCCAAGTATAAAAATAGGTACGCAATGCGTACATGTGACTACCAGTATGGATAGACCATGTAGACTTAAGAAGCAATGCATGAAAATGCATGAAAACCACAGACACACAAAGAAATTGATAGTTATTATAAATCATTTTATAAATGAGTTGCTAAATTGAACATGGCAAATACTATGCCTACATTTTTATATGGATTGTTTCCAAAATATAGCATCATCATAAACATGCCCTCAAATTTCATTTGGAATGAACTTGTAAAGTTCACATGTAAATAAAACATCTGGGGCTGGTTATAAGAAGCCTGGATAGTTTATGCGGTGGATAAGTCCTATCTAGAACACCAGTCTAGTGGTGATTTGACAGCTGGCAGATCTAGGATTTTCCTAATGAACCCCCCCCCCCCCCCCAATTTTGGGAACCAAGGAATCGCAGCTGTAAAGTATAATTAGTCAAAAACACTAAGTAATAGTGTAATAGTGATTCCACCATGGACAGCCAGCCATCAACGGTAGAAACAGGTAGAAAAGAAGAAATGTTAGTGGCCAGGATTCTGAAATAGGGCGTCCAATTTGGGAACATATCAGACAAAAGTGATGACACACGTATAGGGGGCCCTTGGAAAATATTTGAATTTTGGGTAAACTGCATTTCCTGAATTTTGAGAGCACTTTTGAGCAAAATATAACAGTCTTAAACAAAAATTTTAAATGGGGTATTTCATCATTTTAAATACATATTTTGGTCTAAATATGCTTATATTATCAAATATATAATGAAGCAGTAAATTAGTTATATTTCCATAAGATGCAGTGCAGATAATATTCATATATATTCTCCTTACAATTAAATTATTTTAAGTAATTCAACAGTTCAACAGAATTTACATCTTCAAGAGAAGAAATTCATAATCTGTGCAGTGAATTATTAATTAGAAGTTTACTTCATGTCAACATCTGTGTAACGTACTAAAGATCGCATCAGACCCATTCAATATTTTTAGTTTTGCAAGTTTGTGCCGGCAATGCTGCCATGCTTCTTCATTCAACAAGGACATTTTAACTCAACTAGGTACACTGTCAAATTGGTCAAAATGTCACATGTATGATAATATTGAAAATTAAAGCTATTTCTTTTCAAATATATTTACACTATATATATATATATATATATATATATTTTAGGCAAATCATTGAGAATAATTTCTTTCTCCCCTAAATTTTTGGTGATCACTTTTCATTGTATGGCATCCAACGACACATAAAAATAAACTGAAAGTGACTCTAACAAACGCCTGGAATCCCGTGATGAGGGACTAAACGCCGGTCGATATTAGCACCCTCGCCCTCAGGCCTTCGGCCGGCGCTTCGCGCCGGGCGAGGGGACAAGTCATCAGAAATAAAACAGACACTAGAAGACTTGTAACTTGACGATATGTAAATACGGTGTTAATAAATCTGTGTTCTATGAGAAATAATATATAAACAATCCATTTTATAAATTGTACTGTGTATCTTGGTTTTCCGCTTATGGTATACAGACACTACCAAATGATTAAACGAAGCCTTATTAAATAGTCATAACGTTTACTGTCAATGCACAGAATAATGGTAAGAGCTTGTCTTCGACACACTTCGCTGGTTCTAGTGTATACTCGCCGCGCAGTTTATGATAATTTTGAACGAACATCAATAGGAAAGTAAAATTATCACCAAAGACAGATAAAATATAGATAAAAATATGTAATACGCTTACCTTTTAATAATAGAGCGATAGATTGGCTTGCTTCTTTGCGATAACGCACGATCTAACGCGATCACTTCTCGAATACCTAGCGATCTTGTCGACATGTCACGATACCTGGCCGAGTATGACGTACATGAGGTCAAAGACAAGCAAGCAAGATCTCGCCGACATTAGTGGTATAATGTTTACATGTTAATCTATGTTTAGTGACGTCACATGCCCAATTAAGGTGACGAACACGTGTACGAGTTTCAGTTGATATTTGACTTTGAGATATACAACACCTTTATAAAACGTCTCTGCGTATATGTATCGATTGGTATCCAAAACACTACATATGGCGACGAGGATACAAACGTGAACACAATAGCAAGTATTTAACCCAACAGTATACTGCAAAATCAAGTGAACTCCAACCATTTCGACCATGGCAAGTGGTCGCATCGACTTGGCTCCTCTCGCGCCTTTCGATCCATTATCAGAACCAAGTTCTCTTAGTCAACGCTGGAAAGATTGGAAACGCCGCTTTGAAACCTACCTTCTTGCTCTCAACATTACTGACAACAAGCAGAAACGCGCACTTCTTCTCTACCAAGCTGGTCAAACAACACAAGACATCTTCGATACACTCGTCGACACAGGAGAAGACAACGACTACAAAACCGCGCTCGAAAAGCTCGACGCTTATTTCACGCCCCGCAAAAATGTCGACTACGAAATATTCAAATTTCGTACAGCTAAACAACAGCAGCATGAAACCATTGATCAGTTTGCGACTCGTTTGAGGAAGATGGCTGCAAATTGTAATTTTACTAACATCGACAACGAGGTCAAGGCAACCATAATTCATTTCGAAACGCTTAAGAAGATATGCCCTCATTGAACCTGACATCAACCTGGCTAAACTCTTAGCAAAAGGACGTGCTTATGAACTAAGCGAAGTACAAGCCTCGGGTATTGAACAATCTCTGGCATCTTTCAACATGTCAGATGAAACTTCGCAATCAGCGCTGTTAACCGGTCGTCATCATGCACCTGCTCGTCACAACAATCCTTCTTCGTCTGATTACAAGACTCAACAATGTCGAAACTGTGATGGATCATGGCCGCATATCAACAACCAATGCCCTGCAAAAGGAAAATAATGCTCGAATTGTGGAAAAGCTAATCACTTTGCTAAAGTGTGTCGCAGTGCTCCGAAACAGCAACAAAAAACAAAGTCCTATCATCACAAGTCCAGCAAACCGTCAAAAGTTCGCCACATAACCAAGCAGTCCGACTCCGAAACATCTTCCAGCTCCAGCAGTAGTGATAACGAATACCTTTTCACTCTAAAACCGAAGTCGCAGCGAAAAACAACACCTCGTACGCAAGTCAAAATCAACAACATGCCTATTGATATGGTAATCGACACCGGTGCCTCTATTGATATAATCGATGAATTTACCTACGAATCTCTGACGAAAACAACGCCTCTACCCCTGCAACACTCCACGACTCGCATATTCGCCTATGGAGCTAAGAAAAAACTCTGTGTACTCGGACAATTCCCTGCAACTGTCCAATCTGATTCCCACTCGACCTCATCGCAAATCCATGTGGTCAAAGGTGATTATGGCTGTTTACTTAGCCATCAAACCGCAACAGCGCTAAACCTCATCACTCTTCGCGTTCAATCAATCACCCAACAACAGCAAACCCATGAACAATTAGTTCAAGATTATGCTCAAATTTTTGAAGGAATTGGAACTTTGAAAAACTTTGATGTGACTCCCATTGCTCAACCTGCCCGTCGAATTCCATTCCACCTGAGACAAAAGGTGTCAGCCGCTCTTGACAAGTTAGAACAACAAGGAATTATCGAAGAAGTCGATGGTCCTACACCTTGGATTAGCCCTTTGGTTGTTATACCAAAAAAAGATGGAGATATACGTCTTTGCATCGATATGCGTATGGCAAACCGTGCAATTCAACGTGAACGACACCCAACTCCAACAGTGGATGACTTAATACATGCTCTCAATGGTGCCACAGTGTTTTCCAAACTTGATTTACGTGCTGGATATCATCAGCTAAGCCTTGCAAAAGAAAGTCGTCACATCACCACTTTTGTTACGCACAAAGGCCTTCGCCGCTACAAGAAGTTAAATTTTGGCACGAACTCTGCCAGTGAAATTTTTCAACACGTCATCGCCGAACAAATTCGCGATATTCCGAATGCTCTCAACATCAGCGACGATGTTATTGTTTTTGGGAAGACCCAAGCCGAGCACGACCAAGCACTTCAGGCTGTTTTTCAACGATTCACAGACAAAGGACTTACCCTTAACAAGGACAAATGTGAGTTTAATCAAACCGAACTCACATTCTTTGGGTTTGTCTTTTCCAGCCGTGGTATTTCGCCAGATCCGCAGAAAGTCGATGCTATTCACAACGCAACGAAGCCTTCATCTTTCAAAGGAGTTCGAAGTTTTCTCGGTATGGCTACCTACTGTGCGAAATTCATTCTGAATTTTAGCGATCTAACAGAGCCGTTGAGGGAACTCACGAAGAAAAATGCCCAATTCAATTGGACGTCCAAACACGACAAAGCCCTTGAAGACGTCAATGCAGCACTAACCAGTCAAACGGTCATGGCGTATTTTGATAAATCGAAAGAAACCGAGCTTGTCACCGATGCATCGCCTTCTGGTCTCTCTGCTATTCTATCCCAAACAACTCCAGGGACGGAAAACCGGAAAATTGTCGCCTACATCAGCCGATCTCTGTCAGACGTTGAGCGAAGATATTCACAAACAGAGCGTGAAGCTCTCGCTATTGTCTGGGCCATCGAGCGACTGCATATTTTACCTGTATGGAGGACATTTCACACTCCTCACTGATTGCAAGCCTGTCGAATTGATCCTCGCTAATCCGCAATCAAAACCTCCAGCAAGAATCGAACGTTGGAATCTCCGACTACAGGATTACGATTTCGACATCAAGTATATCAAAGGCCCTGACAATCCCTCTGATTATTTATCACGACATCCGGCGACTGGCGAGACGACCGACACAACACACTTTCAAACTGTTGCTGATTATTATGTTCGCTTTCTGACACATCATGCCATTCCAAAAGCCATGACACTGCTGGACATTCAAGAAGCAACGAAGAATGATCCGACATTACAATATCTGGCTGGTATCATTCGCTCAAATCAGTGGCAATCGATTAATAATACTCAAAACCACCCAGGTTCGAACGTCTCAATGTCTGAGCTGAAAGCATTTTCGAAAGTTAAAGATGAACTAACTCTTAACGAACACGATGATATAATACTCCGTGGTTCTCGCATTGTTTTACCTGAAAGTCTTCGCCTCAAAGCTCTCCAGATTGCCCACGAAGGACATCAAGGTCTAGTGAAAACGAAGAAATTATTGCGTGAAAAAGTTTGGTATCCGGGTATCGACAACCTTGCAAAACAAACCGTCGAAAATTGCATTTCTTGCCAAGCTAACGGCCCGACTAGTCGACCAGAACCACTGCAAATGACAAAACTACCTCCTCAGCCCTGGCACACAGTAAACATTGACTTTTGTGGCCCATTCCCTAGTGGTGAATATTTACTTGTTGTGATCGACGCCTATTCTCGCTTCCCCGATGTTGAGATTGTGAAATCAACATCAGCGAAATCAACAATACCAAAGCTCCACAGAATATTTGCTAGACATGGCATCCCTCGGATTTTAAAGAGTGACAATGGCCCACCATTTCCTGGTCATGATTTTTGTAAATTCATGAATGAACTTGGAATAAAACATCGACCTATAGCACCCCGTTGTGGCCACAAGGCAATGCTGAAGCGGAAAATTTTATGAAGCCACTGGTGAAAGCCATCAAAGCCGCTCACAACGAAAACAAAAATTGGAAAAGCGAACTTTCCAAATTCTTATTAAATTATCGCGCTACACCTCACACTACAACTAATCATTCGCCAGCTGAATTACTCTTTAATCGAAAAATTCACACAAAGTTACCGCAGATGACCACCGAAAACGAAGCCAAATGTCACGAGAAAGTAAAGGAGAGAGATACAACTGCGAAAGCCAAAATGAAAGCATACGCCGATTCCAAGGAAAATGCCAAATCGTCAGAAATAAGCGTGGGAGATGTGGTCCTGGTTCGTCAAACTCAAGAGAAGAAAAATAAACTGACGATGAAATTTAATCCATCTCCATGCAAAGTGATTAGTAGAAAAGGAAGCCGTGTTACCGTACTGAGAAATGGAAAATACATAACGCGAAATATATCGTTTTTTAAGAAGATATCCTGTACAAACCTGCAAACCAACACAAACGTATCGGATGAAGATTACTACGGTGATGTGAATATAAATGACCACCAACGAATAATACCTGAAGCAGAACCAAGATATCCAACAAGAGAAAGACAACCAGTTCAAAGATACGGACAGAATATTTACGAAAGATAAGTTTAGATTATACTGAACCGCAAATGAACTTCAGTTTGCAATTTAATGTTTACATAGCTATTGTAATCCAAGTAAAGTTACATGTTAATCTATGTTTAGTGACGTCACATGCCCAATTAAGGTGACGAACACGTGTACGAGTTTCAGTTGATATCTGACTTTGAGATATACAACACCTTTATAAAACGTCTCTGCGTATATGTATCGATTGGTATCCAAAACACTACAAGTGGCTACCGCTAACGCGGTAGTCACAAAAATGAGACGCTTCTCTTGCCGTTTGCGGTTATCGTTACCACCTGAGATGGGAAGGATGGCACAGACTTTCATGTCTGAAACCAAATGGTTAGAGCTGTTGAAATGGCGGGCTACAGGTTTGTCAACTTCATTGTTCCTCACGGAACGAAGATGTTCAGCAAACCTGTCTGAAAGGCGTCGCCCAGTTTCACCGATGTATATTTTAGAGCATTTATCGCAAGAAATGCAATAAATGATGTTGGTGGACGTGCATGATTGTGTGGTCAAATTTGGGGGCAGTAATAACTGTACCAACCTCCTAGACCTGGCCGTTCTGCAGAAAGCTTTTCTCGTCCCCCGTTTAGATGCCCTTGAACCACCTTTGGAACAAGTTTCAAACAACAAAATTCCTTTAGTTCTAACATTTCATCCTTTCAATTTTAAAGTTAAAAATATTATTAATCGGAATTTTCACATTTTACAAAATGATCCTGAGACGTCAGCCATTTTCACCGATAGCCCTTTGGTATCTTTTCGCCGTAATAAAAACATTCGTGACTCCTTAGTACATAGTGCCCTTAAACTAAATACCTCGGCACCAGCGGGAACATTTTCTTGCGGCCGTTCCCGCTGCAACACATGCCCTTTTCTCAATCCCACTAGGGTAACCACGTTGAACAAAAAAATATCTCATTTCCATTGCTTTGGCTTGAAAATCTTGGTCGTCGCTACATAAGCGGCGAAGACGCAAGAATTGAGAATAAGGGATGGATTGCTTAGTGTGGTTGGGATGAGAGGATGAAAATAGAAGATAACTATGGGAGTCCGTAGGCTTGTACGAGACCGACGTTTCTCAGCGAATCACCATCAATCGAAATTAAAATATCAAGGAAACGACACACAGGTCTCGCTGATTTCCCACGTGAACTTCAGAGCAGGATGGAAATCATCAACAAAGTTGATGAACTGCTCTAAAAGGACACGTGAGCATGACGCTGTTCCTAAACAGTCATCGATAAATCTGCCGAAGAAATGAGGCAAGGGACCCGTGTATTGTTCAAAGATCTGTTTTTAAACATAACCGACAAATAAGTTAGCATAGCTTGGACCCATTTTGGTGCCCATCGCAACACCACTATTTCACATTAGGCTATTTCACATTAGGCTATTTCACTTTAAGCTATTTCACTTTAGGCTATTTCACATTAGGCTATTTCACATTAGGATATTAGGATATTATAGGGAGAGTGATAGTCACATGCCAAGACTTTAGGCATTTGAAAACTGAGGAAATAACATGCCTTCTTGCGGCTTAATTTCAAAACACACAAGACCCAAGGACGAGGTTGAAAGCAATATTTTTATGCCAAAACATGTAACAACATAAAGCAGAAATCATTTTTCGGCGCACGCGCTGCTACGCCAAGCACTTATAGTTTGACGATCTTATACGCCAACCATTTCGGCGTTGGAGTAAAACTTGGTCAAGCGGAAACTGCGATTTCCAAAATCGGTTTGATTCGATAAATATTTGCAACTATATTCCTATTATATAAGCGACGTTCAATTTCTAATCAAGCATGGAAGTGAAGTTTTCAAATCAGTCGGAGTTCAACATCATGTCATAGTTACAACTGTAGTGCAGATTGCATATAGGTTAAGTAATGACTTTGGGATGCTTAAACGCACTAATGCGCTATCTTGCTAGTAATGTAAGATGATACATCGGCATTGCAGAACTAACATAATAGTTGTAGAAGTTGAATGATGAGGCAAGGGTTATGGTTTATCACAGTTACGTTTCAGGAAACCTTGCCCTAGATTTTCGTAGAGTATTCGTCATACTGTATATTCTAGCATGCCCTACCATATTACCCATGTATATAAATATAGCTTGATCGTTCAACAAGGAAATTCCAACAAGGGCTCTGTCTGTGTGCATATCCAAAGTTACTTTACAGGACTATTCAATGTGTCTACTGAAATAATTATTTGGTAATAAAACGAAAGAATCTAGTAATCAAATGACAAGTGAATCCCAACCACAACCTGTAGTTGTTGCGATCGTGCCACGCGTTAACATGTTCATGACAAAAATATTCGCTCGCCTCTACCACTTGGTCAAACAACGGATTTCTCACACAACAAATTTAAAACCAATGTTAACATCTTCCTTCACCTTTTACTTACTCGTTTGGAAGGTTGGTGCAAGCTGTAGCCTAGGTGGGGGTCTGGGGCGAATAGCGGTACTTGGATCCAGGCTAAGATGCATCCATGCAGGCTCTTGAGCGGACCACCATAAGTGATGTAATGGAACCAGTAGAGCCAGGATATCACCCTTCCAAGTACCTCTTTGGATCCCCACCAGTCGGAATCCCCCGAGATGGACGCACTACTCGCCAAGCAACTCTCGTATAGAGCAGTGGGCAGCTCCGTTAGTACGCCTTGTCAGCAAACGCTAATGCAGAGCAGTAGGCAGCTAGAAAACGCTCATGCAGAGCAGACGAGCAGTGGGTAGCAACGTAGTACGCCTTGTTAGCAAACGCTCATGCAGAGCAGTGGGTAGCAACATAGTACTGTGAATATGCCACGCCTTCCATATGCTCGGAGGTGGTCGAATGTATACTTGCTAAGCCCTAAGTGTCTTAAATAAGTGATCCGGGATACCATGCAGCTGCGGCCGCCGTTGTCGCGGCTCCTATGCGGAAACTAGGCCTGGCCCCTGCGTAATTGCCTTTTCAACCTAATCGTGCGATGGTGTTCTTAGCCATGCCATGAATTCGTTCCGTGTCCGAGGGAAACCGTTTATCTTTATTAAGCGTTTATTTATTTATAGGTTATTTATAGGGCCTATAGCTTATCACCGTGAAGGTGAAGATATAGTTCACCAAAGGCAAAACTCAGACCGCGCATACGTGCGAGTGAGATCTACCAATTCGTCAAACATCACCGAACAGCGGCGAAACTGGTTGGTCTTCGATGATTTAATTGTGACTAGTATTACCGACGGGTTGTCCAATATTGTCGTATGTATAGTATACGAGTCGTTAGATTCGTTAAATGTTACTAGCCGTACGAGTGGTAAAAGTCGTTAACGATTCGTAAAAAGGAGTGTACGAGTCGTGAATGTTAAAAAAAATTCGGCCCACATGCAATGTTAACGAATCGTACGAATGTTTTCCCCAGTTTTGTTGAAGGGAAGGATTTGTCAGATGGCTTGGCGATGCACTGCAGGAAGAAAGGTTTGCGAGTGAGAAGAGAAGTCTTTTATATTTACATGGACAGCGATGCGTTACCGACGGATTTAAAAATAGGTACGCAAATGCGTACGTGCGTCTATTATTAAGGATAAATATGTTCGCTACAGTATAGTATTATTATATAATTGCGAATTTGCAAAAGGAGTTTGTACTTCTAAAAGGTTTTTGATATGTTTTTTTTTAATAAGAGTACGAGATTGGTTCTCTATGGTACGCAGTAACAGGCCACAGTAACTTAACTGATGTGCCAGAAATTATTTCAGTTGACAATAAAGTTTATCATTTACAATATAGTGAATACATTTATGATAACGACAATGAACCATTTTACTCGATGATAATTGACAAGGGCTCAAAACAAAATTTTCTCCCACTCTCGATTACATTATCAAAATTGTTTGTTGACTATTGATTGTATTAACACAGTGGCAATATGCATGATTTCTGAAGGAAAATTTAAGATTTTTGATTCTCATTCAAGAGATTTATACGGCATGCTAGACCCATTTGGAAAATGTGTGCTAATTGATGTTGAAGGTTTAGATAACTGTGTTTTGGGGTTTAGCAGCTCTACGCATACTCGCGCATGCGTTAAACCAATCTATAACCACCAGAAATTGTGAAAACGAAGTTAACAAATTTCATACGCCGTGGATATTCTTCCGACATCACCTTATTGGACAAAATCTTAGAGAAATCATAGAAAACAGCAAAACTTATCGATATCACCAGCTGGAGACTCGTGGGAGAGAAGACGCTACTGAGCAAAATATATTTTCTGATGGAATTACTTATATAAGTATAAAGATTATTTCCAACAGATAATAAATTATTCAAGAATGATGAATCCAATGTTGAAAGATGTTTTATTTGGGCATGTGCTATTGCAATCAGTGACATAGCTACACATTGTTTACCAGCATTTTGTCCAAATTTTCTTATATTGCCTTGACTATAGACTGCACAAATTGTATCACTTGGATAAATTATATCATATACAGTGGGCCCAAGATTTTAGTGAAACATACACAATATACACTGATCGAGACGAGAATGAAAACGAAGGATACAACTATATTTAGTCAGGGTTTTCGTGAGTTTCATGACTTTACGCTAAACTCTGGTTTCCCTTTGGGAACAGTGTTAATTTCCAGCAATTCCCAGTGTGTCGGCGGTGCAAGAGAACATTGGTAAATGAGAGTAAGGCACATGTTGTCCAGGGGCGTAAATATGGGGTGTGTGGGGGGTGGTCCACCCCCCCCCCCCCCCCCAGTGAAAGGATCCAGTCGGTCTCAAAATTATGCATTTAATTACATGCGATGCTAAGCGAGACCGACTAAATATTTTCGCAATTTTAAAGAACGAGGCAATAACATTGTTATATATAATATTGTTCGATTACTTATTTATCCGTTTTAAGTGCACAAAATATTTTCGCCACAAGTATAACGTGTTATTGCTGTTGTGTAGTGTTGCTTTTATGTAGGATATCAATTTAAGCGGGCTTTATTACATATAATATTGTTCCATTGAATAGCGATATGTTGCGTAGATAGAAGGAAGCAACAACATATATTATTTATTTGAAAGAATTCGTGATCGCAAGAAATCGTCATCAACTCATTGCCCTACCAAATATGCAGGAATGGTGCAATATGACAAAAGATTATAGCACGATTGACGTCACCTGGTGCAATATGAAAAGCTAATATTGCACGCTATGACGTTTTTCCAATGATGCAGTTGTTAAATAGTTGATAAAAATAATCTTTTAAATAAATAATAAAACAAATAATAAAACAATTATTGAATTCGGTTTTCGCTAAATATTATCAAGAACTTCTAAACACAAAATGCGGCCTTGATAATTCTTCATATCATGCTCAACCTCATTCAATAATTGATAAATATTGTTTCATTCAATAGCGATATGTTGCGTACATGTAGTTTTGAAATAGAACGAGGCAACAACATATAATATTTTTTCATTCAATAGTTTCATTTGAATTAGTTTTTAAAGAACGAAGCAATACAACATTGAGCATATGAAGTGTTATTGTTGATAGTCTAAACGGAGGATGTTGACGGGTCGTTAATCTGTCATTTACGACCCGTACGAGTTGTTAATAAATTTTGGCAACTGTTATAACGTGCGCACAGCTGGTGGTGATATTGATTAACGAGGCGCATGAGGTTAAGATAACGAGTCGTGAAGATTCATTTACGAGTCGTATCGGGTGGAGTAGCTTCGCGAGTGCAACGGGTTGAGAATTTTTATTTACGACTCGTATCAGGTGGATTAGCTTCACGAATGTAATGGATTGTGAAGTTTCATTTACGACTCTTGTCAAGTGGAGTGCCTTCACGAATCGTACGGGTCGTGAAGTTTGGTTTACGACCCGTATCAGGTCGACAGTATTGGACATGTATGGATGTGTCGTGACGATCGACTTTGATGTCGTCAAGGGATCACGTTGCGGCACCACGAAGTCTAGCAAGACGTTCGTGGCGAACGTTATCTTGCTGGTGTCTAACGGCTTCCCATTCACTCAAATAAGGGGGGGGGGGGGGGGGGGGGGGGGGGGGGGGGGGGGGGGGGGGGTCTGTTTGCCATATCGGACATCTGTTGTATCAACCTATTGCAAGGAGAAGGGCACAAACGGCAAGAAGTATCAGACGGGGCCCAACTGCAGTATGAAACCCTGACAAAACATGAGTATCAACTTTTGGGAATGACAGATACGTTGCGATAGCAAGTGAACAATCGAGATTTTGTGCCTGACTGCAATACGTTGCGATCGCAAGAGAATATCGGATTCGACGACATTGGTAATGCGGCAGCAAATGAACATCGCGATTTCGCTACTGAAGGCAACAAACTGCGATAGCAAATGGATATCGAATTTGGCGACATTTCATGGCGGCAATGTGATCCTGATGTGATAGGCAATTTGAATATCGAATTCGATGACGTTGGCAATGCAATAGCAAATGAACTTCGAGATTTAGCGACTGAAGGCAACATGTGCGGCTATAACAAAAATATCGAATCGGCGACATAAGCATTCGGCACTGTGATAGCAAATGAACATGGAGATTTAGTGGACTTACAGTAACACACGTCTACGATAACAAAGGAATATCGAATTCGGGCGAGATTTAGCGAATGAAGGCCATACATGGTGATGATGATGATGATGATGATGATGTTTAGAGGAGGATGATGTTAGAGGAGGATGATTGATGTTGATGTTGATGTTGATGATGATGTTACATGAAGAATCTGAAAAAGATCAAGATAATGACTCTGACTGATTGACATAATTATTGTATTGGCATATGATATTTCTTTCTTTCTTACATAGTCTTTAATATTTGAGTGAGTCATTCTTTGGAAATATACATTACATTTTTTTTCTACCCAACCTTTGAGTTGGTTTGTTTTTTATTTACCCAACCTTTGACTTACTCAAAATTGTGTTTACCCAACCATTTTCTCTTCGGTGCCACCCCCCATTTTTAATAATGACCGGTCCCTAAGCACTGAGGGATTACATTATGCGCTTTTTTAAAACACTTACCATGTGTGCAGAAGATTACTGAAGCTCCCCCAGCCCCCCATCCCCCCTCCCCCCCCCCCCCCCCCTGCACGGTCCCTGACCCTAATACTAACCCTAATATTAAACCTAACCCTTTTTCATTACGCCGTTTCCATTATGCATTACACAGTTACACTATTTACTAACACACATAATATTGCATAAAATAAGACTATGAACTGAGCGCTCTTGATTGTTTTCTAACCCTAATCCTGTCCTACTGCAATTATTTTTCAAAAATTGTTTATAGGAAAAAAGCATGCAAAAACCGTTGTAGTTTATCGTAAACGCCATTTTAGGCACGTCTGCCCTGGGAACGAGGCACTTCCAACCCGTGCAATTTTTACGTGCAGTTGACGTTGCAGACCAATCATATTGCGTAATTTTACTGGAAGTAATACTGGCCATATAATAATATATTCTAATCAGATATATTCTTAGTCGCGCTGATGAGTGACGTACAGTAAGTAACAATAGTTAAGGCGCAGATACATGTACGCCTAGCGTGCCTATTTTTTATTAATTTATGCGTATGATTAAGAAAAGGTAGTACTGTAATAACAGTTACAACTAACTTGGGTTTCTCCTGTAATTTTTGATTCATTCACATAATGAGTTTTTCAAAAGAGCTTAAAGTGGCACTACGATGAAAATTCACCCCCGTTTTTTTAATTTTATCTAGCATAGAATATTATTTCAAGGTCGAAAGTGATCATCCATGTACAAAACCTAAAAAATGGTATTTTGAAGTATTTTGAGCTCTGAGGTCACTACTATTTAGGCCACCATTACTAAGAACGTGTTCCAAGTGAGCCCGCGATTTAATTTGTGACGTTAGATTCTCAATGCTACGCCTGAATTTTAGTCGAGGTTACTTGTTTTCTTGTTTTCTTCGAGAAGTAAATGAAATGTCCAGCCTTTCAGACGAAGAATTTGAAAAAACGACCTTGATCACTACGGATTTACTTGAAGAATTAGCCATGTGGAGTCTTTTTGGCGTTGAGAATCTGACGTCACTTCGTTACGTTGGTCAGGAACATGATAGATTAATGGCGGACGTAACAACTCCAGATTCGGAGTCAGAAAAATAATACTTACAATCGTCGAATCGCAAAACGGTTTCGACCGAGTAATATTTAGCAGCGCTGCTTTATAAATACGTAAAAATATAGATAGGTAAAAATGTGATCGTAGTACCACTTTAAAACTAGTGCTTGCCCTTTGGGCTCGCACAATTTTCATGTGATTGTTCCACATGTCCCTTTGTATGGTCTTAATTTATCTTAAGTTATTCTTTTTCTTTTATTAGCTATGACGACTACAAGACCATTCCTTTAAAAGAGTTTTCTGATGCTGTTTCTTCATTCTTCACTGACCAAGGAGTTAACTATCCTTTAGATGACATACAGACTCAAAACATTCTTGAAAAATTAGCAAATACAACAGTATGACGATGTTTACATTTCTTAAATTTAATTGATGTTTAAAATGAGGCTGGCCTAACATTATACTTCCCTGCATTTGTTCATTTCATCCCTTGTTTACACGAGGCCCGGCCTCACAATATTCAGGTTAAGGCCTGAAGTGTTCTGGTGTGAACTGAATGTCAGCCCCGTGTGACGCGAAATTTGTGATCTGTAAAATATGTGACTCTTGTGGTTATTCGCATGCGTACAGTCGGATGCGCAGTAGATGTACATCAGATATTTCGCAAGTGTTTACAGGATTGTTTACTTTCGCTTATTGAGTGTTGTTCCACTATTGTTATACAGTTGTTCTCGTTGTTAAAGTGCCCTTAACCTCAACATTTTGTATTGTGTTATTTGGAAGAACTTTTAAAATGATAAAGTTAAATGATAACTTCTTTTGAAGATTTTCGATTTCTTTTTGAGATATATCAGTTTGTTTGATATGCAAATGTGCGGAATTTACGTCATACATGCACTATGAGTTATCAGAGAATGTTATATATATATGTGCGTTCATCAAATAAAAACACTAAAGTGTGAATAACACGTGTGCGTGTTTCTCCCACAACACCAAACTTCTCGATTTTAAAGGATTTCGTTCGAGAATGAAAGAGATACACACACATTTCTCCAATAAGTCATGCATGTGTGACGTAAATTCCGGACATTTGCATATCAAACAAACTGATATATCTAAAAAAGAAAGCGAAGAAACAAAAATCTTCAAAAGAAGTTACTTTATCATTTTTGAAAGTTCTTCCAAATAAGACAATAAAAAACCCATGTAAACAACTTACAGGAAAAACACTGCATCTCAACTAAAGTCAGTCCAACCTCAATTCGGGCCGGTCTTGTGTAAACCCTGCCTTAAACATAAAGCCACTAAATTTAGGTTTATCTATTATATGCATGTCAATTATTTTTACATGACCGTGCGTAGATTCGAATTTTATCTTTGAGTGTTGGTAATATATCTCATGAGTGTGAGATATAACCACTGAGCTATTGAGACACGGTCAGAACAGTCAAACATTATATACATATTTATACTTCGCCCCGACTCTCAAATCTCTACAGGAAGACATCTCATCTTCGACGAAGTAAAGCGTAAAGAACATTGTTCTAAAGCCTCCTGTATTACAAGAGCCGGTGATAAGCTCGCTACTTGAGGAAGTCCTGCGAGAGGCTTCGCTCTACTTCGTCGAAGATGAGATGTCTTGTAGAGATTTGAGAGTCGGGATGATGTATAAATATATTTATAGATATATATAGATAAATGTATATAACTAAAGATTGTTTGCTGTTACTGCCAGTTTCACGCCCGTAGACGATCTTCAGACAACTGAAGATCCTCTACGGGCGCGAAACTAGCAGTAACAGCACAATCTTTAGTTATATATCTATATATCGCTCTTATCTCTCAAGATATTCAGCACTCTTGAAATAGCCGATATAATTACAACATTATTCTACTATATATATATATATATATATATATATATATATATATATATATATATATATATATATATATATATATATATATATATATATATATATATATATATATATATATATATATATATATATATATATATATATATATATATATATATACTGCTCGCAGTTTGAGCACTCTGGTGACTCCACAATGCAATCCAACAATGTGTAGCCGTACATAGTGGGTCCCAAGTCCACAGTTACCATAAAGCCATATGGTGATAGCCGGTAGGGCACATTGTATACTTTCGTATATATTATATATATATATATATATATATATATATATATATATATATATATATATATATATATATATATATATTCCAAGTAGTGAGTATAACGAAAAAGTTATAGCATTGGTATAATATAAAAGAGCGCTCAATACCATTATAGGTAGAGAGCGAGGTAATATATTTAAAATGAAAAGTTTCGGTTGCTACTCCGAGTTTCACGCGGTTAAGCGATCGTCAGGCAACAATCAACGATCAACGATCGCTTACCCGCGTGAAACTCGGAGTAGCAACCGAAACTTTTCATTTTAAATATATATATATATATATATATATAATATATATTATATTTAATTGATATATGAGAGGATTTAATATTGTCAAATACATATATGGAAAAAGTGACTGCCCCAACCCGTTTCGGCGCTCTGACCTTTGAGCTAATGAGACACGGTCAGAACAGTCAGTGATTTTGCCATATACATATTAAATTCGCCGCTTTCACTTAACACCAACAGGCAGGACATCGCATCTAACCATAATGTGGAGAAAGGCCTCTCGAGCGCACTTCCCACTGTAGCGAAGCGATACACAACTTCTTGTATACAGAGGGCTTTAATAATAATTGATTGATATATGAGAGGATTTTAATATTGTCAAATACATATATGGAAAAAGTGACTGCCCCAACCGGGAATCGAACCCTGGTCTCCGAGTCAACGT
>JAYKKM010000297.1:1467500-1525000 GCA_035772405.1 Chrysogorgia sp. JL179-B06 | reverse complement strand
GTCACTCCAATATGGCTGCCACGCGCTAATTCCGGTGTCACTGTCTCAGTTATCCCCCGGTTTGAGATTTCCCATGCGTGACGGATGACGGAAGAAGGAACACGCGGTTATGCGGTCTGGTCTGAATGCTCCCCCAGTCTGAGCTATCCGCTGTTCTGAATGCTCCCCCAGTCTGAGCTATCCGCTGGTCTGAATGCTCCTGCAGTCTGAGCTATTTCCTCTCGATATTGTTCTTATCATTCGAAACATTAAATTTTCTACGTATTTACCATCAACACCATATTTCTATAAAATTGTCACAGTCTTGGTTCGTTTTAGATCATGTGTTTTAGATCATGTGATCCAGCAAAGGTATTATTAAACAGCATACTGTGTTTATAAACTGTGCTTATATAAAAGTATTCGCAACTTAATTACAAAATTATTTACAAAAAAACATTTGCTGTATAATATATTCACTAAATTATGTAAAAATATGATAAATCTATAGTTTCAATCTATTCCTATATATAAGGGTATTCACAAAATATCTACAAAATTACTCTGAAATATTTACAGAACAGAGTATTCATTATTTATAAAATACACTTATGAATATGCACCCCCACGGTGGTTACTCCAATATGGCTGCCACGCGTTAATCCCGGCTTCATAGTTACTGTAATGGAGCCGTAGATTGTAATCTGGATTGCGGGAAAACGTTAGACAACTGATGAAAACAGAGACAGATTAGTCTCTGTCTCCTACAGTAAAACTTATATTAGCGTGGTCCAGGGTTTCTTTTATAATACTTATAATATTTATATAATATTTATAATAATCATAATACCGTAATACAATTACAAATATTGTTGAATATCATATATATGTAATATTGTTTCTATATATGTAATATTGTTTCTATATCTATTTATATATATAGATATAAATATTGATTCCGTGATTCCATTTCCATCTATTTCTGTTGTCGAACTTCAGAGCCTTCAGATTTCAAAACATTTTCTAAGGGAGAATATTCCTGGAACCCTCTAATTTGTACACTAGTCATTGACTAAACTAATACCATTAAATTTCACGGCCGCGCCGCCCCTGATATATATTATATATATATATATATATATATATATATATATATATATATATATATATATATATATATATATATATATTATATATATATATATATATATATATATATATATATATATATATATATATATATATATATATATATATATATATATATTTATAATATATATAATTTATTTATTTATAATAATCATAATACCGTAATACAATTACAAATATTGTTGAATATCATATATATGTAATATTGTTTCTATATATGTAATATTGTTTCTATATCTATTATATTATATTTATTTATATATATATATATATATATATATATATATATATATATATATATATTATATATATATATATATATATATATATACAAGAAGATTTTGTATTGTGGTGCACACAAATATGTGATTTAATTTATCCATGTGACATATCCCCACAACATGTCCACTATACGATGTACATGCCTTGTATCAGTTGTATGGTATGGTGTATTCAATCATGTATTTGAGTATTTTGTTTGACATTATGTATCCTTCAAACTCTCTTAGATCCCCCTCAAAATCTCTAAAATTCAAAATTTTCCCCACTAGCAGTTTGTGGTACCTTCGATGTTCCACTGCCGGGCGCTCGATCCGCCCCCCCCCCCCCCCCCCAATTTTCATTATGGGGTGTTTTGCACGCCCCTTGTTATATTTTTCTGAAAGAAACCCTGGCGTGGTCCCTTTAACATGGCCGCCGCGAAATATCTCCGGCTTTTACTTTTTGTACTTCTTGTGAATGACTTGCCTAGAGTCCTAAATCGCTGTCAAATCCTAATGTATGCTGATGATACTGTCGTCTACTATGCAGCCAAAGATGCTATGGAAATAGCAAAGACTCTCACTAAAGAACTTACGACCATCAATCAATGGCTATTAGATAATAATCTTTATTTACTTAAGGGGAAAACGGAATGCATCTTATTTGGCACTGGTCGAAGATTAGCATCTGTTAGCAATTTCCCAGTGTCTATAGATAACTATGTTATTATGCGCGTAAAGGAGTTTTAATATCTTGGCCTGGTTTTAGATGAGAGTGTTACTTGGAACGCACACATTAAGTATTTGATTAGCAAAGTCGGAAAGAGAATAGGTATACTCAGCCGCTCTAGAAAGAATCTCAGCATATATACGGCTAATATATAGTTTATATAAGTACTTTATTCTACCTCTCATGGATTATTGTGATGCTGTATATGGAATTGCTGTGGACGTGTAAACTCAGATAGAATAGAGAAACTGCAAAGGCGTGCTGCACGCATAATAATGAAAACACATAGTAGTGATAAAGCGTTAAACAATCTGAGGTATATCAGCTTGGAAAGTAGACATGATAAGCATGTTGTAATTCTAGTTAAACAGTGTTTAAAGAAACGCTGTCCACAATTTTTATTATATTAGGCTGTCCACAATATCATATTAGGCTGCCCTTTGTTAGACTTGAATGTACTAAAAAATCGTTTTTTATCATGGATCCTTAGTTTTTAACCGTAACTTAGATTTGTGATTTGTTTGTTATATTTTAGTTATACTATTTTGTTTTCTTAACATATACTGGATATTTTTTGTAGTTATTCATATTTATATAGGGCCTCTGTTGATAGCAGTGTTTTTTATATTTGTAATAATTGCTGAAAGAGCTACCCTATTAAAATAAAGGTATCCTATCCTTTCATCACGTTCTCTTTAGCAATTCGTCGGACAAATTTACTTATTATTGGATTAGGTTTTCCATCATCTCTTCTACTAGGCACACGGTGTGCTGTATCACTGTCTTGAATGCAGACGTCAGCTCCTATTGCGTTGAAGAGGTCTACGAGTACGCATAACGAACTTAGTCTCGAGTGCAGATTCTCTTGGATTTTTGCTGCGGGGACCCCAACCATTTTAACATTATACTGATAACTGTATATTTGATGAATTTCATCAATTGCTTCACCGATTTTCTCCACTTTGACAGACACATCAGTAAGCCGTGAATTCAACATCTGAAGTTCTAGTTTAGCCATAGATTGGAAGCTATTTAGTTCGTCATACTTGCTGCTTAAGAACTCCCGGCTGCCCTTAAAATCTTTTACTTGACTCACATTGTCATCTTCACTTCGCTTAGGAAGTTCATTCTGCCTCTGTATCATCTCTTCCAGCCTCTTGAATTCCGTAGTAAAAGATTCAACTTGCACTTTGATGGCTTGGTTTTCTTTCTTTAGTGAAGTTATAGTTTCAGGCATGTTAAAATTTGTAAATATAAGGTTATACTGATTATGAAATAGAAGATCGGAGCTCAGATATCGACGGCCATCTTGTTCACCACAAGCGACCATCTTGCTCACCACAAGACCAGTTGTAGCAAAATACATTCTAGATGGTCAATACAAGTTAGTTTTTGAAGAAAGTAATTACAGAGTTTGCGTTTAGTGGTAGTTGTTCTTAAAGAAAAAGCATCAGAAGTAGATGCAGGTGAAATGGCGAGCTACAATTAGTGTCTAAGTCAGACGTTAAAAAGAATCGAGGCGCTGAAGAGAAATGTATACATTTACCAAATCAGTACACGGGTTAGGCAGCTTAAGATCATATACGTAGGCTCTACTGTAGTACTATACGGGAGTGTTGTCGAGTGGCTGATATGAGATTGAACCTAAGTTTAAAGGAATGTGGAACATTAGGGTTTATTAGTATATCAAATAGAAGCTTAAATAGATTAAAAATAAGCTTAATTAGGTCAAAAACTGGAATCCATTTCAGCTTGGAGAAAAGAAGAGCAGAAGTAGAATAGTACATGATGTATATCAGCTAAGATAATGCGTGCTGTACGATTTTGAAGAGGAATTCGGAGCAAGAGCGTTTTGGAACAATTGCCCCAGATAACAGAGCAATAAATAATATTGATGCGAAGAACAAAGAAAACGAAGAACACAGGCTTCAGCAGAGAGGTTAAATCCCACGCAGTAATGCTAGCCTCACGCCGAATATTTTAGCATGTGGAACTTGTTCGATTTATTTGCAGTTTAATGTGACCGAGAAAGATTGATTAGAGATGAATCATAAGTCATAACTTTTAGAAAGAATGGATGAGCATGGCTTTGGTCTTTGATGTGTTTACTACCATCCTGTTTTGTTCGGCCCAAGCTGAGAGATGATTGGCAACAAGATTGAGATTTACATTTAATGATGAATAGAAGAGCTTCTTCTAACGGTTAGTGCTGAGAATATGGAGAATATGATATTTGTTTCATGACAAAGTTCCAGGGTCGCGGGTTCCAGTTCCAGTTCGATTCCCAGCTGAAGAAGGCCTTGATGCTGCTTGCGATCACTTAAGCAGTCCCCAAACCAGTCAAGTTCAGTACCTTGAAGTCCGCAAAATCTTAATTTATTCATCAGTGTCATATGATCAACAGATCAAATGCTTTGCGGAGGTCAGTGAACACGGAACCAGTTAGTAACCCCTGGTCCATTCCACGTCGAATCGAATCGGTAAAAGCGATGGCAGCAATTTCAGTCGAATGGCTTTTACGAAAACCGCATTGATAGGGGGTTAAGAGCAGCTGCTCAGATAGAAATTTGTGTAGTTGACAATGAACAGCCCTTTCTAACACCTTTGATGCTGAATTGTCCATGTCTTTAGCATCCTTTCTTAAGAATAGGTGTTACTCTTGCACATTTCCAATCACACGGCACAGCTCCTTGAGATAATGATGCATTAATGATTCGTGTCAGTGGTTTTGCGGTTATCTCAGCAGAATCTTTCAATAAGCGTGGTGATATATTGTTCAATCCGCTTGACTTGTTTGGTTTCATCTGTTTCAACATAGTAACAGTGAAATGTTCATTCAATGCAGGTTCGAATTTAAACTTTGGCAATGATTGATCAACTTCATAGCTGGCATCTTTGCTTGTAGTGCAGGAATAAATATTTCCAAGCGATTGCAATAGACACATGACAGCTGTAGAGAAAAATGTATTAAAACCATTAGCTGTCCTTTTATCATCACTACAGAGTTCACTATCACTAGTGATGTTTTTCCTGGCTTTAGACGTTTTCTCTCCAGGAAGTATATTTCTCATTGTCCTCCAGAAAGCTTTAGTGTCGTCAAGATTGTCTTCTATAAGTCTCTTATTGTATTATTGTTTTGCTTTCCTGATTGAATTTGACACGCGATTTCGAGACGAACGATAATAGAGCCAATCTTCATCACGATTTGTCTTTCGTGCTTTTTTCAATAGGTAATCGCGTTGTCGAATATCATACTTAATTTGTCCAGTTATCCAGGAGCAGTTATCCAAACCCCGGACTCGCTTTTGAATAAGCGGGGCATGATGATCAGCCACCTTAAGGAATGCAAGCTTGAATTTTGTCCAACTAGCTTTTCACTACTACACAACAATAGGAGCCTGAAACGAAATCTAGAGAACTTTCAAGTTCATCTATTAAATGAGCTTGATTATAATTTTAGTGTTATAGGGAAAACTGAAACGAAAATTATAAGCGATAATATCTCTGATTTTAATCCTGAAATACCAAACTACAAATTTGAATTTGTACCAACTCCTCTAGCAGCAGGTGGAGTTGGTATGTATATTCATAATACTTTAAAATATACAATCATAGAGAAAAATTCCAATGATGCTTTCCAGGCTCTTTGGATTGAAATTCATTTACATAAGACCGAATATTATCTGTGGAGTAATCTATAGACAACACAATTCTCCAGCAAGTTTTCTAGAATATATCGATAATACTTTAAATGAGCTCAATGCTACTACCTCCAATAAGTCTATATATATAATGGGTGACTTCAACATAAATCTCCTCAAAATTCAGACCTGTCATTATACGCTGACAAAAGCTTAAAATCCCTTGAGACTGTTGTTAATAGAGAATTGCTGGGAGTGTGTGATTGGTTAACAGCAAATAAATTGTCGCCGTTAACATTAAAAACACTAACTTTGTCATATTGCATCCTTATCAAAAAAGCTTGACTATCATGTCAGCATTAATATGTTTGATCATAATACAAACAAGATTATTTCTATTGAATCTAAAGAATATGTTAAATATTTTGGAATTTTAATAAACAACAACCTCACATGGAAGTACCACATAGCTAACCTAACATAGGTAAGTACCAAAAATAAGTAAGGCAGTTGGTATTATTTCCAAATTAAGACATTTCGTTACACTTTCTACCTTTCAAAATATTTAGCGATCGTTAATCTTGCCTTCCATGTCTTATGGCATAGTCGCTTGGGGTCGGGCAACCCAAGTTCATGTCAACAAACTTCTTATTCTTCAAAAACGTGCCTTACGTTTGTTGTATTTTAAAAGCAATAGAACCCATGCTATCCCTCTTTTTACTTCTTCAAGATTTTTGCCCTTAAATATGTTACATTATAAAGCAGTTTCTACACTAATGTATGATGTTTCTAATAACTCTTCTCCGTGTACGATACCGAACTTTTCACGTATTCAAAAGAAATACATATGCACAATATAAGATTTGCGGCGTTGGATAATTTCCATATAAAACCTTCCCGAATAAATATAAGGCTTGCAAGGCTTGGTGCAGTGATATGGAATAGTATATATATCACCTGTTGTACGCAAGCTTGGAAAAACAAGCTTTAATAAAAAGATACGTGATTCACTTTTGTTTGTCTTAGGGGCTGTTTACATGAGCTCGGTTAACCGGGCTAGCCCGGCTCACGCGATTGATTAGGATCGCATTGTGTTTTTGAAACGTGTATAAACTAAATTTACGCAGGAGAATTGGTTTAGTTTATATGTAAACAAATCATTACATTAATTCAAATCTCCATTTGCGGCCGAGGTAAGAATTTCGTGACAGGAGTCAGCCCTCCTCCATATAAACTACCCCTTAGAGAATGAGGATGATTATGTTGATACACCAACAGTTAAATTGATGGCTAAACAATGAGCACTTTAATAATATGCATATCTGCTCACGTAAAGGGTGCAGTCCATCGTATTTTTGGACCACATTTTGCATTCAAATATAGTACTATTTCCTTATACGTAACAAAATGATTTATTCTTTCTTTAATCTCGAGGTTATAATTTAGTATTCAACTAGTACACTATCCGTGTATATTCACGGATAGTGTAGATCATTATTGTGTATATTCTTGTTATTATATGTGGAGCTGAATAAAATTTGATTTGATTGAATTGTAAATATATTTCTAGTGTATTATAGTATATGTTGTATTTGCAAATATTGTAGTATGTTGATGGCCGTATATTAGATAACTTTTATGGTTAATAACTTAATACGTCTTTTCCCTCGTGAAATAAAGTTTTATTCTATTCTATTCAGTACTTGTACCGTGCAAGGCTCAAAATAATGGCCAATCAACGGTCACTAACCGGCCAAACGTTTAATATGATCGGCCAAATTTGCATTACGCCTGTCATATTGACCGTTAATTAAACAAAATGTAGTTAAAGTTATCACGTCAGCCGTGCTAGTATCGATTGCCTATGAAACGAAAATTAAATTTGTCTTATTAAATGAACTCCTAAAATTATTGTAATGGTAATTTAGAGCTCTTTCATATCTCGCGTCTTTCTTGAGCTATTTAGACTTATGTATACTATTATTATTTTATATAATAATTATTTCTTATTTATAAATCTTGTGAGAAATACCAGAAACAACAGAAATTGTGTAATTTTACCAAACGTTAAATTGGAAATAGCAAGGAAGGGCTTCTTCTTTCAAGGAACATTGATTTATAATGAATTACCAACGCATATACGCCAGATAAAATCAGTAGTTATTTTACAACAGCTTTAAAACAATTCTTATCTTTAGCATAGCATTGAAGTTCACTGAAAAGGTTTTTTATCCTGTTTAAGTAAAGTTTTATTATTATTATTATTATTATTATTATTATTATTATTATTATTATTAGTGGTAGTATAGCAGTATGACACGTACGAATGCTAATTACATAAAAAAGTAACATAGGGCGCAAGTACGTAACCTATATGTTTCTGTCAAGGATTAATATAAAACAAATTGTTGTGACGGAATATCTACTAAAACTTAATTAGTCTAAATGTTTAAAAGTCATTACAATTATCTACCAACTAATATCGTAAACGTTATCAAAGGATTATCTATCTCATAGTGATGTTTGCCTTCTTATATAATCAGGCTATATTAAATCTTTCATCCGATTTGACTTCCTTTCATGTAATGACTTTAAATGTTCGTGCGATGTTTAGGGTACTGGAGATCACTGATCTCTGCATCCTTAATAGTACGTCTCTTCCACGAGGCCCCAGCATCTTTCGCATTGTAGTATACAAATCTCTGGACCATCCTCCCAAGACATCAATAATCACATTGTACTGTTCCACTTGGTAACAGTTGGTTCGGGAGTTTGAAGAAAGAGCAGTTGATCAAGGCCATCAATCGTTGGTAAAGGAGGTGTTAAAATATGCTAACGAGATTGGAATCACTGTAAATTTAAGTCACCCGCACCCCACGTCCAGTAACAACAAAGGGGAAATGGCATCTGGAGAGAAGCTTAAGAAACAACTGAAGACAGCAGTTGAGGAACAGCTTAGAGATAAAATCCGAGGTGAAAAGTGGCAAGGTAAATTTCTAAAATCCAGATGGGATGATGAAAAACTGAACCAAACAGGATGCTTTGCATGGCTGAAGGAGTGCAAACATGCACCCTCGCACTTATAGTTGGGATGATGGAGCTCTACGAACAGTTAACTCCAACGAAGTTGTACACATCACATAAAACGAAGATAAGCCAGATTGATGACGTCATATGCAGATTGTGTGGCAAGGCCGCGGAGTGCAACCATGTGACAGCGAATAGAGTAGATGCTCGGTTTGTAGATCACAAAAGTAAGAAAGTAATGGCTGTAGAGATGAGCTGTCCGTGGATTAACAACCGTGAAAAGAAAGATGAGGAAAAACGCTAAAGTACGGCCCCCTGAGATGGGAGCTTAAACAACAGTACCCTGGGACTGTGGGATCTGTATTTCTACACATCTTGATACCTGCTTTGATCTTGGTTAGCTTGTACTCGTTCTCCACAGAGCAAAGACCACGCCCTCCTTTGTCACTCGGTAGGTATACAAGGGCCGTTGATCCCAACGGATGTTTCCCACCACTCTCCACGATAATCTTCCGCGCGTCTCTGTCAATCTATCTCAACTCTGCCAGCGGCCAGTGCTGTGTCCACATGAGATAAGAGAGCACTGGCATTACAAATTGATTGGAAGCTAAGACACTGTTGCAATCGGATAGTGGGCTTGACCAAATGATCGATAATCTTTCGCTGCGCATTCTAGCACCAACTTCTCTTCTTGGATTCTTTATTATTATTATTATTATTATTATTATTATTATTATTATTATTATTATTATTATTATTATTATTATTATTATTATTATTATTATTATTATTATGGCAGTGTACAACTTCTGAATGCTCAGTAAAATTAAAAGCCACAGTTAGGCGCGAACGTAGCTAACTATTGCGTAAAAATCTATCTTACAATCTCTAAAAGTAAAAAACAAAATAAAATAAAATACTCTAGGCAACTGTAACAATTTAAAATAAGTCAGTACAATCAAAAATTTCACGCAGCCACTTTAGTAAATTGTTAGTCAACTAAAATCTTAAATGAGCGTGCAATGTTCAAGCTACTGCTGATCACAGACTTCTGCATCCGTCTTAATGTTTCTTCGCTTCTATCTCCGACTAGCTTTTTTACTGTTTGGTTAACATCCTTCGAAAAACCTCCGAGAACATCCATAATGATGTTGTGCTGGGTTACTTGGTAGCTTGGGAATTGCTTCTTCAGTTCCCATCTTAGGGGGCTATATTTCTGGGTCTTCTCAGCATCTTTAGACTGGCGATTATCTAGCCATGGGCAGGTCATTTCTATCACCATCACCTTCTTTTCCACATTGTCAACGATCCTAGCATCTATTCTATTAGCTCTTACTTCTGCATTTTCGGCATAGAGAGGTATGTCCCAAAGGGCTTTCGCTCTACCATTCTCATACAGTGGTTTGGGCATCGCAGGTGAACACCAGGGCGGGACTGTTGTAACCAGATCCCGATCTCTTAACAACTCAAAATACAGGATCTTCAGTGCATTATTATGTCTGGCTAGATATTTTGTTTGCGCCAGAGCACTACAGCCTGCCAGGATGTGAGGTAAACTCTCTGGAGTTTTGCCACATAGTCGGCACAGCACGTCTGGATTGATGTTCGTCCTTGTTTTCTTCTGATGGTATATCTTTGTTGGAAGTAGTTGCTGGTAAAGTTCGTGCACTGCTGCTATTGTGTGCGACGGCGCTGTTCTCCATTTAGACATCCATGCGAAGCATTCATTATTTAGGTCATCATCCAACCATCGTTTCTTGAGGAGCTTCCCTTGCCATCTCTCATCTTTCATTTCTTCAAAACATTCTCTTTGTTCAGCGGTTTTTGCCCAGTTTCCAATCTTTCTGGCAATAATCTCTTCGTTATTCTCCGTGTAACCTTTCGGGTCTGGGTATTCTAGCTTCAGCGTAAGTTTTAGCTCTTCAGCGTACTTGGTAGCATCTTTGGTTAATGACTGACCTCCCGATTTCGTAGCTTTCTTCTCGAAGTCCCTAACCATAGCCATTGTTTGGTCTGTATTGGTGTAAAGTTTAACCGCTGCCTTGATCTTTGTCAGTTTATATTCACTTTCTACCGATTTTAAGCCTCTTCCTCCACTCTTTCTTGAGAGATAGATAAGCGCCGTTGATCCCAGAGGGTGCTTCGCGCCATTCTCCACTAGAACCTTGCGAGTTTCCCTGTCCAATCTCTGCAGTTCTGCTAATGGCCAGACCTGGGTCCACATTAGATAACTTAGGATGGGAAGTGCAAACTGGTTGGACGCTATAACTTTGTTGAAATCTGATAATGGACTGGACCATATCACCGATAATCTTTGTAAGTAGGCTTTGGCTGCACTCTGTAGAACTACAGCGTCCTCCTGTTTCACGGTTTCCATCACCCCTAGGAACTTATAATAGGATCCATCTTTTAGACTGTTAATCCTATCCGAGTCTCCTACTTCCATCGCTGACGTCTTCGTATCCATATATCCTCTTTTAACGTGTACTACGGAGCATTTTCTCTCATTCCATTCGAGGCCAACATCTGCCATCCATGACTTGGTTGATCTCAGCACTCTTTCTAGTTTGCCACGGGAAGCTGCGAAGATTTTCAAATCGTCAATGTATAGTAGATCTGTTATCTTCATTCTAATGGGTTTGGATAGGATGTATCCTTCTGTAGCCTTCAACTTCCACGCTATCGGATTGATGCATAGCGTGAACAACCTTGGGCATAGCGCATCACCTTGTGGGAGGCCTTTATTGAATCGTATAATAATAATAATAATAATAATAATAATAACGATTTAATCACAGCATTTCTACATAGTAGCTCTACATCTGCGACTCTAACTAATATAACTATATCAATTAAATATATTTACTTATTATGTATCAAAAAAAATGTTTAGAAAAGTCAAAGATACTAGGAAGTCAATCTTTGCTTTGCATTGTTCATTAAAATAAATCTAACTATGCGATTAAAACAATGTTCGTCAGAACATGATCAATCACAGCACAATCTTAACGCAAGCATATGCACTCTCGTGCATCTCCGCTTCACCGAATAAGTAAAAGAACGACAAGAGTAGTGGTATTTCACATTAGGATTACTCCTCCCACTTATTCTACACCTCTTGTGTTTTATAAGTTCCGAGATTTCGTCACCTTGTCTTGTATTAGCTTTTATTCTTGTGTTCCAGCTTGAACTCAGTTTCTGGATCACTCTTGCAATCCATTGCGGAAATCTATGGAGTACCATCATTTCGCTCAACCATTTATGATCAATCGAATCATAGGCCTTCTTGACATCTATCCATGCCATACTGAGGTTACGTTCACTTCATCTGCTGTCCTGACATACCATTCTGTCTATAAGAAGGTTGTCAATCGTTCCGCTGCATTTTCCCTTCGCTCCTCTCTGCTCTCCTTGCATCAAACCATAACTATCAAGATGCTGATCCATGGGTTTCAGGACGCATGACGAATGCCATTTGTAGACTGTGTTTAGGCAGGTGATCGGCCTCTGGTTAGCACTGGAGAATTCGCCCGGTTTGGTGTTAAGTGTGGTTTTACCTCCTGTGAACCACCAAGGATAGTCATGATCTTCCTGGAATATTGTTGTGAAGCTCCTCATTACGCCTTCGTGTAGAGGCTGTGCCTTTTTCTACCAGAAGTTTGCGATGCGGTCAGGACCTGGTGCGCTCCAATTCCGTTTCTTGATGATTACACTGGTTATTTGGTTAATGTTCGGTTCATAGTTCTCTTGGGGTGGAGCTGGTACGTTATCATTTATGGCCGCTCTGACCTCTTCTAGCCACTCGACCTCCATGTTTCCATTTCCCTCGCTTTCCCACAGTGCTTTCCAGAAGCTACTTGCTTCATTGATATTCTCAAACTTATTTTGGTTTTGCTCATCCTCTTTCTGATTTACTTCGTATTTCGGCATCTCGATGTCGTCATCTTTCTCCACTATTTTCTTCATGCTTGAGTAAACTTTACCCGGGTCTACCTGGAAGCATTTATTTAAGTCTCTCGATTCCTTCTGTTTTCTCTTTCTCGTATAGTCTCTTTTTAGCTTTCTGAGATTTGATTTTTTTTTCTCCATATAATTTACTAGATTCGCAGCCGAAATCTTCTTACATTCTTTTTCCAAAAATGTTCTATTCTTTCTGCCCTTTTTGGTGGTTTTCCTATTTTCTTGAATTCTTTCAAGTTCTGCTTTCGCAATTGATATATTCTTTCTTATTTCCTTTGCCCTCTGCTCGTATGCTTCTTTAATTTTCTCACCAACCTTCCATCCAGGATGCGTTTGTGTATTTCCTTGTTTCTTCCATCCTTTGTATAATAGAAAAGCTATTACCACGGCGTACATAATGCTATTTGCTAGCCATAGCCATCCGAACGGGTTTCTTGCTGGATCAGTGTGATTTTGATTTAAGAGCTTATCAATGGCTTTGTTGATATTCGAAATGTCATTATCGCTTGGTATTTTCTTTGTTCTTATTATTATTATTATTATTATTATTATTATTATTATTATTCAGGACTCAGGTGTTTGAGCGAAGAATAACGGCGAGAGAGACGACGCTGTCATGGCCTCGACAGGAACACGGCGAAAAATGAATAACAAGATTCAATGGACGGATAAAATGAATGATGATTTACTAGAATACAAGCAGAAAGCTCTTGTATCGACTAAGTCGAGCAACCCTCCGCGATTTGACTCGGGAAGGAAAAAAGGCTACATGGCTGTAATGAAAGATCTGTGGGAAACAATAGGGTATAACGGGCTTGGTTTGTCCGGTCAGAGTCTTCGCGACCAGGCTCAGAGACTCGAGAAGATGCAAGAAAAGAGGGGGGAAGTCGTCCGCAAGGATATTGGATGTGAAAGTACAGGGAATAATATGGATGGATTGGAAAATTCGCAAAATAACAACAGTTGTGATCTACAAGCAGAAGTAAATTTGCATATGCAAAATTACAACAGCTGTGATTTTCAAGCAGAAGCGAATTTGCATGCAGAAGACGTGACAACAAAGTCTAACTCCGTCCCCATGAGACCAATTAACTGCCCTGTCAAAGAAGCGCTCGAATTAACACCAGCGAGTACAAAAACATCCCAAATCCATCCAGATTTACCGCAGTTTGACGTGTACCCCTCCGAAATCAAGGCCAAAATGTGGGGAAACGTCAGTCACCAAAACGTTTGCGACGAAATAAATAAAATCTATAACGAGGTTGTTCACTACCGAAGGAATATTTTCAATTTACCCTCGGGTAGAGTGGGCAAACAGTTCATCGAAGAGCTGATATTTTGGCTCAGGCAATTTAATTCTAACTTAGATCTGAATTCAGTCGCCTTGAAAGCATTTATGGTGCTTCCTTCGGTAATTCTGCAAAAACCTTCAGCTACTTCCAAAAGTAAAGAGCATAGTGTGGCGATAGAACGGAGATTGGCTCTATGGAGACAGGGCGACTTGAATATGTTTAATGAAGGAAATACGATTTATTCAAGACAGATTTGTCAACTCCAAAAGAGCCAGATCGGTTGAAGACGTCTCAAGAGCCTTTGCAAAGTTGGTCTTTCAAGGGAAACTCACGGCAGCGATCAAAATGCTGGATAAAGTGAATTCGTCGGGATTGTTGAAACTGTCTGATGAAGTATTAACCCAATTGAAAGAGAAACACCCTTCTCCCGCAGAAATCGAAGAGGAGTGTCTTCTGCATGGCCCTGTAGACCTCGTTCCACCGGGTATTTTTGACCTAATCGATGAACAGCGGATCTTCGATTCTGCCCTAAAAACAAAAGGTTCCGCAGGCCCCTCCGGTATGGATGCAGATCTGTATCGTCGAATTCTCTGCTCTAAGAACTTTGCTGCAGAAGGGAAGACACTGAGGGAAGAGATTGCCACTTTGACGAGAAACCTACTCAAAAAAAATTATCACTATTCCCTACTTGAAGGCCACACTGCGTGTAGGTTGATACCGCTGGACAAGAACCCAGGAGTTAGACCAATTGGAGTGGGAGAGGTTTTACGTCGTATAATTGGCAAAACTACCTCGGCCATGTTTAAAGAGGAGATAAAGAAGGCAGCCGGCCCCTTGCAAGTCTGTGCGGGTCACAGTGCCGGAGCAGAAGCAGCCATACATGCAATGAGTCAGGTATTTGACGAGGAAGGGACGGATGGAGTCTTATTAATTGATGCAACCAACGCGTTCAATCAGATGAACAGGGCGGTGGCTATGCATAATATTAGGATCACTTGTAAAGAAGTCGCCTTGTATGTCATCAACACATATAGAAGCCCCTCTAGGCTGTTTATTAGTGGTGGAGGCGGAGATCCTTTCCCAAGAGGGTACAACCCAAGGTGATCCGATAGCGATGCCCTGGTATGCGATCAACACGGTTCATATGATCAATAGTCTCCGGGCATCAACACCACAAGTCAAGCAAGTCTGGCTGGCGGATGACTCCGCGGGCGCAGGAACCATAGAGTCACTCTGTCAATGGTACAAGAGCTTATGTCAAGAAGGGAGAAAATACGGATATATCGTAAATGGAGCTAAAAGCTGGTTAATTGTCAAGTCCAGTGAACAGGCAAAGAATGCAAAGAAGGTGTTTGGTGATGAAGTAAACATAACGCTCGATGGAAGACGCCATCTCGGTGCAGTCATTGGATCTAAAGATTTTAAAGACCAATATTGTCAAGATAAGGTCGAGAAGTGGCTTGGAGAAATGGAGTCTCTCGTGGAGATTAGCAGAAGCCAACCACACGCCGCCTATAGGGAGACCTTCACAGTCAACCATGCTTTGTCATGTAAGAAGGGGGGCTTTGTAGCTCAAAGACACGACACAATCCGGAACCTCCTGACATCACACATCAATAAAGTGTGTAAAAATGTGGAAACAGAGCCACACCTGCAACCACTCGATAATGAAGTTTTCAACCTCCAATCCACTGTTACAAGTCAAGAAGCGAGATTGGATATGAAGGCAGGAGGTTTCTGGACACCAGGAGTTACAGCATTTTTGACGTACGTGTAACGCATGTAAACTCCCGGTCCAACCAGGGTAAGTCCACTGCAACAATCTTCAGAGAGCAGGAAAACGAGAAGAAGAGAAAATACAATCAGAGAGTGATGGATGTTGAAATGGGAACTTTTACACCATTGGTGTTTGGTACAAACGGGGGCATGGGAGCCGACTGTCAGAACTTTTTAAGAACTCTCGCAGATAAACTCACGAGCAAGAACAATGAAGTTTACGCCAGCGTCATTACCTGGTTACGAATCCAGCTATCATTCGCTATCTTAAGAACTGTACATAGATGCGTGAGAGGTTCGAGAATTCCGTTTAAGTCACGCGAGATCGCGAAAGACTTTACTCTCTCTGTAGCAGAACTACTGTATACGTGATTTTTAGCCTGGAATTTTAGATTGAATTTTCTTTGTTTTAATTTATTTTTCAGTTTTAATTATTTTTCAACAGCCCATATCAATGTAAATATTATAAAAATTAATTTGAATGTAATTGAAGAATTTACCGTTTTTAAATAAAGTTTTCCTTATTATTATTATTATTATTATTATTATTATTATTATTATTATTATTATTATTTCAACAAAAAGAACAATATAAACATGTAAAATTTGTAGTTCTCTCGGTATTTTCTCAAAAGAATGCTCTACATTTCTAAAGATGTTAAGTGATGTAGGTCTTGATAAGAAACACCAAAACTACTGCATTAAAAAAATAACATCTATCGCCATTAGAACAACATATTATATTTTCTGCTGCAGAAACAAAGAATGGACAAATCCTGAATTAATGAACTTTTAAAAGCAATTTACACATTTTTAGGAAAATGACATAAAGAGATTTACAAGTTTTTAGAAAATCAAGGATTATTCAACGAAATCACTTGAAACTTTGCACATTACGACACTTCGTGAAACCTAACATTAAAGCTCTTTACGTCATAGGTTATTCATTTGCATATCACATAAGTCTAAATATCTCAAGAACGACGTGATATATGAAAGAGCTCTAAATTATCATTCCTAATAATTTTCGGAGTTCATTTCAATAAGGTAAACTTTAAAGCACGCGTGTACATTGAAAAGAGCGCGTGTTGTTGTCGCTCATTTGCTATCGGACTCTTATCTTGTGTTCTTTCAATGAGCCGTTATAACACGATAGTTTCACGGAGAGACGTTTTTTAATATTTCTTCAAAAATCATTAATGATTCATGAGGAAAACACAAAGGAAATGAGTACCATGTCCGTGGTTTTAAATGTGATAAAATTTTATCCTAATTTACATAAACTTTAGCTTTGATTTTCTCGGCTTAGACAACGTTATTTTTCAAATTACTACGCCAACGAACTTACCAAATGGTGGTCGTTTTTGAAGCCGTTTAAAACACTCACAGCAGTGTTTTATCATATTTAAAAGTTTTTAAGTAGTAGCTAAAACATGATCGGCCGATGTTTATGGGCAGCAGGCGAGCCGTTGTAACTGCCCGGATAAGCTTTCATGTTACTCCATCACCAATATAAACATCACCGGATAACATCAAGGGAATCGAGGTGGGAGGGTTAGGAAGACACTTAAAGGGACACTCCGGCCCAAATACAAATGCAGTTCATATGAAAGATCTTACTGACTTTAGTTTATTGCCAAAGTTTCAGCATTCCTATCAATTTAGTTGAGAAGATATTGCTAGTTGAAGTTGAAAATTTGTGGATTTTGACGCCATATTGGTTTTGAAAATATGACGTCATTGTGTGATTCTTTATCGTCAGTGGAGTTGTTTTGATGGCGATCACATAGTGATAGTTATTGTGAATGGTCTTTGGACGAAAATTAGTCGAAATAAACTATTTAGTTCATCATGCAGGAAAGTAGAGGGGCTTCGTAGGCATAATACGAGATCACGTCACTCAGTGACGTCATATTTGAGGAACAAAATGGCGTCGAAATTGGACAAACTCTCCAACTTCAACTAGCCACATCTTCTTAACTAAATTGATAGGAATGCTGAAACTTTGGCAATAATCTAAAGTCAGTAAGATCTTTCATATGAACTACATTTGTATTTGGGCCGGAGTGTCCCTTTAAGGCGGGGTGTTAGGGTTAGAAAATTCATTAGGTGGGGGGTTAGGGTTAGGATCTAAGTTGTTTTGGGGTTAGCGGTTATTTCATGACGATTATATACCTCGATTCATTTGGTGATGGAGTAACATGAAAGGTTAACTGCCCATAAACATCGACCGCGAATGTCTTGGAATAGGTGGTCTTGGACAAAAATAATAAGATTCTTTAATGTTTGTATTTTCAAACATATTTTGGATGGAAATGATAGGATATCATATTATGATACTAAATGAGTCAATTTAATACGAGCTATTACCATGGTAACCTAGAAATGACCCCCAACAAAGTAATAAAGGGCACTTGTTCGGGGCAGAATAGCAAGAAAAGTAAAGACTAGAAAAATATAAATTTAGGTTTAATGTAAATCTAATAGATATATCCAACATGTAAACCTCAAAAAAATTATAAATTTATCTCAAAAATGTAATTTGTTTGTAACAATGCCAAAATTCGGATAAACACATATTTCTAAAACATATATTTACCATGTCTTCAATTTTTGAGGTTTAAGTTTGAGATCTATTTACAATGATCAAATTCTGAACATTTGATGTCTATACGACTAATATTGAATGTAGCATAGCGTCCCATGTCTAGTAAAATAACGGTTTGATAAATTCCTTTTGAAATAACTTTGTATTGTCTATTGTATTCCGTTCTATTGTTTTCATTGTTTTCCATTGTTTTGCCTCATTATCTGAAAACCACTCTCTGCAATATTTATCCCCTTTTCATTGCACGAATACAAAATTTAACATCAGGAAACGAAAAAGCAATGATTAATAATGTATAATTTGGTAGTTTTGAAAATTTTATAGAATATATAATACTTTGTTTCGAAGTTATAGAAACGGTACAAGCAAATTATTTTAACTCCAAAAAAACTCAATTTGAGCAAATTAACTTTGATAAAACATTGATGTTTTATTAATCAATGTTTTATCCTGTGTTGTAAAATTCATTAATAATTCATGAAGAAAATTCAAAAGAAATTAATATTTAATCAGCATCAACCCAGGATAAAACATTGATTAATAAAACATCAATGTTTTATCAAAGTTAACTTGCTCAAATTGAGCTTTTTCGGAGTTATAATAATTTGTTTGTACCGTTTCTATAACTTACAAACAAAGTATGTATTATATATTCTACTTATTTTACAAGTTCGTTATGCGGCTCGCCATTGTAACTGCCCATAAACATCGGCCGCTCATGTTTTAACTACTACTTAAAGATGCTGATTAAATATTAATTTCTTTTCAATTTTCTTCATGAATTATTAATGAATTTTACAAACTATACTTAATTGTAAGATTGTCCTAATGCAATTTTCGTCTATATCATTATAGCCTGCTTTACCACTCAAGGCGTTGGTGATTGTGGATGTGCAAAATGACTTCATTCGTGGCACTCTCCGGCTGGACCAATGTCCAGCGAAGGAAGATGGCGAAGAGATTATTCCGACCGTAAACCAATTAATTGAACGTGGCGCGTTTGACACTCTGGCCTACTCGTATGATTGGCATCCAGCTGATCACTGCTCGTATTTGTCCAACGTCAAAAACGCCCCTGTACATCCTTCTACCAACGTTGCTCAACTCAAAGTTTTTGATAACGTCATATTGACAAAACCGATCGTGTTGGAGCAAACTATGTGGCCAGATCATTGTTTGCAAAACGGATGGGGAGCCGAGTTGCATCGAGATTTAAGGGTAGGTTTTTGTACCGTACGAAGAAATAACGAGAGAGAAACAATGATTGGCATGAGGCTGAGCATGATATCAAGAATTATCCAGACCGCGAATTCAGTGTTAACAGTCGAAGGCTGAGGCGGATAACATTGACCGAGGTCTGCATAATTCTTGATAACATGCGTAAGCCGAATCCAATAATTGTTTTATTATACATGTCGTCACTGTTGTTTTCATCGTTGTCGTCACTGTTGTTTTCATCGTTATCGTCACTGTTGTTTTCATTGTTATCGTTACTGTTGTTTTCATCGTTGTCGTCACTGTTGTTTTCATCGTTGTCGTCACTGTTGTCTTCATCGTTATCGTCACTGTTGTTTTCATCATTGTCGTCACTGTTGTTTTCATCATTGTCGTCACTGTTGTTTTCATCGTTGTCGTCACTGTTGTTTTCATCGTTGTCGTCACTGTTGTTTTCATCGTTGTCGTCACTGTTGTTTTCATCGTTGTCGTCACTGTTGTCTTCATCGTTATCGTCACTGTTGTTTTCATCATTGTCGTCACTGTTGTTTTCATCGTTGTCGTCACTGTTGTTTTCATCGTTGTCGTCACTGTTGTTTTCATCGTTGTCGTCACTGTTGTTTTCATCGTTGTCGTCACTGTTGTTTTCATCGTTATCGTCACTGTTGTTTTCATCGTTATCATCACTGTTGTTTTCATCGTTGTCGTCACTGTTGTTTTCATCGTTGTCGTCACTGTTGTTTTCATCGTTGTCGTCACTGTTGTTTTCATCGTTGTCGTCACTGTTGTTTTCATCGTTGTCGTCACTGTTGTTTTCATCGTTGTCGTCACTGTTGTTTTCATCGTTATCGTCACTGTTGTTTTCATCGTTATCATCACTGTTGTTTTCATCGTTGTCGTCACTGTTGTTTTCATCGTTGTCGTCACTGTTGTTTTCATCGTTGTCGTCACTGTTGTTTTCATCGTTGTCGTCACTGTTGTTTTCATCATTGTCGTCACTGTTGTTTTCATCGTTGTCGTCACTGTTGTTTTCATCGTTGTCGTCACTGTTGTTTTCATCGTTATCATCACTGTTGTTTTCATCGTTGTCGTCACTGTTGTTTTCATCGTTGTCGTCACTGTTGTTTTCATCGTTGTCGTCACTGTTGTTTTCATCGTTGTCGTCACTGTTGTTTTCATCATTGTCGTCACTGTTGTTTTCATCGTTGTCGTCACTGTTGTTTTCATCGTTGTCGTCACTGTTGTTTTCATCGTTGTCGTCACTGTTGTTTTCATCGTTGTCGTCACTGTTTATCTTCATCGTTGTCGTCACTGTTGTTTTCATCGTTGTCGTCACTGTTGTCTTCATCGTTATCGTCACTGTTGTTTTCATCATTGTCGTCACTGTTGTTTTCATCGTTGTCGTCACTGTTGTTTTCATCGTTGTCGTCACTGTTTTCATCGTTGTCGTCACTGTTGTTTTCATCGTTGTCGTCACTGTTGTTTTCATCGTTGTCGTCACTGTTGTTTTCATCGTTGTCGTCACTGTTTATCTTCATCGTTGTCGTCACTGTTGTTTTCATCGTTGTCGTCACTGTTGTTTTCATCGTTGTCGTCACTGTTGTTTTCATCGTTATCGTCACTGTTGTTTTCATCGTTGTCGTCACTGTTGTTTTCATCGTTATCGTTACTGTTGTTTTCATCGTTGTCGTCAGTGTTGTTTTCATCGTTGTCGTCACTGTTGTTTTCATCGTTGTCGTCACTGTTGTTTTCATCGTTGTCGTCACTGTTGTTTTCATAAAATCATAATCATAAAATCATAAAATCATAATAATTGTCTAATAAAAATCATAATAATAAAATAATAAAAATCATAAAATCATAAAAATCATAATAATTGTTTCATAAAATCATAATAATTGTCGTAACTGTTGTTTTCATCGTTATCGTCACTGTTGTTTTCATCGTTGTCGTCACTGTTGTTTTCATCGTTATCATCACTGTTGTCTTCATCGTTGTCGTCACTGTTGTTTTCATCGTTGTCGTCACTGTTGTTTTCATCGTTATCGTCACTGTTGTTTTCATCGTTATCGTCACTGTTGTTTTCATCGTTATCGTCACTGTTGTTTTCATCATTGTCGTCACTGTTGTTTTCATCGTTGTCGTCAATGTTGTTTTCATCGTTATCGTCACTGTTGTTTTCATCGTTGTCGACACTGTTGTCTTCATCGTTGTCGTCACTGTTGTTTTCATCGTTATCGTCAGTGTTGTCTTTATCGTTACTGTTGTCTTCGTCAACAGAGGCAAATCTAATGCAAGCCATTTGGTTATTTTGTAATTTTCGCGCGCTTTGAGGTAGTGACGTTAGCAACGTCCAATGCCGATATTTTTTGGACACCTCCGTTCAATAATTCACAGTATTCCACTGAAATGACGCCACAGCTGCCGGACATTGAGAATTAACTGGAGTACTGTATGTTGAGAATGAAGTTTGAATGTACAGTATACTGTAATAATGGCAGAGGCATAGGAACGGACTTAAAGTTGGGGGGGGGGGGGGGGGGGGGGGGAGGGGGGGGGGTGGGGGGGTGCTGAAGTCAACAAGTAATCAGTCACCGCATTTTTGTATCTACTGCGCTTGTGCTAGTAGATACATTGCTGTCGTGCGTGTAATGTAATGTAAGTTAAGATAACAAAAGAATGCCTTCGGAGCCAATCAAAACACAGAAAAATGGAACGAAGATAACGATTGTCACCCGATTTTTTTGACGTCAACTTACGAGTGAAAGCCGATCGTTATCTCGCAAAATCATAATCGCAAAAAACACAAAATGGCGGTCTATTCATTCCATGTCAGTATTATCTTAATTTGTCAGTATTTTAATTTGACACGAATACCAAGAACACCCCTAGCGAAAATTGGTTAGTTATGAAACAAGACGTTTTTAAAAGCCCAAATGAATTACGAAGAGTCACGGCAATTTCGTAGCTGTCGAGTGTCGGTAAGTTAAACTTTTGTTGTGGTTGCTTTCAGACTTTTCAGTCACTTGAAAATGAATTGACCTTTTTGAAAGAGCATTTCTAAATATTGGTTGTGGTCGTATTCAGTGATTTAGATGAACTAAGAAATGTTAGGGATACAGGTCGTATTAAAAGGAGAATTCACGACACAATTCAATTTATTCAATTCAATTTATTAATTTGCCACAAAGATACATCAAAAATAATAAATACGTTTACAAAATAAAACATGAGGCGAGGAAACCCAAGTAGAAACCATTAGGCTTATTGAATTATGGGTTTCCTCATTTATAATAGTTACAATTTAAGTAGAGGTGGACAGAGATGTATAGCACATCATTATGTTTAGAATATTGTGTCACATATTACAATTGCGTATCGCTAGGATGTTTTATAATCGAGAAAATAGAAAGTTTTTCAAATTAAATGTAAATTGTGAGAGAGTAGGTGCATTGCGGATATTACTACTCAATGCATTAAAAAAGTTTGGTCCTTGGTAGAAAACGGAAAATTGTCGTACATTAGTTCTACAAAATGGAACATAAAGCAATCCAGAGCTTCGCAGATCATAATCATGCACCTGATTATTTCGTAAAAACCAGTTTATAAAATTTTGTGAAGTACATGAATTTGGCCAAATTGAAAAGGTAAATATCTTTAAGTTTAAATATTCGAAGATCTTTAAATAGTGGATCAGTGTGGGCGTCAAATGTCACCTTGTTGATAATTCGTATCACCCGTTTTTGGAGCAGCAGGAGACGGTTTAATTTAGACGGGTAAGTTGAACCCCTCACTGTTACACAGTATTGTAGATAAGGATAAACAAGTGCATAATATAAAGTACGAAGAGCTGAATTGGAGAGACAAAAACTTGATCGATATATAATACCAACAGAACGAGATACTTTGCTAGCAATATGAGAAATATGAAGTGACCATGAGAAATGTTCATCCAGAATCACTCCAAGGAACACAACATAGTTAGTACGCTCTAGTTTAAAGTTATTTATAAACAATGGCAAATCGATAATTTGTCTCTTTTGTCGTGATTTAAATATAATATAATGTGATTTTTTTATGTTTAACGATAATTTGTTGGCTTTAAACCATTCAGACAACTTAAATAACTCATCATTTATTAAGCTAGTCAAGCAGGATAAATCTCTATTTCTGAAGAATAGATTGGTATCATCAGCAAATAAGACCAATTCCAAGGCAAATAAGACCAATTCCAAGGAATCAAGACTATGTATTGTATTGTATGCATTGACAAAAAGACTGAGACTGACCAAAGGTGTCCTGTGTTGCTGTAGATATTAGTACACTACTTTACTTGTGATAAAAACTTAATCAAATGAAATTTATTTTTATTCAATGACATTTACTGACTTATTGCAGCAATCACAGCGTTATATACAGTATCAGTAATGTGGCAGACAGTCACTATAATTATATCAGTAATGCTTGAATGAGACTGATATATAGTGACTGGCGCATTTACAGTACGTAATACGTATACTCTATCAATCGAACCAATATATTATAGTAACCTCCATCTGAGTCAGTCGCAGTAGCTCAATCGTTACAGTGGCTCATCTGTAATCAGAAACTATTTCTGAGGATTAGAGCTTGATGACAGTCTGTGTATTGCCTGTCTACTCCATGTGTTAATATACACACTGTTGTAGAGAATATGGGAATTTAGACAGACGATACTGTACATGGGCGATCGTCAAGCTCCAATCAAAAAAATGATGTACTTGATCGATTGGTATTAAGTACTGTTACCTGTATTGCCTATGCAGCAGTCACTATATATCAGTAATGCTTGGGTGTGTTAATATGTACCTGTTGTAGTGATATATTATATCAGCTTGCAGTAGACAGATAATACATGGACGATCGGTAGACAGATAATACAAGCCCGAAGGGTGAGTTGGCAAAGTCGATGGTCAGTATGACCAGTCAGACGCGAGTTCAGGCGGTCAGATCTAACATTTGGATAGTCAACTATTTTTCTTTAATTTGTGCATTAAAAACAAAAAAATTCTTTCCTTCTATAACTTTGTATCAGTACACAAAGCCATGAACGTTCAATCATTTCTGCTGCCACCATTTTGACAGCAACTTCCATCCCAGGGCTTTCGTTTAAAGTTGAAGTCAACCCCCAGTGTGACAACTTGGCCTCAAATGAAATTAGAATAAATTCTATATTATTTCCTTGTTTAACCAATAAAACTAAGCAGCCTTTTAAAATCTGTTAAAGCCATTTACTGACTTTAGTGCATAAAAAGCGCCCCGCCCCCCGCTACAGCCTTGCAATTTAAGCTCTTTTGAAAAATACACTAGTGTGTATAACCCCATGAATTTGCATGTACAGTGTTATTAACAGTACTATTAACAGCGCTATGAACAGTGTTATTACCAATTAATAATATACACATGAAAACATTTTGCAGAAAGTGATGTTCAGGAATTATATGACAAAGAAAGTGTTTCAGCGCTTTTCCAATTATTTCCTTTTTTCTGCATTGTATTTCCTTGAAATTGCTCTGCTCTCAGCCAAACAGAATGTGCAGTGTATAATGTATATTACCAGTTAAACAATTTTGCAGACTTCTGCAGCAGTTTTTTTGTTATAGAGTTTTGCAAAGTATCTAGAAATTAGAATGCTGTAACAAAGTCCTTCAAATATACTTTGAATCTCCTAATTTGTTTTTCAGTATAACTAGAGAGCATAATTGTTATACACAAACCAGTACTTTATATATTCCACAGCATTAAATTTAACCAGTGATAGTAATACTAATGGTTTATTAATTATATTTCAATAGCAAAATTACAGCTAAATTATTATGTGTTTACATGTTTATAAATAATATAAATAAGGTCTAAAAACACTAATTCTAAAAAAAGTTGTACTAAAATATTTTTTCCAAAACTACGAATCAATACTTTCATTGTATCTATTAATTGATAGACTAAAGGACTACATTTAAAATGCTCTGTTCTACAGAAAAAGTTATAAATTTTACTACTGTTCGCTCTGATATATATAATATACTGTATATAATTTTGAAAATACTATATCCTACAGTTATCATTCTTTCATTCATCATTTATTCATCATTCGTTTCATTCATTATCATTCATTATCATTCATTCTTTCATCAAGCAGTAGATACATGTACGCCTAAGCGTACCTATTTTTAGGGGTGTCCGAAATCTAGAAATCTAGAACCTCGCAAAGACAATTTGCAGCAATTTGAGCAAATTTTTTCATCTATATAATTCTACAGCGAGCAAAGTTCAAATGAATCCAAGCTTGCCTTCTGCCTCTTGGCATTTTTTTGCGCCTAGTACTGACAGAAGGTTCTGAGACAACTTAAGGCTATTCAGGCTACACCCGATTGTAAAATCTCGCGTATATGAAGCCCGTATGTAGATTACCTTAAGTAGCTTCTCTCCTAGCCTCTATAGTCGTACTAATACAACTGGGATACATTTTCGCAACGCTTGTCCTGATTTGGGGAGCCCCATTTAAAATTTGTTGGGGCTCCAGATCCAATCACGCCCCCCCCCCCCCCCCCCGCTTCCTACGCCTCTGAATAATGGTCCTTATTATATGACTGTTACGCAGGTTTTGCCTAATACAATATCATCCCGATCGCCCGAGCCGTTTCCAAAAGTGCGCAGACGATCGGAACGATTATATGCATATAATCGTCGCGATCGTTTTCTGCATTGATTCGCACTGCTATCAGCTAATCACAAGTGAGAAATTTTTCCATGTATATTAGAAACCAGATCTGTCGAAAGATGTCGTGGTATATAAAGGTCAATCTCCTGATGTGGACAGTTACTCGGCATTTTGGGACAATGGGAAGCTGCATCAAACGGATCTTTTTCTACAGCTGTTGAACAACGGAATTGTGGATGTGTACTTCTGTGGGTTGGCATTTGATGTTTGCGTCGCGTATTCAGCAGAAGATGCAGCCAAACTTGGTTTTAAAACGTTTGTTTTTGAAGACGCCTGTCGGTCGGTCGATTTGAATTCCAAAAATGAAACCAAAAAGAAGTTTGGAAATCTTGGTATCAAGCTTGTTCAAAGTTCCCAGACTGTCAACGTATAAACAGAATGTACACCACAACTTCTATTATTCCATAATGTGTAACTGCACCAAAACTTTATACTTCTTAAATGTTATAAACGTTATACTTTCTAAAATGTAATTAAGTTTGTCTTATTTTAATGAATTCCTAAAATGATGAGGAATGGTAATTTAGAATTCTTTCGTATCTCGCGTAGTTCTTGAGATAGTTATACTTGTGTGATGTGCAAAGGAAGTAGCCTATGACGTCAAGATGGTTCTACATTAAGAAATTATAAATTAAAAAATTAAGAAATTATAAATTAAGAAATTTAAGAAATTATAAATGGTAAGTTTATTTGGGATCGATGTAATGATGTTAAAGAGTGAGTGTCAGGGTAGTGCTTTGCGCGCTTTTGTTTTTGTTTTCATACGAATTGATTGCAGTGCATCGCATCGTTAGAACTATAATTTGCATGTGAACTCTAGATTTATTTGGAAATGTGGAAATTGGAGTCCGATCCTGACTTCGGGGCGTTATGAAGTTAATGTTCAAGACAATTTGAAGAGTTGCGGTTCGCTTGTTTGTGAACCACTGCGGGCCGCGCGCAAAGCCGTTTCTGACGAACAAGCTGGCCCGGATGGCTTTAGTTCCTGAATCTTTGCAAATTCAAATGAACAAAACATCAGAAGAAACAAAATATATTTCTTTACTAGTCACTCATCAAACACTTCCATTCGCAAACTTATTCGCGCTGTTTCAGCAGCATAACCCGGCCTTCCACGCTTCGGAGGCGAAGCGCTCGTAGCAGCTTCTACAGTATGTATCGAAAAGATTACTATAGTAAATGATCAATTTTACGCAAAATATCACAAGTAATTGATCACTCAGGTATATTTACTTCTTAGAAAACTTGAAAATGGATAATTTATAAAAAGGATTGATCAAATATCGACGGATTCGTTTGTGAACTGAAATAGGCGTCCCATAAAATGGCCGCCAAGAAGAAAATAAGCGCGCAAAGCACTACCCTGACACTCACTCTTTAAGTGTCACGAAGTGTCGTACTCAATACTGATAAAGGGAATATTACATGCGCGGTGGCGAGAAGATATGGATTTTATGTACGAGTGGCAACAACAATCATAGGCGTACGGGCCGGGGTAGCTGGGGGCTGCAGCCCCCCAGTTGTCTGAAAAAATAGCTCTATTCGGGCAAACATTGTCTTGTCATTCGGCAAAAAAAGGTGCTGTCTAAAATTATTCTAACATTTGAATGCCACTTAATGCATGACATTATAACGGATTCTCATTGAGGGAATTAATCTGAGATTTCATTGTTCTTCGTTGAGCAATGGTCAGTGGCATAGCCAGGCCTGGATCCGGGCATTGTCTAAACGTTATCTCGTATACTAAACTTGAATATACCTAATCAATTGGTTTTGTGGCTAAATTGCCTTTCCTTCCTTCTCTTCTGTGCACCCATTCCCCATGCGTTGGGAGAGATATCCACGCGGTCTAAATTTGGAAAATATGTGTTACTTGAACAGTAATTAAATACTTCGAATCCCGTACACTGCCACGGGTTGAAAAAGGGGGAAAGTGCCTTCAAAATGCAGGAAATACACTTTCAGAGAAGCAAAAATTTCCTGGGGGAGCATTCCCCCGGATCCCCTAATGTACATGTTTCTAATGCATGTTCATGTTTTAACGAAAAACATGCATGTACAATAATACTTAGACATAACGATGGCATTTCAATATTAAATAGATTAATATTGACGTCATCATTTATTCAGGCAAGTTATAGTCAGCCCCCCCCCCCCCCCCCTCCCGCTACAAAATTGCACCCGTACGCCTATGAGAACAATATCATGAGTGAGCGCAGCAAACGAGTGAGATATTGTTCTTTCCACGAGAACATAAAATCCATATCTTTGAGCTACCATGTAATGTTCTGTTTATTATATAATAATGATAACATTTATATAGCGCTCTAAGCGCATTTTAACACATAATCTTCATGTAAAACCATGTAAAACCTAAATTAGAAAATATTAAAACCTATTTTGTAAAACCTAAATTATATTACACGATAACTAAATAATTATGTCCAAAGGAAGTGTGTTCCACAATAATGGAGCCGAAAAAGAAAACGCACGCTGTCCATATGTTTTCAGCTTGTAGTTTTTTGGGCTTTAAAAGTAAGGCACTTGAAGATCTTCGTTGTCTAGTTGGAGACCTTGTGGAGATAATTAAACTGTGTTTTAAAGGACATTGGCAACATAAATCACAATTTCAAATTTTTGAATTTATGATTAACAAACAGGCATATACGAAGGTAATTCAAGTAAACAAAACTACTCTTGTACAATACAACAGCACTAATTTCGACCAAATACAATCCTGTCATCTGCCATCTTGTTGTAATACTTTGCCTAATTAGCTGAGAAGTTGGTGACGTCACACCCGGGGTAAACCTAAGGGTAGCCGAGTTTCCACGGAATGCTTTTTAAAATGGTGTGGTCCACTTGAAAATTGAAAAAGAAAGACATTCACAAAAATCGAGTTTCAAACTTATAAAGATATGAGGATGGCTACATAATTATATTGTTTGCTTTACCCCGGTTGTGACGTCACACGCATATAAAAAATACATCCAAGATGGCGGACAGTGATTCAGGTAGCAACTTTGACAGTGCAATTAATACGCTTTACGAGCATTTTTACAATCTCAAATTACTATATTCCAGCTATTTAAGTTACGTACTTTGATCGAAAACGTACTTATTTTGTTGCCAATATGTCTTTTCCTCACTGCAGTTACTTGCAAGAAACTCTTTAAAAAGGTTGATATCATGAAGTGTTTTTTTTTGTATTTTCGTTTTCCTGTCGCTCGCAGAGCTGGCTAACTTCGTCATCACTTATCTTTACAAATCTGCCATCGATCAGTTTCCTTGGCCATGTTTTTTTGCCGGGAAGTCGCATTTGTGTCGAATGTCGATATGCCACTCGAGCGTGACATACGAGAAATACGCAACTGGCATCCCTGATGTAGTGACATGGATTCTACAAGAGTTTTAGTTCCTGGTAAAAGACCCTTATCCATATAATAATAACTGAATGTAATTATTTAGTACAGGGCCGAAAATTTTACAGCGGGTGTAAGCTCACTTCAACCGACTGACGCACGAGCTTATACCGACTACGTCCTATCGATCGAAGCTTGTCAAAATATTGTCTTTCCGTTTACCCATTGCTCACCCATAGCATTGTAACCAGTACGTTATTGGATTGTAATACGTTTTGGATTGTAAGCGCATGCGTGTAACAGTCCATTACTAGTCCCACAGGTTAGGGACAGGGATGTTAGGATTAGAAAACTCGTTAGGCGGGGGGTTAGGATTAGAAAACTCGTTAGGCGGGCTGTTAGGATCTTTGTTGTTTTGGGTTGGTTACAATCCAATAACATACTGGTTACAATGCTATTACAACGCCAATAATTTATTGCTTACAACGTGAGCAACGGCTGTTCCGTTGAGTGCCTACTAAAATGACCCACGTTAATAATGCACTCTCAACACGAAATGAAAATATGACATTTTAATAAATTTATGTATTTGGTGTTCTCTCGTTATTATATTTACATATAAACAAAACATTTAACATCAACATTAGATTTGCGAGTCTTAAATTTGGTAGTTTGAAATTAATTTAAAATGATAAGTGCGACAAGTTAATGATTCTACTTGTCCGTGTTAAATCGAACACGTCTAAAATATAACTTCTGCCGACTGAAACTCATAGAAAGATTTTTTTGGGGGGTGTCGCACACCTCCGGTCCTGCTTGCTAAGGTCTATAAAAACAGCTCCAACAAGGTTCCCCCGATCGATTTCTCTCCTTATATCATCTATTAACAAGGTGGCCGCTAAATTTGTAGATCTCTCAGACCGATAGCCAAACTGATATTTTGATATTAAGTTTTCTTCCTCGAATATGAATAGCTTTCTTTAATAATTTCGAGAAAACCGGCAACAATGAGTTATAGGTCGATAATTTTCTGGTTGATCATATGACCCAGATTTATGTATCAGTATTATATTGGCTGTTTTCCAAATTGCTGGTACCGTAGAGGTTTCAACCGATAATGTCATGATGTCATGGCACAACGGACGACAAATATATTTTCGACTGTCTAGTTCAGCAAACCCGGTGGTAGTTCATCGATTCCAGTAGCTTTATTTCTTTTAAACTGTTTCAATTCATTGAGAATGAACACGTTTTATATATATTGCATTTTAAAAACTTGCCGTGTTCGTAACAGAGCCGTCGCGAAGGGGGGTGTGACCCCCCCCCCCCCCCCAGCGGAGGGACTGAGGTGTGAGGAACTAAAATTTGCTACCTTAATGTTTTCGTTGCTTTTTTGCACTATCCTGGGTGTACTGTGTAGCTTCTCGACTCCAGATAGTGTATTGTTCTCTTTCCGCTGACCGGAGCGTTTTTGTATTCAATGTCCGGAAAAGTGTAAAATTCTGTAAATTCTTCCCCTAAAATGCGGGAAATGGCATTTCCGAGACTCTAGATTTCAAAATTTTCCGTGGGAACATGCCGGCCCGCTCACCCCCCTAAGGATGCTCTACGGACTTTATTTATTTTTGATCGACCGCTGAGATTGGAAAGGCGTTACAACCCGTATCGTTGGACGAACAAGTTCATGGTGGATAACTTCGTCAATCAAACGTTCCTTCCTGAAGAACAGGTAGAAAACTTCCGGATGTCACGGAGTTCTCTTTCTAGTTCTCTCCGGGCCCGTGCAGAATTTGCCATAAACTACCTCCGACATCTGAGGCTATTTAGGGGACCGCGAGCCTACACACCCCCGGGCCCGTCATGTCTCTCGGCGGCACTGATCGCTGGCGCAATTTGGGCATGCGCACTAAAGAACAAAAACGTGCGAGCAAATCCTGGGAATGAAAACGTATCGTTTTGGACGGTCGAAAACGCTAGTGTGGACGCGGATATTTGTATCCGTTTATGTTGGATCAAAAACGGACGAAAACGGATTAGTGTGGACGTAGCCGAAGTAACATGAGTCCAGTACTGAGATGTAAACAAAACCTATTTCCGGATGAGCCCCCACTTGGTACATGGGCAGAAGGGACTGCAGACCACCTTTAAGTGAGGACACTTAAGTGGAGGTTATATGCAACCGGGCTCTGGGTTGTACAGGTATACACGTTATTTTTAATTATCTAAATTTAATTTAATTCATCAAGCCCGCTTTTTCCTGGAGACCATTCAAATCCCCCAAGCATTAGGGATGTATAGGTTATACATCCGTCGAGATTAGCGCCCTCGCGGGAGGGTGAGAAGTAGTACATGTTCATATTGCGAACCTATTTTTATTCTAGGAAAACTGTAATAAATTTCTGCGTTGAAAAACATTTGTTATGCAACAAATGCTTGCTTCTCGCTCTCGTATGGACACGCTACCGGGGCATGAATTGGGTAATTATAAATTCAACGGGTTCTATCTGTATTTATTTCATGATTGAGTCGGTTTTCTTTGATGTACAGCGGGCTTTGTATAGCATAAAGACGTATGAATACTAATTAGATAAGAAATGAAGAAAAAACTAGGAAAATATTTGTCCAAGGTGGAAAAATAGACAAAACTTGGTAGGAAAACCTCCTCAATCATGAAATAAGTCAGGTAAATCCCTCGAACGTCGGGATGTATGCGATATATAGCCCTCGGACGCGTCCTCGGTATTTTTCTCTTACATAACCCACGAGGGTTATATACAGCAGTATTTAGTTGATATATATATCCTTACGAAGAACAAAAGAAACCGATACAATTGTGTTATAGAGAAATATACACGTCTCCACTGGTGTGAAATCGGTATCTCTTGATAGCTGGAGCTAGATTACAAATTATAAATTCTATCAGTCTATCCATCAGGAAAGGCATGCTACGAACCAGCGTCGTTATGGAAACTCGATTTTTTAGCCAGTCATTAACAGGTTTTCAAAATGTTACTTTATGCTATACAAGCGAAGAACTTCAACAACGTTTTGTTTATGTATGTTCTTAGTATTTAGATCTTTTAATAATTTTGTAATACAGTACTAAATTAAAGTGCCTATAAGCCCTGGACCTTTTGTTTTCTATATAGAGGACGCCAAAATAGCTGATAAGGTCTTTTACAGTTTTTGATTTGGTCCGTTCGTTTCGGAGATATCTCTCTTTAAATATTGACAAAAAGCACTATTTTGAATTCCCCGCGAGAAATATTCGCAAACTGCAAAGGGTCTGGTAACTATTTTACGTGACGTAACTTGAGCGGTTATAATTTCATGTTGCGAGGTTCCAAATATATTTAAATTTCTGTTTTTATTCAGAAAGTTTTTATGCCCCAAACCTCAAAATGTTTTATTGTCTTATTTGGAAGAACTTTTAAAATGATAAAGTAATTTCTTTTGAAGATTTTCGTTTCTTCGCTGTCTTTTTGAGATATCAGTTTGTTTGATATGCAAATGTACGGAATTACGTCACACATGCATAATGACTTATTGGAGAAATGTGTGTATCTCTTTCATTATCGAACGAAATCCTTTAAAATCGAGAAGTTTGGTGTTGTGGAAGAAACAGCACACGTGTTATTCACACTTTTGTGTTTTTATTTGATGAACGCAAAGATATATAACATTCTCTGATAACTCATGAATGTGTGACGTAAATTCCGTACATTTGCATATCAAACAAACTGATATATATAAAAAAGAAAGCGAAGAAATGAAAATCATCAAAAGAAGTAGTAGTAGAGCCAAAATTAGCTGAATAATTCTTTTACAGTTTTTGATTTGGACCATTGGTTTCGAAGATATTATATTGCAAGAAATCGCTATTTTGAATATCCCGCAAGAAATTTCTGCAAATCGCGAAGAATCTGGTACCCACATGATGTGACGTATCTTAAGGGACGGGATTTTCTCAGGGACAGTGTATACAACACTACAACAGAAACCAACACTGTCATAGATGTGTTGTTTTGGGGTGTGCTAACGAATCAGACTTGACGAAGGAATTTCACTTCATCGTCCCTTAAGCTACGTCATCACGTTGATCAATTTGCGGTTTTTTCTTACATAGCATACTTCAAGTGTCTATATATTCGAAACCAATGGACTAAATCAAAAACCGTAAAAGAACTATTCAGCTAATTTTGGCTCTACTACTTGGAAAACTAAAAAATAGGGGTTATAGGCACTTTAATATAAGCTCATCCCAGGCCTCTTTATTTGTTTTCTCGCAAATAGCAATGTTTAAAGAGAGACATCTAAACGAATGAATCAAATAAAAAAACTGTAAAATATCTTATCAACTATATTCTTGCATCCTGTATGCAGAAAATTGTCCAAGTAGGATAATTGGAAATATTTCGAGTTTTTCACATTACACAACATCCAGATTTCCTTCTATGAACGACAGTAGCTGAAACGAAAAAAAGAAAAAATTATATATACGAACGTGGTGCTGGGCAGATGCATGAAGACGAAAATTTGAGGGAAAATGAAAGTTTTGAACGTGTTATTCTGGCAATTTATTTCTGGTGTCTATTTATTTGGTAAACTGATAAAAAGTACAATATTATAAATAATAATTAAATAACACCCAAAAGTGGAAAACCCGACCGGAAAAGCGTGAATGAGACTCCCGTGAAGTTAATATGCAATAACATATATACATGGCAAATAAACTCCTATGACACACTGTAAAAACAGATTGGTTGCAACAGCCGATTTGATAGGTTGACTCAGATTCATACCAATCTGATAAAATAACCAAATATGTTTGGTTGTTTCAACCAATACAAATTGGTCAATTGGTGAATCTAGGACAACCAAATTTAATTGGTTGTTTTATAACCAGTCTGTACAGTGCAAGAGCAATCACGTACATTAGACCGGGTACACGTCAAATACTGAGTTACATAAATGATAATATGTTTCATTGAGGAAACGTTTAAAGTGAAATTTTAATTTCACAAACTTAAAAGTTTGTCTTATTGGAATGAACTGTTTAAAGTAACGTACAATGTCGTTTAACACATGACTTTATAGCTCACTCCGTGCTGGATTCAGATTCGAAAGATATGCAAATGAGATAACCAATGACGTAAAAACCTTGACACGACATTTTTATTTACTGTGTAATCCAGTTTATCTTCAAAATTATTTTACCAAATCATGTGAAACTTGGCACATGGATAGAAACCAAATTAAATATTGCTAGCCTAATTATAGGATTTTTATTTAAGTTTCCAGACCCTCTCAAACATAAAAGTATAATTTATTTATTTCGTGCCGTGATACTTTTTTAATTTTTAGTATGCGTATTTGCTTTCCTATAATTGCTTATATCACCATAACTTTCACATGCAATATTGTTGAAAATTTTAAGACATGACAGAAATTGTATAATGTCATTTTATGAAGAAAAGAGTCTGGAAACTGGAACTGTGTATGTGTGGTAATATTTAACTAATTCCTATTTAATGTGCCAAGTTTCGCATAATTTCGTAAAAAAATAAATTGATATTAACGACATTCCGAGGCAAATTTAAGGCTGGTCAATTGTAAATGAACTAAGACAACACTCTCTAAATACATCTTGGATTTAAGTGAAGCATTGCGCATATTCTATTAATTGGTCAATTTTAAAAAATGCAAACCGTCTACCTCCGAAAAACGTTGTATTCTGAACGCAGACAAACGGTTGATCTGAACTTATATCTAAATGTAGACACGACAACAAATTTTATGTAAACAGGCGCCTTAGGTTTTTTAGGTACTTAATCCTTGTTTTCAGGTAATCACTTTTAGTCTGATGGTCTGCTTGAGTGTGAAACTCGAGTAAATGTGTTGACTGTAAATTAACCATTTTTATCAATATCAATATCAATATCAATATCAATATCAATATCAATATATATATATCAATATATATATATCAATATATATATATCAATATATATATATCAATATATATATATCAATATATATATATCAATATATATATATCAATATATATATATCAATATATATATATCAATATATATATATCAATATATATATATCAATATATATATATATCAATATATATATATATATATTATATCAGAGTAGTGACGAAAACATTCTAACTATTTTATATATATATATATATATATATATATATATATATATATATATATATATATATATATATATATATATATATATATATATATATATATATATATATATATATATATATATATATATATATATATATATATATATATATATATTATATATATATATATATATATATAAAATAGTTAGAATGTTTTCGTCACTACTCTGAGTTTCACGCGTAATGCGATCTTCAGGCAACTGACAGTTCAGCTTCAACTTGTCGTTAATATACTCGGTGGGTTAAAGTATATTAACGACAAGTTGAAGCTGAACTGTCAGTTGCCTGAAGATCGCATTACGCGTGAAACTCAGAGTAGTGACGAAAACATTCTAACTATTTTATAAACGCTCTACCTCTAATGGTATCGAGCACTCTCGAACCATCCGCTAGTTTTGTACATGTTACAAATCTGTTTTGGTATATATATATATATATATAATCACAGTCAAAGACTTGATGTGGGATATACCACACTGCATAAATTATAAACCATCAAGAATGTAAAAGTCTATAACAACTCAGTGTGCATTGCGCACTTTTACTGGCTGAAATGACAAAACATAATTGCAGTGTCTGGCTATCATGAGCAACTGTGGACAGCTGTTTCGCTCTCTTGGAGCTCGTCGGCACAGTGTAGCTGATAATAAGCCAGCACATCAAAAAGGTATATACATCATCACAGTCAAAGATTTGATGTGGGATATACCACACTGCATAAATTATAAACCATCAAGAATGTAAAAGTCTATAACAACTCAGTGTGCATTGCGCACTTTTACTGGCTGAAATGACAAAACATAATTGCAGTGTCTGGCTATCATGAGCAACTGTGGACAGCTGCTTCGCTCTCTTGGAGCTCGTCAGCACAGTGTAGCTGATGATAAACCAGCACATCAAAAAGGTATATACATCATCACTGTCAAAGACTTGATGTGGGATATACCACACTGCATAAATTATAAACCATCAAGAATGTAAAAGTCTATAACAGCTCAGTGTGCATTGCGCACTTTTACTGGCTGAAATGACAAAACATTAATATATATATATATATATATATATATTAATGTATATATATAGTATGGGTGGCAACAAATTCCAATCTTTCCGCACTAGATAACTCGCGCTCGGACGCTAGGCCTTAAAGTGGCACTACGATGGAATAATCTCCTACGCAAATTTTGAGTTTCTTTAGAATTACTTTTGAAATGAAATATCGAGATATTCAGGACTTTGAAACATACAAATGAGGCACATTATGACGTCATTTTTCCAAAAAGATCTCCGAAAATAATTGGTAGATTGTATAGAAACTTTCCAGATGCATGCTTAGATGAATGGTACATGGTACTTTGTACAATTGCTAGATATTGTTCTCAGAATTGAGAATTTTATTGAGTTTTTATGAGTAAATGACGGCCTATATTTGGATATTCGGAAAACATGAATATTTTTGGAACAAAATGATATATCGACTAAGCGAGAACGTTATTCTTCTTCATTTCAAAAGTACTTCTAAATAAAATCTAAATAGACGATTTTCCATTGTAGTGCCACTGCTAAATACCTGTACTAATGCATTTTTTGCAGTTATTAAATTCCTTATAATAAACCCTGCTATCATTAGTTTATCTGACGCCTTGTTTTGACTAGGCGAATAATTTCTTCTTGGATCTTGGATATTTACTTTTATTCTAGTATACATAAAATATTGGAAACTTAACCGGATTGATGACCGTGGTACATTTTACAGAACCTACAAATGAAATATCGGAAAATATATAAGAATAATACTATTTATTATATGGCTTGGCTCGTGAGAAGTCTTAACAGCTTTTCTGTAATCTGATTGGTTCCTGAGAGGTCTTTACAAACCTGTATAGACCAGTTATTACAAAACTAACTGCAACGTTTTAGAAAATTGCGAAAAAATTGAGGAAATGTGAGAAATTTAGAAGAGCCATATAATAAAAACCTTATTAACTTCGTTTGGTTGGTCTTTACAGCAAAATTATCTTGCCCTTGGTCTTTTCACACTGAAAGACCGCGGGCAAGATAATTTTGCCGTAAAGATATCAATTTTTTAAAGTCCGAGAAATAGATAATAAGCTTATAAAATAACTTAATTAAAGTTACCTCAACCAGAGCGGAGCGAGCATGTGTTGGATAGCAATTAAAAGGCAACGATTGCACGAAACGACGATAATGTTATACTGCGTAGATTACATTGACGGACATGCGATTTCACACCCGGACAGTTCAAACAAAGAATGAGTATCCTTAACTATAGTCTTGGGCTAGGAAGTCTATACCCGGTAGCCTGGTGGGCAATTATTCGATTCTCAAATGAGTCCCAACCCAGGGCACTCACTCACTCACTCCACATTTAAATTATAGTTTACATTAATCACTTTTTGTACAACCGTCTCCGGGTCATTAATATACTATCTGCGCGCATGCGTAAAAAACTTACGGGGTCTTTTTTGGAGATCTTGAATCTGTTTCTGAGCCGCCTGTATTTGCTGACTTAGGTCCCCTTGTATCTGCTGATATTCCTGGATTTGACGATTTCTGTTGATCACAATCGTCTCCTGTTCCTTTCGTAGTTTTTCCACAACGGTATTATGTTGATTTTTTAACGTTGTGCATTGATTGTTCATTGCTTTATTATTAGCATTGTTCAGTTCTTTGATCTTACGCTCGGTTGTTTCTTTGATAGCATGGACCTGGCAAAACCAAAGTGAATGTTTGGTAAGAAGATAAATTTTCCCTAGGTTAAAATTTCCCATACAAGGCAGATTTTACCTCTTCTAAACCGGTTAAACTGGTATAATAATAATAATAAACACGTATTATGAGCATACAATAGTCTCAATGCTCTTACAACAATATATTCTTAATGTTACTTATAAAACTAATTATAAGATAAAGCCTACTACATATATCACCACCATGAACAAAAAAACTATTAATTAAAACTATTAATTACGTAACAAAGCCACTATGTTCTCCTCAGTATGACGAATCCTGCGAAGAACCAAGAACAAAGGATAACGTGGATTGTTCGGAGCAAAATCATGGCGCGTGTGTCTACAGCGAGTACAGTTCAATGAGTTTTATTCCATTTATAGCGTGCTTCGTTTGCTTGCGTGTGAAGACCAACCGTTTTTGTGCGAGCTTGGAAAACAAATGTTAAATATCTCGATATAGACAATCCGGTATTTCACTAAATATTATTTAGATGGCGAAAAGGATACTTGGAGTTTCTCAGATTCCAATAGAAGAACACTTTACCGACCACTTTGAGAAGTATCCCGTTCAAAATCGTACAGGAAAAAATGAAATAGGCGAAATAATTCGCGGAGCACTTCACGGCACGTCCAAACAGTTTCACGTCATGTCACCAATAAAAGTGTGCAATACAGAATTCAGTGTGTATTCTGCTCCTTATCAGCAAAAATGACGCCATTGTCATATAATAAGTATAAGTACTCTTACTTAAAGTTTTCATGAAACGAAAATTACGTTTTATGCGGTATCTAAACGAACTCCTAAAATAACGAGGAATGGTAATTTAGAGCTCTTTCATATGTGATATGCAAATGTACCACCGACGTCACGAGGTTTGCAAATTTTCAGAAAATCAAGTAATTAGAAGTATAGTATATTAATTTGGCATCGCTATTTTGGTGTAATGATGTTAAGTTTCACGAAGTGTCGTAACTGTGCAATGTTTCAAGTGATTTTGTCGAATAATCTCAAAGATATAGCTGATTTTCTAAAAACGTGTAAAAACCTCGTGACGTCGGTGCTTATCATTTGCATATCACAAAACTGACAAAAGTCTAAATATCTCAAGAACGACATATTAAAGACCTCTAAATTACAATTCTTCGTTATTTTAGAAGTTCATTTAAATAACTAAATTTTAATTTTCGTTTCATAAACACTTTAAAGTGCCCCTCAGCTCAAATTTTTTTATTGTCTTATTTGGAAGAACTTTTAAAATGATAAAGTAACTTCTTTTGAAGATTTTCACTTCTTCGCTTTCTTTTTGAGATATAGCTATCAGTTTGTTTGATATGCAAATATCTGGAATTTCGTTACACATGCATAATGAGTTATCAGAGAATGTTATATATCTTTGTGTTCCTGAAATAAAAACACTAAAGTGTGAATAACACGTGTGTGCGTTTCTCCCACAACACCAAACTTTTTGATTTTAAAGGATTTCGTTCGAGAATGAAAGAGATATACACATTTCTCCAATAAGTCATTATGCATGTGTGACGAAATTCCAGACATTTGCATATATCAAACAAACTGATATATCTCAAAAAGAAAGCAAAGAAACGAAAATCTTCAAAAGAAGTTACTTTATCATTTTAAAAGTTTTTCCAAACAAGACAATAAAACATTTTGAGGTTATGGGCACTTTAACTATTTTTCGATATATTGAAGTTCTCTTATTTCTCTTTATCATATATTATATCCCGCAGTTCTTTTGAGAACTTAGCAGCTTTTATATTTATTTTTTATATGAACAAGATTGTTGAACGAACAATGTTGTTCAGTTTTGTTTCAACAATGTTTTCGCCAATATAATGAACCAACAACGGTTGTTAACGGTTATTGTGACAGGAAAAAGCAAGCATGTTCCCTGTTGTTATCAATGTTGTCAACCCTGTTAACCACTTGTAACGGTATTGGTGGGTGAACAATGTTGTAACAACATTGTTATCATGGCTGAACAGCTTTGTTAACGACATTATTCACGGTTTGCAGCATTGTTCACGGTTCTGCACAACAATGTTCGTGCCTGTCGACTGCAACGCATGCCTGCGTTTTTACGCGTGTAGTTCTTTACTTCCCTGACATGTGTAACGTATATGTCTGACGAAGGGCCTTCGCTCGAATGGTCTAAACCTGCTACATACTATTTCGACAGTACACCATTAAGCTTTTAGAGTTGCTGTATCAGTTCGGAAAGTATCTAGCTAAAATGAACAGGTTTTGTGATTGGCTAACTGGAACAAAACTGGTCAGGGTTAGCATTGGTTTCTTTGTGGTTGATTATATTGTTTTATTGTTTTAATCAACCAATTGCAAAACTTGTTCATATGTGGCTACCCTATCAGATGAAAGTCCGTTTGCATTTAAGAAATATAAAATATTTTAAATATAATATAAACTGTGGAAGAGTTTGGGAAAACTCGAAAAGCTTCTGTGTGAGTCCGAGATCCAATGTCACAACCGCTTCAGAGTTCATGTACACAACCGCTTCATTCCGAGTGATTTCATCAGCAATACAAACATGGTGAAACAGTTTATATTTATTTTATGAAATAAACTCTGAACTGAACAATAACAAGTGAACAGAATAAGCGCAAGAGACCAATTTTATTTTCATATCAAATGCTAAATTCTCCCAATCTGGGTATACGAGCGCGGTTTGTGACGCAATTACTGTGTTTGTATAGTCTTGTGCAAACATGGCAATTGACAAATCACAGCATACATAATATGTCACTGATCACCTCCGCCAGGAGTTTCTCGATCTGTGTCTGTATGTTTCTTTGTCTGTCTGTCTGTCCGTCTGTCTGTCCGTCTGTCTGTCCGTCCGTCTGTCTGTCCGTCCGTCTGTTCATCTGTCTGTCTGTCTGTAGGAGATCTCAAAAAGTATTGGACGGAAAATGGACTTATGCAAAAATGGACTTTTTTCAAGACTTTTTTAACCTCTGTCATATGCGCTTTTTTTTTGAATCGGAATATAAAGGATTGGAAGAACTTCAAATTAAAATAATAGATAAAACGAATGTAAATGATCCTACTATAGAAGAGATCCACTAACAACGTGATGGTGTACACTTCAATTGATAAATCAGACCATACCTCATCCAAGTACTGTTTCGCCTGTGCTTCCTTTTGTCTCTGGAGACGCTCATTTTCCAACTGTTGCCAAGTAATATATAAATAGAGGACGTAAGAGGTTAATTATGCGGTTAGTATAAAATCTATTTAACAATTATAAAATGGGTGTGTGAAGTTGATCGTCTAGGTTGTTGTCATCTTCAGAGTCAAGAAGATGCCTGCCGCTGAGGCCGTCGAAACGTCAGTCACCAACAATAGTCTTTCTCACACATCTAATGATACTCCTAGGTTCAAACTCGTAGAAAACGAGGGCGGGTTGTTTAATCGTTTTAGTAAATCTTTACTTTGAAAATTGAACTAGGAAGAAAATTGGATAAATGTGTGCTAGCGAAGCCACACATATATATATGACCGCTGAAAAATTTCATTATTGAGGCCACTTATTAACTTCCGGCTCGCTGCGTTCCTTCTGTCCGATAGACCGAGCGCTCGGTCAACAAGCTTTTGTATTATAGTTATCAAATTCATTAATAATTTATGAAGAAAAAACAAAGGAAATATATGGCATGACGGATCACATAAAATATGAGCGGCCGATCTTTATCTGATATACAAACTCGAGCCGAAGCCCGAAGGCGAGCGTTTGTATATCAGATAAAGATCGGACGCGAATATTTTATATGGCTTATCAAATGAATATACATTATATGTTCATATCTATGTACAGTACCATCGTGAAGATACAAGCTCTTTAATTAGCTGTGGAAATCGAAGGAAAGCTTATGTAAATCGGGCGGTACTTCATGTATGCCTAAATGTGGTTACTTCATGTAAACAACAACTATATATGCTAACCAAAAACTGTGTCGGGACACAAAAATCGGCATACATGAAGTAGTCCCCGTAAATCAGGACGAACTTAACCGATTTAAAACCTCCGTCATGCCACGGACTTCCTTTTTCCTCTTCATGAATTATTAATGAATTTGATAATACTAATAGCATTGTAAAATATATTGTAAAATATATATAATTTATAAATAAAATTCAAAAGAAATTAATATTTAATCAGCACTTTAACACAGGATAAAACATTGATTAATAAAACATCAATGTTTTATCAAAGTTAACTGGTTCAAATTGAGCTTTTCGGAGTTAAAATAATTTCTTTGTACCGTTTCTACAACTTCCAAACAAAGTATGCATCATTCATATCATATATTCTATTCATTTTACAAGTTCGTTAAAATATTCTCGGCCAATGTTTATGGGCAGTTGCAATGGCTCGCCTGCCAATAGGCAATTGCTCCACCAAACGTTTTAAAAACGAATATTTCGGGCACTTTTTGAAAGAAATTTCGGGTAAATTCGGGTAATATTGCTGTTAAATATTCATGTCAAATTTATATTTTGAACTGTTTTAATGTTTTAACATTAACATAATATATTAGAGTTGTTTTGCAGTAGCCCGGTTTAGAATTATACTAAGGGCTATATCACATATGATAGATGAAGTACTCCCCTATCGAGTTGCGCCTGCCACACTGCATCCGAAATGTTTTACAACCCCAAATATAACTGGTCGGTAGGTGGCATCTCTTCATTATGTATGTTTCACTTACAATGGGCCGGATTACATAAATATTGATTATCAACCGAATATTTCAAGTTCGCTTGCATAGCTAAGTGGTTCATTGACTTTTTACTTGTGAGGTCGGGGTTCGAGTGAGTATGATTTTTCCATTTTTTTATTTTTACTTTCCTTTTTTTCTTTTTGGGTTCCTAGTTAAGGTTAGGGTTAGATTTAGGGTTTGGTTTAGAATATTATTAAAAAAATAGTCGCGCGTAAACCAACCATGAAAGATGTTACCGACCGTCTACGGATTCCAGATGCGCTGCGGTTTGCCATTGTAACTGCCCATAAACATCGGCCGTTCATGTTTTAACTCAACCTTGTACCCAGGCCATTTTGCCTACACGCGAAATTGGCCCTGGGATCGGCTGGTCACATGACACCCAGAATTTCTGGGTGTTTAGATATGATAATTTTTGTGGTCTTTGTTCCATTTCCTTTGTCTACTTTGTTGACCTGAATAATTGAGAAATGTTCAATGTTCTTCAGAGTTGTTCATGCCAGCATTCGTTGGCATAAAAGCAGCTAAGAAGCTTAATAATCCACCATATATCCATGGTTATCTCTTATAAAAGGTATGAAGAAGCATATAATATCCAATTTAGCGAAAGCTATCACTTCTAATTTGCTGTAAAATTTGAAGACGGCATTCAGATTTAGATGAATAAATTATACATTTCAATTATTAGTGATAATCTCACATGTACATACCCGATTATCGTCATTCAATATTGTGATGTTTGTTGGGAAATGTGCCTATACATGGATTCTTAGAAATATCATAGTTAATGAGTTTATTTCTCGTGTTGAAACGTTTATTTCTCTCTCACTCGTAAGATATCCTGTTTAACACGAGAAATAAATTTGATATTTCCGCACATGTATTATTCTATATTTAGTGAATAGCGTAGAGTCTGGCTGCTATTAATAGCTCAAAAAGCGGACAAACAAACTAAATTTGACTCACAAATGATTGCAAATGAGCTATTTCTTTTGTTATGGCCGCAAGAATTATGGGTAAAAGCGGACAAACATCGGTACTGACGTCATCTCGACGGAGCGCTATTCCGGTACTGAAATAAACGCCTTTAAGGTGATTCCTCAGTTTTGCATTGCGCACATTTACTGCGCACATCCAATAATCAGTGTTTTTATGGTCATTATGCAACACTTTCAAAAATGTCCGACCATTTTAGGACAATTTAAGTGCCAAATCTAACAATGGCCGCTTATGTACTGGTATAGGGAAGAGTTATTAAGGGACTAAATCATTTTTTCCGAGAACGGTTACAAAAGTCTAGCTAGGGCTCCTGTGCAAGTAGCTAGGTTTGTAAACTACTTGATAATGCCGGTTTCCGGTTTTTTCCTTGATAATTCTTTTCTTCTACCACTTTTACGTGTTATAATAGAAACTTAGAGAAAAATCATTTCTACAACTTACAATATTTTACATTTTTGATGAACGTTTCTTCAAATAAAAGAGTAAGGGAAACGACCTTTCTTTATCATAATAAACCCTGTTAGCTGTTATTTTTCCCCAAAATACCATGTTTTCTTGTATAAAGTTACTAGTTGCGAAAAATAAATAAATATCTTTGTCAAAAGGTTCAAGAAAAAGTGGTGCAATGCGGTTTTTACTCAACTCGTAAATTGGTCACAATGACGTCACCATAATGAGTAAGAGGTGATCTACGATATGCCATATCTTCTGAACAAGGTCGGTGACTCGAACTTCTTTTGTGGTTTTAATATAAGTATGTAAATAACTTTAAGACTGGGAAGTTTCAGCAAATTTTCATTTCGGAAAAAATTAGTAAGGAATTACCTTAATACGGGCCCTATATACAGGGCCGCTGAAAACTGATTTGACTGTACTTGTTTATTAAGCACAAACCATATCTTAAAAACTGGGAGAGATATATAGCCTGACCCTTCCTCCGCCGGATCAAGCTCCCTGTCCCCACACTGAATAGTGTCACCGTGAATATAATAATTTACGTACCTGTGCTTCTTTAGATATCATTTCCATGCGTAGTTTCTCCTCCCTTTCTTTTTCTTTCTCGTTGTTATAGTCAGCCAATCGAGTAATTGTCTTCATCACTTGCTGCTTTCTTTCTTCAAGGTCCTTCATATAAAAAGATGTACAGTTTTATAAACAAATAATCTATGACAAATGTACAGGATTTTTAAAGACAAGGTAAGGATTGGCATTGGTGCATTGGTTCATCCTCCGCGCTGCTAAAATTTTATTTTATATACAATAGTCAATAAATCTAAAATTAGTTACAAGGCTAGGAAAGCCGCAACAGCAATTGCCAATTACTGCGGATCCGTTTTTATTAAATTGCAAGAGTGCTCAGTCGCCCTTAAAGTACCACTAACGTACCCCTTCCCCAACCATTTTGGCGCTTGAAAATTCTAAAAAGATAATTGAGGACGAATGCAGCAGAAATAAATGAAATCGGTAAAATATCCGAAATTTTAGAAGCGTTTGGAAATTTGCATATTTATTTGTTAATTGGAAATGTGATTCCAATTACGGCGCGTTTGGGGCCTAGATCGAGACGGCTGTGTGACTTGCAGATTTTGTTTACCACAGTGATTGAAGGACATTGGCAACAAAATGTGAAAGTCAAAGAACTCGTAAAATGATAGAGTAACACCTTTTACAACTTTTCCGTATTTTACTTCGTTTGTGAAATATTTCAGTTTGTTTGATATGTAAATGAGATGGTCTCTGACGTTAGGTGCAGGGAAGAGAATTTTCACTCATTAAAAATGTTTACAACGTTCATTATCACGAGGAGTAAAAACGTTCATTATCACGAGGAGTAAAATATGGAAAAGCTGTAAAAGGTGTTACTCCATCATTTTACGAGTTCTTTCATATTATGGAAAATCGAAATATAGTATGGCATGGCATGGCATGGCATGGCATGGCATGGCATGGCATGGCATGGCATGGCATGGCATGGCATGGCATGGCATGGCATGGCATGGCATGGCATGGCATGGCATGGCATTCCATGTACAACTAAAGTGTGGAAAATCACTTCTGTTTGACCCATTATGGAGCAGAAAGGAAAATGGGTCTAGTTGCTTTATGACGTCAAACCAGGAACACGTCTCCGAAAGCCCACAGTAAATTACATTACTGTAAAATTACCGAAAATGTCCAGTTGATGTGTTATAGCAACACAAGCATGTTACATCCTATGTTAAAAGACATTGGCAACACAAATTAAGTTTGTCTAATATGAAAGAACTCGTAAAATGATGGAGTAACATTAACACCTTTTACAGCTATTCCATATTTTACTCCTCGTGATAATGAACGTTTTTACTCCTCGTGATAATGAACGTTTTTACTCCTCGTGATAATGAACGTTTTTACTCCTCGTGATAATGAACGTTTTTACTCCTCGTGATAATGAACGTTTTTACTCCTCGTGATAATGAACGTTTTTACTCCTCGTGATAATGAACGTTGTAAACAATCACTGAGATATAAGACATTTTTAATGAGTGAAAATTCTCTACCCTGCACCTGACGTCAGAGACCATCTCATTTACATATCAAACAAACTGAATGGCATGGCATGGTATTGTATAGTATAGTATAGTATAAAAGCAAAAATGTTTCCACTGAGATTCTCTAAACGACAAGAACATTTAGAATCGCAACACACTTTTGGGGATAGTAGCGCTTTAATACGGCATTTTTTTCGCTATTTCCAAATCTCTAAAATGATAGGTAAAGGAGAAATATAGGTAAAGGAGAAATTTAGCCACTAAAGAGGAACTTTATTCCAAAAATAACTGAGTAATCTGCTCTTATACGCGAGAAATAACGTTTTCGTTCTCGTATTTTATGCTTCTGGACGCCACCTTGCATTTTAGAGTTTGCTTGACGGCTGAAGTAGAGGCGGTTTTCATTTCAATTTTTCCGTTATAGATGACTCGTTCCACATGTAAACAGTAATATTGGTTTATTATAAAATAACCGGAAGTAGATGAAATAACACGCTGCCTGATTGGTTATTGAGCTCAAAAACCGTGTCATTATAACTTAAAGGGACACTCCGGCCCAAATACAAATGCAGTTCATATGAAAGATCTTACTGACTTTAGTTTATTGCCAAAGTTTCAGCATTCCTATCAATTTAGTTGAGAAGATATTGCTAGTTGAAGTTGAAAATTTGTCGATTTTGACGCCATATTGGTTTTGAAAATATGACGTCATTGAGTGATTCTTTATCGTCAGTGGAGTTGTTTTGATGGCGATCACATAGTGATAGTTATTGTGAATGGTCTTTGGACGAAAATTAGTCGAAATAAACTATTTAGTTCATCATGCAGGAAAGTAGAGTTGCTTCTTAGGCATAATACGAGATCACGTCACTCAGTGACGTCATATTTGAGAAACAAAATGGCGTCGAAATTGGACAAACTCTCCAACTTCAACTAGCCACATCTTCTTAACTAAATTGATAGGAATGCTGAAACTTTGGAAATAATCTAAAGTCAGTAAGATCTTTCATATGAACTACATTTGTATTTGGGCCGGAGTGTCCCTTTAATAAAGCATATTAAGCTGACGTGTTCCTCGTTTACGGATTTTAAGTAGTTTAAATCACAAAAGGAAGTCAAAGAATACCTGGATACAAGGCTAAACAAGGTACTAACACAACAGAATGTTTTAACTGCAACGTTGAGTGCATTTCCATCGCTAAAATCGCCAACGTGTTTTCAACAAAGGTTTCCTAGCAACGCACATAGCAACGCCTCTTATAACAGGTAAATCTGCATTTTTCATGGCTTTATTATTAATTTAATGGCGTTATTTTATAAAAGAAATAAAAAAACTTTGTCGTAGTGTGATTATCGAGTTATAATGGCACTCGACAAGCTAGTAAAACACTCGGCCATCGCCTCGTGTCTTACATGCACCTCTCGGCATGCCATTATAACTCGATAATCACACGCGACATGTTTTTTTATTTCTTAATTAATGGATAGTACAGGCACAACAGGCTCAAGCGGGAATGACCAAGATGGCGGCACAAGTGTTCACATTCCTATTGGTGTAGCTGTGCATTTTGTTTTCATAATGGACTAGTAGCTCTCCATTATGTTGCACAACCGTTCATTATTTTTCTAATAATGGACGCTGTCCATTATTTTTCAATAAACAGCTGAGTTATAAATAATTATTCATCGCCTTCAATGGATTCCGTCATTTTTTACCAACTCACACTCAACAACTTCACATGAATACTTTATTATTCTATGTCCATTATTTGTTACGAGCATTGCTAAGCACTCGATATGGGCAAACGTGTACGAATTCATTTCAAAACTAATTAATGGAAGTTGGGTTTTTTTTTATCTATCGATATTTTTACGTATTTATAAAGCAGAGCTGCTAAATATTACTCTGTCGAAACTGTTTTGCGATTCGACGATGGCAAGTATTATTTTTCTGACTCCAAATCTGTAGTTGTTACATCCGCAATTAATCGATCATGTTCCTAACCAGCGTAACGAAGTGACGTCAGATTCTCAATGCGAAGACTCCATATGGCTAATTCTTCAAGTAAATCCATACTTCAAAATGCATTTTTAGTTTTTTTTACATCGATGATCACTTTCGACCTTGAAATACTATTCTATGCTAAAAAAATCTAAAAAACGGGGATGAATTTTCACCGTAGTGCCACTTTAAGAAGTCTAAAAGCCTCAACGCAATCCATTATTTGAGAGAATGGACTGCACCGAGCCCTCAGATATCCTTTACAGAATCGACCGAAAATCCCAGGGCCATACCCTCCGACCTGCTCCGTGGAGGCAAAATACCCTGGGTACGAGGTTGATAAGATACCTGCGTTTTGCTGTTCTAAATCTCCAATATATTTATTCAACTCAAATGTAAAACGGTCACGTACCAAATGAAACTTCTGGTAAACATCAGCGGCCCTAGGACCAAGAGCACAATCCCAATATTTGTCTTCTATTCCTTTAATCACAGACAAGATGCTCTCATAGGATGACTGGTGGTCGATATTTTGAAACACTGGTTCCAAATCACTCTTAACCAACTCTTGAAGTTTGTCAGCACAGAACTTCTCTGAATGTTCTCTGTTCCGGGTCAAGTAAGAAAAAAGTGATCCACCGCGGCATCTGCCATTCTCATCGTACGAAACACACTTTAACTACAGAAAAAAGTATAATTAAGTTGTATGTAATAATTACGCATATATTTAAAGAGAATTCGCATCCATTTTAGTTCTTATATTTCTGTAAAATTCATCATTGAAAATAACAGCGATTGATACATTTTGTAGTAAATTTAAATGTTCAAACTTTCGTACTTAAAGTGCCTATACAGCATTTTCAGTTTTTAGTCTTTTAAACAAAGGACGAAAAACTAGTTGATAAATTCTTTTACAGTTTTTGAATTGGTCCATTCGTTTCCAAGATATTTCTATTTTTGTGATATGCTAATGATGTAGATGATGACGTCATTTTAGTCAACAACATTCTGTCAAATCTAAAAGTACTGTATATCTTCAAAAGTATCCACTGAAATTACTTGGAACTTTGCATGTGAATACATACCACTAAACTAAACAGCATGAATCAAATTATATTGTCACCATAGTTTTCACACTAGTTTCCACGCCTCTTAGTTCCGAAAGCAAAATTATTTGTTTTCTTTAATGTGCAGAACATTTTGAGATTGCGGAACTTCGTTTTTACAAAATTTATCAATACAGAACCCAAGTTTGAGATTGCTAACGTTGCTTACTATAGCAAAAACAAAATATTCTACTATGAAACCTGGATGCCTGGGAACTAATCTGTTACTATGGTGACAATATAACTTGATACATGGTTTTTGGTTTAGTGGTAAGTATATTCACATGCAAAGATCCAAGTAATTTCAGTGGATACTTTTGGATTTGACTGAATATTATTTGACTTAAATGCCGTAATCATCTACCCGGTTTAGAACAACCTCATTGGCCAAGTATTTATCGATAACCTCCGGATGAAGGAGAGAGGATTTCAAGTTGCGGGAAGAGGAGCGTAATGATTTCTTCGCGGCGGAGAACCCAACGCGAAAACCGTTGGAGATGCCTGACGAATTCGCGATTTGTTGAATCGGTATAATTTACCATTTCCTGTTCAAAGGTTTCTATGATCAGCGGTGAGACTTGGCATACGGGTAGGTACTTCATGTTGAAAGGATTTATGGTGAAGGAAAATTTCGAGTGTTGGAATACATACATTTTAAGACCAAACCGAGACCAGTTGCGAACAATGCAACTTCAAGGCCTTCCGGCTGGAATTGAACCTGCGATGCTAGTGCAGTGCTCTGACCACTGAGCTACGGAAGCCGTTGCCGAGAGCCTAGTCATAGGTTCTGTATATATGGTGGTAATGCCGGGATAAGATTCTGGGTATATTATAGGTAATATTTGGCATTTCACTCGATCAAACTACATGTTGAAAGGATTTATGGTGAAGAAAAATTTCGAGTGTTGGAATACATACATTTTAAGACCAAACCGGGACCAGTTGCGAACAATGCAACTTCAAGGCCTTCCTTTATTACCACCATATATACAGAACTCGTGACTAGGCTCTCGGCAACGGCTTCCGTAGCTCAGTGGTCAGAGCACTGCACTAGCATCGCAGGGTCGCGGGTTCAATTCCAGCCGGAAGGCCTTGAAGTTGCATTGTTCGCAACTGGTCCCGGTTTGGTCTTAAAATGTATGTATTCCAAAACTCGAAATTTTCCTTCACCATAAATCCTTTCAACATGTAGTTTGATCGAGTGAAATGCCAAATATTACCTATAGGTACTTCATGTATGGCTAAAGCTGGTTACTTCATGTAAGCCTGTCCCCATATAATAGTGGTATATAATAATATATACACAATATAATAATCCTAACCAAAAATTTTTCCAAAACCATTTTGCGATACTAACATGAAGTAGTAACCGGCATACGGGCGGAAGTGAACGAGCTACAAGGAGGAAAATTTAAGGTAAGACAGAACCGCCTTAAAAACTTGTAGACGAAGACTCATCCAATGGTAATGGGCATTTATTTGAGTAGAGCGCTTGCTCAATACTTCTTATGCGAATTATTAAAATTGAAAATTTTTGTCGACGTTCGTTCGAAAGGTAATTATTCTCCAGACAAATAAGGCGTACGATATCGAACGCTGACCAATGTGTGAGCCGGTTTCGTCTATAAATCTTAACATAGGAATTTCCCGTTCGCATTTAGACAGGAGTCTGACTCTGAGGAGATAATCGCTCTCCGCCCGAAAGAGATTTTTTACTTGCGATCCGGATAGCAAAACACTAAATGAGAAATATCTTGGAAACGAATGGACAATTCAAAAACTGTAAAAGAACTTGTGAAATTCATGAATAATAATTAACGAGGCTAAGCCACAATCACAGCGTGTTATTTTGGTCACATGTATAGCTCAATAAAGATTGAATACTGATCAGACGATCGTTAACAAAGTTATGAATGCTTTTTCGGACGATCTTTAATAAAGTTATCAATACTAATTAAGCCTATAGCATCGTTCATTGGTTCATTTCAGAAGTAATATAAAATACTCGCGTCAGATCTGTATGGGATTTACAATGGCTCGTGCTACGCACTCGCCATTGTAAATTCCCATACAGATCTGCCGCTCGTATTTTATATATTACTTATTAGCCGACAAAGTCGTTTTCCTTTGATCTACCGCGGGATATATATCACGAATATCCCGAAAATCGGTGCTATAACCTATATACAGCACTCTTGCCAATTACTTACCTCAACTGAATTAATATCCCAAGAGAAAACCTCCTTTGAACCGACCTTGGTCAATTAGTTGTTTACAAACCTCTACCTGCGCGCTCGGTTTATAAACAACTAATTGGCCTCGGTTGGTTCAATAACCTATACTTATCAACTAGTTTTTCGTATTCTGTTTGAAAAACTAAAAACTGAAAAGGATTTTAGGGCATTTATTTATCGCACGAAATGCAATAAATGATGTTGGTGGACGTGCTTGAACGTATGAGCTATTGCGTGGTCGAATTTGATGGCAGTAATAACTGTAGTGGGATTGAGAAAAGGGCATGTGTAGCAGCGGGAACGGCCGCAAGAAAATGTTCCCGCTGGTGCAGAGGTATTTTGTTTAAGGGCACTATGTACTAAGGAATCACGAATGCTTTTATTACGGCGAAAAGATACCAAAGGGTTATCGGTGAAAATGGCTTGACGTCTCAGGATCATTTTGTAAAATATGAAAATTCCGATTAATAATATTTTTAGCTTTAAAATTGAAACAATGAAATGTTAGAACTAGAGGAATTTTTTTGTTTGAAACTTGTTCCAAAGGTGCTTCAAAGGTGTATAAACCGGAGGACGAGAAAATCTTTCTGAACGGCGAGGTCTAGAAGGTTGGTAGGGTAACCACGTTGAACAAAAAAAGATCTGATTGCCATTGCTTTGATTTCAAAATCTTGGTCGTCGCTACATCAGCGGATTGCTTAGTGTGGTTGGGATGAGAGGAAGAAAATAACTACGATTGGTGTACTATTAACTCTGATTGTTGTAAAACCACACGCTTCACTTCAACCAACCATTTTATGCAAATTCAGTAGGTTTCTAATACAGCCGATAGCTTATTATTATTATTGTTATGATTTTTATTTAGTGATGGAATGAATTCATTAGTTTTGTAAATTTTTATTATTAGTTAGTTAGATAATCTTATTATATTATTATTAAATTATTATAGATACCTACTAATTGGACTTTAGTTTTAAATTATTATTATTTTTATATTAATTTATTGTAAATAATTATATATAATATAGTTTTAATACACGGCAAATTTTAAGAAATAATAACTACAGTAAAAACCCGCGTATAAGAACATAGATTTTAAGAAGATGTTAGGCTAAGATTTTTCATTTAGACGCCGTTTACATACAGTAAGAACCTGTTTAGGCTAGAATTTGAAAGCAGGTTCTGAGGAGGACCTTGACTAGTTTATATAATATAGTGTATATATGTCTACAGTTGTATACGTTGTTTTGTTCCATTGAATTTACACACAGTAAGCTGTAAATTACATACAGTGCAGCTTTAAAGTGCATATAGGGTTTGTACTTGCTTAGATTGCAGTCATTTGGAGAAAATGTGCGCATAATTTATATAAATAACAGACCACACTTACCAAAACCAAGTCGTGTTTCTCTTAAGAAAATAAGAACCTGTTTAAGAACCTAAATAGCCTAATTTTGCAGTAAACACCATTTATATAAGAACCCTTTTAGGCTAACTTGGAAAAATCTAGGTTCTTATACGCGGGTTTTTACTGTATTCTATATTGAACAAATCTTTATCATTAGTACCATGAATGTAAAATATTTTGACATTTAATTTAATTAAAAAAGTTATTATTATTATTATTATTAATATTAATGTTATTATTATTATTGATAAAATAGTCTGAGACAACATACTATGAGTTGTTCTTACGGTGAATTCCTTGAGATTTTCTTTAAAATGCTCTACGTCTGGGTCCATTAGTGTTTCTTGACGAAACACTTGCATGGCTTCTTTCATGCTCTTCTCATGTTCAGCCATGATGTCAGCTTCTTCGCATGGGAAAGTTGAATTTAAAGGAGACATCAAAGTCTCGTAGGCGGCGAATGATTTTGCTCCTAAAAATACATGTTTTATTCGACAATTTTTAAAGTGAATAATATAAACCTCTACAGTTTTAATATCTTTCTGTATTGAGGACGAAAAAACTGTAGTTAAGTTCTTTTATAGTTTTTACTTGGTCGATTCGTTCCCGATATTCTTTCTTCAAACATGAACAAAAAGCCATATTATGGATGCCCCGTTAAAGTACCCCTAATCTCAAAATTTATTATTGTCTTATTTGGACGAACTTTTAAAATGATAAAGTAACTTCTTTTGAAGATTTTCGTTTCTTCGCTTTCTTTTTGAGATATATCAGTTTGCGGTTCGATATGTTTGCAACTCCAAGATATCGGTCACGCAATCACAGAAAAAATATTATTAAAAATATTAAATTATATAGCAGCTTTTTACACGTTTGTTGTCAAAATTTAATTGACGGTGCCGAAAAAGATGGCGGTGTACATTTTACCAGAATGCTTTGCGACCTTAAATCACCTGTGATAATAGCTAAACATTGTTTACCTCGTAAACATGAATTAAATACGTAAAAGCTTCCTTTTTACCAAACTTAATCTTTTTGAAACTATGTCTTCTGTTATTTCGACGAGATTCAAAGTTTACTGCGCGAAAGGAATTATGGTTAAATTTACCAGTCGCCATCTTTTTCGGTACCGTCAATTGATTTAGGTAAAAATGTGGAGAGAGGACTGGGACAAAGTTTGACTTAATTTCGATAATTGTAACCAACTCCAAAACAACAAAGATCCTATCCTACCCTACGCCTAACGAGTTTTGTAACCCTAACACCAACTCTTAGAAAACTTGTTAGGCGGGGAGTTAGGATCTTCGTTGTTTTGGGGTTGGTTCCAGTCCTCTCCACATTTCGACCTTTTGGGCATACTATAGAGACACGACCCAATTGCTTTCCTTCTCGTTCCTGAGATTACGTAACAGGTAGCTCGTCCCAGGGCTCTTTAATTTGCGGTTTTATATATAACTGTTTAGGTTTAAAGAGAGATATATCGCAATCAAATGAACCAAATCAAAACCTATAAAGAAACGTATGAACTATACTCATCCTCTATATAGAGTGATAAAAACTGTGTTGAGTTTATATGGATATTATCAAATGTGTAAATGTTCGATTCCAGGAAAACATTCGTGAATTAAATATATATATATATATATATATATATATATATATATATATATATATATATATATATATATATATATATAAATTGTAGATAAATCAAAGACAAGACATCACTTTGCTGTTACTCCAAGTTTCACGCTTACGCGATCGTCAGACAGACTTTAATGAAGAATACACGTACTCCAACCTATATATATATATACCTTACTCTAATTTATATTAAGGTATATATATATTTAGAGTAAGGTATATATATATATATAGGTTGGAGTACGTGTATTCTTCATTAAAGTCTGTCTGACGATCGCGTAAGCGTGAAACTCGGAGTAACAGCAAAGTGATGTCTTGTCTTTGATTTATCTACAATTTATTACGCTCTGCAAATTAATGCATTGAGCACTCTACCGACAGTATAAACTCAATTCACCAGATTTATATATATATATATATATTTCTTACTTTCGGTGAGAAATGGATCCCTGCCGCGGCGAGATTATCACCCTCGCTTCACGACCTACCTCGCTTGCGAGGGGAAAATTGGAATGAACAAAAAATGGAATCTATTTGTTTTATACAATCAAAAACAACACCAAAGGTTTATCAAAACTGTTGGGGAATGAAAAAAGAAAAACATATGCTGACGTGATTTGACGCTATCCATGTATCTGTCCTTTTAATAGATCATGGGCAAGAACCAATGAAAATGCTTATATAGGTCACGTTGTATACAAAGGTTGTATAAAAAGGTTTGTTTGTCCGAAATGCCAATGAGTGTAACGTCAATATAGGAATTTGACTTTCTTTTTCTGCTTTTCGTGTCATAAAACTAGTTGAGGATTTGAGTGAAAAAAGTTGATAAAATCTCTAGTATATACGTTTGAATTAGGTCAAATTTCTCTAGCAGCAGATTATTGTATCCGCAATAATTATGACTGGTTTGACGTCACAGTCATTAGAATTTCCGACAAACAAACCTTTGTGTAACATCAATGCAAATAAAGCTCAAATCATAAAACATTTTGGCATACAACTATTCTGAGTTAAATTAGTACTATAACCATTAATTTGAAACTAGTGTGTTAATTATACGTACCCGCTCTTTGGTAGGCCATTTTTACTGTCAATTCCCAAGCTGATTGCCAATCAGGAATGTAGCCTTTTGTATTTAATGCATCTGTGTACATTTCTAGCATATCAGCTAATTCTAATTTGAAATAATTGGAATCACAATGAGAACGACGATGATGCATGATGACGAATGACGATGACGGATTATTGGAAGAGCCTATGTGGGATAATCTTAAAATAAGAAGTTAAAATAACTGGTGAAGGATAAAAGGGATGACCTGAAAGGACCTTCACATTTTCAAGAACTAGTCTAATCCTAATCCTAACCTAACCTTGATCCTAACCTTGATCCTAACCTTAAACTTAACCGTAACTAGCCCTATAACTAAACCAAAAATAGAGATCAGACAAAAACAGAAAGGTCCTTTTGAGTCAAGGTCCCTTTTATCCAAGGTCCCTTTTATCCATTTCCAAAACAACTAGCCGTGCTAACGACAATGACACAATGGGTACTGTGGCAATCACAATTGTAGTGAAAACAATTAAAATAATAACTATAGAAGGCACTCAGAGAATGCATACCTCCGCCAGCGGGTTATTTATTGAAGACATTTTATAGGGTAAATTTAGCACATATTTAAGGTTGGTTCTGGTGCATGATAACGACCAAAATTAAATATTGTTGTTGTTCAATGTACGATCTACACGTCTACAAACTTGTATCTGCTTCATTGCATCATTTCTACTCAAATATTATGCAAAATTATGTGTTGTTCCTTAGGCCACTTTTGTATAAACAATGGAACTGACAAGTCTTGTTTGCAAATATTAAAGATTTGAGTAATATTCGGGATAATGCGCTTTCATCTATTTCTTCTACACGGAGAAGCTTACAGACAGATTTTTAATCAAATTGTAAGACAATATTTTATCAAATTGTCATCCAAATTGAACCGCAATTTAATGGATTGGTCCTTGGCGTATGACCATCCCTTCTACAAACGTTCATGAAAATCTGTTCATTAATTTTTGAGATATTCTGCTTACAGACAGACAGACA
>JAYKKM010000297.1:1132500-1462500 GCA_035772405.1 Chrysogorgia sp. JL179-B06 | reverse complement strand
ATTTTCGGAAGTGCTATATCTGCATGGGTATTAATTAAAGCAAACTCGATATATAACCAAACGTTTCTTGGAAAATGCAATTGTTTTTTATTCACGTTTATATTTTAAAATGTGGGACATTTCCATGGGAACGGCCATTTTATATTTAAAAAATAGAAAACATTTTCCGTTTTTCCATACAGTTATAGAAATATAAATGGACGTTTGGGAGAACGATAAATCGTAGTGTGAACACGAGCCCGAAGGACGAGTGTGTCCACGCGATCGTGAGCATAGCGATATTTAAATTATAGATCATTCCACCTCCTCATGTAGCCAAATAGCCAAGATTATCTGAGATTATCTCCATATAGCCAAGATTATCTGATTGGTACCTGAGCTGTCTTTACAAACCGGTTAAGCCTGGTTGCCATTTGGTCGCCACGATCGCACACCAGTCTTTACTGATTCCAGAGATAGATCACACTGTACACACTCTATTACATCCGACTAACCGTTGCGATCGTAGCGACCAAATGGAAACTACTGTAGGCTTAAAGACCGGTCATTACAAAACAGTCAACTGAAAAGTTTTAAAAAGTGGAGAAAAAATCGAGATAATGTGAGAAATTTAAAAGCCATATAATAAAAACCTTATTAACCTCATTTGGTCGGTCTTTACTATACAACATTTTCCTGCCTTGGTCGTTTCGCAAAGACCTCGCTCCTTTGTCGCTCGGTCTGCTAAAAGGCTGCGGACAGGATAATTTTGGCGTGAAGACCTTCCCGCGCCCGGTCAATAAGTGTTTAATAAAATTATTACAAATTCAGGCAAATTACCTACCCATTGTTTCTGCTTTCATCGTGTGCCCCAATCGGAAACTGTTTCCTTGAAGTTGGTTCAAAAGATACGACTTTCCAGTACGAGCCGGACCAACAACACATACCACACACACAGGACCAGTTATGGAACGAAGGAACTCGAGACCTTGAGAGCATGTTGCTAATCCAGAGCGATGAACACTCTCATTAAGCACAACTTTCTCTTCTGATGCATCCCATGTGTAGTTGTTTGGAATGCAGAGTGGAATCGGACCATCCTGAATTTCTTTCATTGTTTCTTCCGTTTTTGAGTTGCCACTTTTTATTGCAAACTTAGAAAAAGCATTCTCTAACGACGACTGACGTTTGTAACTGTAAATAGAGGAAAATGGACAAATTACAAATGTGGCAATTTCTGGTCTGATAGAACTTTGTCGAAGTTTCTGTCTTGTAGATAGTAACAGAAAACGTAGACCACTATTATCAGTATTTACTACCTATTCAAATCCACATGAGCGTTGATCTCTAGAAGCTTATAATGGAGAGATGACATGGTTTGAATGAGTTCTTCTTTGTCTTCATTTCGATGAATAGTAATATCTATATATAGAAGTGAGAAATAAGGGACTATAGGTATTGTTATTATTTTGGAAAGAATTAACAATAAAGTAAAGGAAAGGGTAAAGAGTGAGTGCTTGTCTGATGGGAGCATAAGCTAAGGTAGTGTACTGTCCCTCTGGTGCTCGGCAGCATGCAACTATAAGCAAACTCGCTGCGAAACAAACCTGATTGTACTCAATAATAATAATATATTCGCATTCTATAACTATGAGCCTTAAATGATTATTTGTCTCATTCTGGCAATCGTACAAGAGTTGCTTAAAATTGCTATCAAGGCACATACGAATCCAGAAGGCAAGTTTTATTTTGGAGGGCAAGTGCAGGACCCTGCAGTGAATTATTCCACATCTGCTTACAAGAGATAAAGGCTAAGTATTGTGACCATAGCCTAAAAGCACATCTTTCTGATGATTATACAACCATTGGGCTTATAATGGCTCTCAGAACCTTACAGAATGGAACTATCCAAAGATTTGTGGAAGAAGATATCCAGGCACTGTTTTTCATTGGATGAGCTCACGAATCCTTTTATTGCAAAGCTTCGGAATGGGTTTGACATGCTGGGACTTTATCAAATAGGAAATTGTTTGCGCACCTTCCTCTTATTAAAGGAATTCAACTGTTGCTGCATTAACAAGGAGAGGTCCTATATGAAGAGGGCTCCAATGCACTACATAGTGAGAGTAAAGTCTATAATGTATTTTTCAAATATACCAGGGAAGCTGCAAGTGGACGAAGATCAGTAACCCTGGAACATATCCTTCAGTTTAGCGATGAAGACCCTGCACCTCCAGGTTTTGCTGTACACCCTTGCATACTGTTTGCGGAGATAACAGCAGGCGAGTGCAGTTCACGTTGGTCATACCTACCAACAGCTAATGCATATGCAAATAATTTGTACATGCCAAAGTTTTCAAAAGATTATGTTCTGTTAAGTGAAGAAGAGCTCTTTAAGGCTTATGATTGCGCTTTTGCTAGTGCTAATTTTGGACATGTGTAAACCTAATTAATATTTTGTTGTTTATTGTAGTGATCATCATGCTATTCTTTATTTCTGAAAGCATGACAGTTAAAGTTTTGGTGAAACTGTAAATAGCTTACAGCAGGGGGGGGCGTACATAGTTTATTAAGTTTATTAAGATATATGTTTAGTTCGAGTGCTGAAATACAACGTATAAACAAATAATTCGTCTTGAAAATTTCAATTGAAACACATATTTTGGTTTCAACTTATGCTTAATATGCTATTACATGCAGTGATTTTGTTAAGAGCGCACGGTAGAACGTTGCGTGCGTGTGGCTGCAGCACGCGTGACATAGCAAATCAGACTGGTACCGGCCACCAAACTGCAGACTCCATTATGGTGCCTAGTGCAAAAATATTCCGTCAAGCGCGAACCGGCGAACGTGCATAATTTCGCATAACCGTGCATCTGCATAGTTTTGCGATTCAGTGGCTGAAATAAGATGACTCCAGAATATACATGAATCTAAACATCACTATCCATAGCAGAATAAGGATACTCCATAGCAGTAGAGCATACGGGAGATATATTTTGGCATGAGTTATAAAATTACAAGACGTTCTCTTCACTATAGATAAGTAGTAATATAGGATTGGAGGCGTTCTGTCTTGTTGGTGTAGGGCAACAAAATAAAAAATCACCTCTGCACGTGCATTTGGTGCGACTGTTGGCGCATGGGAATACACGAAACTTAATTTCATTAACAATGGGCCTTGTTTATCTTAAAGTCTAAATATTACCAGACGTAATGTTCCTCGCAGAAATCGCCGAAAATGCACTCCTGGAGCTTTCAAAATTCAATTGGGAGCATACCTACGAAAACAAACTTCACAGGATTTGTCTTACTGCCCGCTCCCCGGCACAATCCTGCGTACGGATATGGTTTACAGGCATGCATGGTTCTCTTAGACTAGCAGCAATGCAGCCTAATTTATAGCTTGTTCATATTATTTGTACTGTAGCTGTATTAGTTTCATGCATACTTTGTTATTTGGCTTTCTTAAGTACATGTGCATTTAAGGATATTTCCAAAGTTTTTATTGAAATGGATTTTAAATTACAATAATATTGTTTAGAACAAAATATGTTCGACAGTTTGAGTTTGGGGGAAGGTCCTTTATGATTGATAAACTAATAATGTACAATTCTTAAGCATTATAATTGAGCAATTTGTAACACATGTGAGTTTTAGTGGTCTACAATGTTATGATGTTATCATTTACAATATTATCTTATGGATCCTTCTGTAAATGTCTATTCTCATTTCTGTAGATGGCAATAGGGGATCTATCCTATCTTCAACAATATGACTGAATAGACTGATTATCACCAGGAAAATTCACAGACGCAACTACCACGTTGCTGTTACTATCCTCAACTAGGAAATGGCCCGGCTGGGTGAATGCCATACAAATTACCAGATCATCAGGGTCTTCCTCTAATTGTCCATGTGCTAAGGGTTGTCCTCATTTAACATACCATTTATCCACATCTGGTATGGAGCCCAATTGTTTGCTGTTCTTACTTGATGATGATTAGAACACTCCAGAAATTCGTTAAGTGCAAAGTTTATTCTCGTTATAAATGTCAAATGGAGTGCAAACAAATCAATGTGGCTGTCAATGTTAAATAAACCTGCATCTGCCATGGCGTAAAGACATAAAAAAACCTGCACACACCTAAACACATCCCTCCAAAGTCTCTAAATTATCCGATTTCTAGTGGAAGGGCCTGCAATAAAACTTCCCCTACCTTCACCTCTTGCATTCACCATGGCATCGCATACTAATATATTCTCCACCCCATGATCAACACGAATATGTATTGTGATGGCCAAAATCCGTCTTTCTCAATGGCATTCATAAATAGTTCCAAAACAGTTTGTTCAAGGTTGTCATTGCTGCACTTGATGAACATGATTCGTCTCGAGAAACCATCTATATGCATCCCTGAACGACAAGAACCCAGCGAATAAGAGGGTTGTCTCAAGGCCAAGCTTTCGCGCACCCTTCTTCTCTGTACTCGTAAACCAAGTGACTTCAAGTAACCTGATAAGTACGTTCGTGTGGTTTGAACTGTCGCATGGTTTGCAAATCATATAATTGAACTCTGCGATAAACAGTCCATCAAGACACCCCAAAAAACTTGGCAATCTTTTGCGATGAAAACCCAATTCCACGACGATCTTCAGTTAGGATATAGAATAGTGGTCTGCCAGGAGCTCCAGTCAAATCAAAATCTAACAATTTCACACTGCCGCAGAGAAATCAACGATGGTCTCAAGGTTTCCGTTTTAAGATGCTCTTGTAATAAGATAATGACATTTCGGAAAATACCCCGGCTAGGTCTTCCCACTCAGCAATAGAGACAGCACGATGTTATTAATAGTTCGACAACTGTTGCAGCATTACCAAAACATTCCTCGAATCTGTCTAGTATACTGAGAATAGAAATACCGGTAAATCGTTTTCAATATCAAACTCGTAAAACTGTCAGTGTTACTGTTACACCAATGTTACACCAATGTTACACCAATGTACTGATCTCTATATACCTGGATTGCTCATCCCTTATTGCGACTAGTTAAAATTTTGAAGCCACCTGCGGCCATATTGGTACCCCTAAACCAGCGTACCTTGCGAGCTTAAGATTTGGTTCCAATGCTTTTTCTTGTGGTATCGTGGGGTACTCGGAGTACTTTCACCTTTTTCACCTCGACTTTCACTCGGCATTTGTTGAAATGTTATGGATTTTTCACATCATGTCTTTTGTTCGCAACAACTTTGGATTCCATTTTCAAAGTGTTTCAACAACCAATTACTATGGAGCTTTAATATCAATATTTGTTTCAGAAATGTTTTTAAAAAGGTATGTTTAGTAAATTTAGTATTTTACTTTTAGTATATTTTATAGTTTTTGGTTGATTCGAATGCAGCGTCTGCCTGGCTTTAATATGTTATTCTCTGCAATTATGGCTTTAATATGTTATTTTCTGTTATTCTCTGTTATTCTCTTCTTTTGCTAACTGGGTATAATTAATAGTTAATCCGATGCAATCCTGATTTCTCGAACTATTAATGACAAGCTCTTTCAGGAGCCAAACAGCATTCTGTATGCTGTATCGTAAACAGAAATCAAAGTACACTAGTATAGTACACACATAATATAAAATTCCCAAGTTTCTTGTTTAAGCTAACCCTTTAATTTTTAAGTAGCCTTACAAGCCTTGGACGACAACAGCGTCCGAGTTGCAGCACCATCGCCTCGATTAGTTAAATATTTATTTGTATTGCTTGCAACGTATTGAAAATCAAATGTAAATTCAATTTAAGTTTTTCTATTTGTCATGTTGGATATATTAGTAACCTTTCAGTAACCTTTTGTGTTTGTATGAACTGAATGATGTAAACTTCATAATAAAATGGATTTTCTGGTAATTGTGTTTTTATTGAGTGGTGTGAAGGTAATGAGCCTACTCTATATAGTAATTATCATTGTAGCTTAAACTATCTTACTTCAAAAGGATATTTTCCTTCATCCATATATTTCCTAAATATTTTATGATGATGATGATGATGATAAACAATTTTTATTCAGGGACATCCAATTCAGCAATAAGCTGGTTTAAATGGAGCCCTGACAAAATTATAATTAAAACATTCTGTTTCCCAAGTTTTGGCTTACTAAATTAAATTATTCTTTATGTGATGGTTTGTTTACTTGTCTAATAAGTTCAGTAAGACTGTATAACTAACATATAATTTGAATAATCATTTTTAGAAGAAAAAATTGATTACTTCTCTTGTGCTTGACTAAATAATTCTGCAGCAACTAAATTACTATATATGTAATGAATATTAATGACTATATATATATATATATGTAATTAATGACTATATGAATGTAATGACTAGTAATGACTATATATATACATATAAATACAGGATGACAAATTGAAAGCCTTCTCTTAGCATTCAGATGCAAGTGTGTCAGATACACTTGGATGTGAATGCTAAGAGAAGTCTTTCAATTTGTCCTCCTGTAAAACTATGCAAAAAAAACTTTATGGCATTGTAAATTAGTTAAAAAATACTCATTAACACTGCCCTTTGTGAGAATGTCAGTTGGTTTAACAACCTATTTTGCAGTTGATGAATACAATCTACCAAACATATTTACAGAATACCAGTTTCAAAGCATTTTTTTGCTGCAGCATACTTGGTTCTATTAATTTAGCAATTTTACAGATGTGTATTCAAATTCATCTCAAAAACTTTAATCATATTTGTCATTTAGTTTTGACTGAACAAGTTTAAAATTTGCTCCTTGTGACAGTTTTGGAGGCGCACACAGGTTTATTTTTTGGATATAATCAATTTTTCATTGATTTTTGACTGAATAAGTTTAAAATTTGCTCCTTGTGACATTGTTTTGGATCGGCACACAGGTTTATTTTTTGGATATAATCAATTTGTCATTGAGTTTTGACTGAATAATAAAATTTGTTCCTTGTGACATTGTTTTGGAGGGGGGCACAGGTATATTTTTATTACTATCCCATATTAAACAAGTTATTATGTTACCAAAAACACTAACAAGGGAACTTTGGCCAATGCCAAAGTACATCTTTGGCCAATGCCAAAGTATATGCATATGAAGTTAGATTAAGGCTGCTTAACTTTGTCTTTTCCCCAACCCTGTACACAATAATTTCAACACAAAAAAATAAAATGTCATTCAATTTATTGGAAAAATTATAAAACTATTGACTTATTGTTAAAATATATGTGCATGACAAGACATTTTATGTAACACAGCTTAATTTAGTTAGAGGTTAGGTGTGCTGTAAATACAACAAATGCTCCAAGTTTTGCCAAAATAAAAAATACACTCGAAAAAATAACCTTTGTTTATCAATTAATTATATTTTTATGCCTCATCGACAATTAAGCAAGTGATAATACTGAAAAGAAACAGTTTGACCAGACAAAGGAAGTCAGTTTTCTTACTTCGCAGTTCGCAGCTAAGAAAATTCGCAGCAAATCTCCAGTTTTCGAGTCCCGTGTTTGCTTGAAACGGGTTTTAAAATTGTAAGCCGGACACGAATTTGGTATTCTTGTTTTTTTTCAGGGAAACAATAAATTAACTGCACCCAATATACGAATGAATTTCGCAATTCATAGTCTGCTTTTTGTTTTTCTGGCCGCCATCTTGGTACCCCATATACGTCAGCTCCGGTGGCTTCACTTTTTCGGCTCCATGCGCAATCCAGGTATATAGAGATCAGTGGGGGCAACCAATTGAACGCCGCCATCTTGGATAAATTGGCGGCAAAATAGCACACCCGGATGTAAAAATACCCGGCGATTGTCGTGAGGTCAAAGGTCGTTCGCTGGTTTTTTTTGACAGTGTGGAAAACGAAAACTTTGTTGATTTTTCGTTTTTTTTTGCAAGTTGTGTTGAAATACACCTTTTTTCGGAAATCAAACCAGCCATGGTAAATCCATACTCGTTTGTAGGACAGATGCACGGCTCACGCAGCTCACAGCTCACGTCAGCTCACTGCTTTTATCTTTTTTCATGCCCCATAAATCGCCAAAGAGCTAATAAGCCTTTTGAATGGTTTGTTTCCAATTTTTATGGTATAAAACAAATTGATTCCATTTTGCCGTTGTCTGTTCAGTTATAGATGCACAGAGGACGTCAGACGTAATGTTAGAAACATTAAAATTCTCCTCCTACTCGTGGTCTAGGCAGAGGTCTGGGAACTGGTAATTGTACATCCAGGTGGGCTATTTTTCCTCCAACAGAGTCAATGGCGGCAATGCAATGGCGGCGGCCAATTGTCTACCCGATTTTCCTCAAAGTGCCCCCTCTAGTTTTATTTATGATATCTATGATTTCGGCTACCAACGCATGTTCCCGGATGTGAGATGCTGCGGAACCGGAAGTTTCATTGAATTTCATTTCATTGAATTGAAATTGAATTTTCGTTGAATTGAAATTGAATTTCGTTGAATTGAAATTGAATGCGTATATTGAGTATTGCTACAATTGACTTGCCATACTTAACCGAGATGCCGAAATTATAATTTGAATATCGCAGGGGTTTTCTAACTCATCAATTTCAACTAGTTTGTGATCTTCACGCGATCAAATTTCATATTCAGTCTTAATTATTTTATTATTATTACTCAAATCTAAAATTCCGTAATACTGGGCCCAACGCCGAGTTGCCCAAATGACAGAGCATATTTACTTACCACTAGGTATTTTTTCAGATCCAAAAATCCTTCTAAGTTCTCCAATTATCTTATTTTGCAATTGGGCAATATCAATATAAACACTTTTGTCAAGTGTATTCTCCATGTTGCAGGTATCGGCCACGGAAATGGATTTAGATATTTACTGATTAGTAGTCGAGGTGCAACATAAAAAATAAAATTCGTCTATATTAGATATTGTAATTGTTTGGCAAAGTGCTAAATATAATTTAATTAAACACATAAAACTGACATATATAAAAACAAAGGATAATAGTATTCTATATACCGATATATCCATAGCAGTTCAATTCACCATTTATTTCATAACAAAACTATTAATATCTTCTTTATAATTGACTTAATATTTCACTCTATGATGAAGAGCCCTAGTTTGCTCAAAATATTAGACCTCCTACGCATAATTTCGTTAACGTACCAACCTTTAGAGTTTTCTATTTGTATCTTCCTTTGGTAATCAGACTACAGAAGCTGGTTTCAAGACTGGGTTGAACTCAACTGCACATCCGACTAGACTGCAACTAGGAACCTTTTAACAGAACTTATAAAGGGCATGTTAATTGATTTATTCTTGGTACTGATGTTTCACTTTCAATTCCGGTATGTATACCAAGAGAAGATATGGAAATGCTGGTGTGACTTGTCACCCCAATGAGTAGCGCGTGCGTACATAAATTTGAATTGTAGAAACGAAAATCGGCATTCAAAAGCGCACAGAGTGACATTACTGATGGTCTCGCAAACTACGTCATCTGTGCTCTCCGCTCTCTGAACGTAATAATCCCCGGTTACTATTCCAAGAAGTAGAGTCATCTTATTACTAAACTCGTGACTCAGCTCACGCTAACGGCTTCAAAGAAACCTCTTTCGAATCGACCGGAAGAGTGCAAATGCCAAATATTGTTCCAAATGGATTATTTTTCAATCAAAATATCAGATCATATTACAGGAAGACAGAAATCCGCGGTCGATCACATTCACTATTTTCTCTTCTTTTCACGAACTATGCCGAGTCTATGGCGCCGCGGTTTTCGTAATTCGTTCTAACACAATTAAACCAACTGTTAAGTGACATTTCTAGTGCATGGTATATGGAAATATATCCGAAGAAAAGAAAGTTATCTTTCTTATAATGAAAGTGAAGCAACATGTGACCCTTGATAATGGTAATAGTAACCAATAGTAATAAATCGAAATTTATTGATCAAACAGTAAGTGCAGCAAATTCGCAGCCAATAATGAAACTATTAATGAATTGTAAATATCAGTTGTAAATATCAATTGTAATAATCAGTTGCGGCGCCTCTCTCGAGTTTTCTCAGTTTTAATTTAACATCATAAGACAGAAAATTATTAGAGCCTTTCAGAGATTCTACGTTTTGGCGGAAATATTTAGAATTTGTATTAATGAAAATAGGAAAAAACTTGAAGTGCTTCAACCCAGTGAGCCTGGCAAAAGCCAAACATGGCGTACATCGAGGCCAACTTTTTACGTCAGTTCCAGTCCCCTACGTGGACTTAGTTCCAGTCCTTTCCACAACATTGTACTATTTAAAGACTGTGATCAGGTACCTCCATATTTGGAATCTACATCATTTTGCGCGCATTTTGATACCAAACTCACACATATTCGTCATAAATTAAACTCGGACTGATGGGTCTACAGTAAAAACCCGCTAACAAGAACCCGCTACATTTTACCCAATCAGCCTGGGATAGGTTCTTGTATATTCGGGTTTTAAAATTGTAAGCCGGACACGAATTTGGTATTCTTGTTTTTTTTCAGGGAAACAATAAATTAACTGCACCCAATATACGAATGAATTTCGCAATTCATAGTCTGCTTTTTGTTTTTCTGGCCGCCATCTTGGTACCCCATATACGTCAGCTCCGGTGGCTTCACTTTTTCGGCTCCATGCGCAATCCAGGTATATAGAGATCAGTGGGGGCAACCAATTGAACGCCGCCATCTTGGATAAATTGGCGGCAAAATAGCACACCCGGATGTAAAAATACCCGGCGATTGTCGTGAGGTCAAAGGTCGTTCGCTGGTTTTTTTTGACAGTGTGGAAAACGAAAACTTTGTTGATTTTTCGTTTTTTTTTTTTTGCAAGTTGTGTTGAAATACACCTTTTTTTCGGAAATCAAACCAGCCATGGTAAATCCATACTCGTTTGTAGGACAGATGCACGGCTCACGCAGCTCACAGCTCACGTCAGCTCACTGCTTTTATCTTTTTTCATGCCCCATAAATCGCCAAAGAGCTAATAAGCCTTTTGAATGGTTTGTTTCCAATTTTTATGGTATAAAACAAATTGATTCCATTTTGCCGTTGTCTGTTCAGTTATAGATGCACAGAGGACGTCAGACGTAATGTTAGAAACATTAAAATTCTCCTCCTACTCGTGGTCTAGGCAGAGGTCTGGGAACTGGTAATTGTACATCCAGGTGGGCTATTTTTCCTCCAACAGAGTCAATGGCGGCAATGCAATGGCGGCGGCCAATTGTCTACCCGATTTTCCTCAAAGTGCCCCCTCTAGTTTTATTTATGATATCTATGATTTCGGCTACCAACGCATGTTCCCGGATGTGAGATGCTGCGGAACCGGAAGTTTCATTGAATTTCATTTCATTGAATTGAAATTGAATTTTCGTTGAATTGAAATTGAATTTCGTTGAATTGAAATTGAATGCGTATATTGAGTATTGCTACAATTGACTTGCCATACTTAACCGAGATGCCGAAATTATAATTTGAATATCGCAGGGGTTTTCTAACTCATCAATTTTCAACTAGTTTGTGATCTTCACGCGATCAAATTTCATATTCAGTCTTAATTATTTTATTATTATTACTCAAATCTAAAATTCCGTAATACTGGGCCCAACGCCGAGTTGCCCAAATGACAGAGCATATTTACTTACCACTAGGTATTTTTTTCAGATCCAAAAATCCTTCTAAGTTCTCCAATTATCTTATTTTGCAATTGGGCAATATCAATATAAACACTTTTGTCAAGTGTATTCTCCATGTTGCAGGTATCGGCCACGGAAATGGATTTAGATATTTACTGATTAGTAGTCGAGGTGCAACATAAAAAATAAAATTCGTCTATATTAGATATTGTAATTGTTTGGCAAAGTGCTAAATATAATTTAATTAAACACATAAAACTGACATATATAAAAACAAAGGATAATAGTATTCTATATACCGATATATCCATAGCAGTTCAATTCACCATTTATTTCATAACAAAACTATTAATATCTTCTTTATAATTGACTTAATATTTCACTCTATGATGAAGAGCCCTAGTTTGCTCAAAATATTAGACCTCCTACGCATAATTTCGTTAACGTACCAACCTTTAGAGTTTTCTATTTGTATCTTCCTTTGGTAATCAGACTACAGAAGCTGGTTTCAAGACTGGGTTGAACTCAACTGCACATCCGACTAGACTGCAACTAGGAACCTTTTAACAGAACTTATAAAGGGCATGTTAATTGATTTATTCTTGGTACTGATGTTTCACTTTCAATTCCGGTATGTATACCAAGAGAAGATATGGAAATGCTGGTGTGACTTGTCACCCCAATGAGTAGCGCGTGCGTACATAAATTTGAATTGTAGAAACGAAAATCGGCATTCAAAAGCGCACAGAGTGACATTACTGATGGTCTCGCAAACTACGTCATCTGTGCTCTCCGCTCTCTGAACGTAATAATCCCCGGTTACTATTCCAAGAAGTAGAGTCATCTTATTACTAAACTCGTGACTCAGCTCACGCTAACGGCTTCAAAGAAACCTCTTTCGAATCGACCGGAAGAGTGCAAATGCCAAATATTGTTCCAAATGGATTATTTTTCAATCAAAATATCAGATCATATTACAGGAAGACAGAAATCCGCGGTCGATCACATTCACTATTTTCTCTTCTTTTCACGAACTATGCCGAGTCTATGGCGCCGCGGTTTTCGTAATTCGTTCTAACACAATTAAACCAACTGTTAAGTGACATTTCTAGTGCATGGTATATGGAAATATATCCGAAGAAAAGAAAGTTATCTTTCTTATAATGAAAGTGAAGCAACATGTGACCCTTGATAATGGTAATAGTAACCAATAGTAATAAATCGAAATTTATTGATCAAACAGTAAGTGCAGCAAATTCGCAGCCAATAATGAAACTATTAATGAATTGTAAATATCAGTTGTAAATATCAATTGTAATAATCAGTTGCGGCGCCTCTCTCGAGTTTTCTCAGTTTTAATTTAACATCATAAGACAGAAAATTATTAGAGCCTTTCAGAGATTCTACGTTTTGGCGGAAATATTTAGAATTTGTATTAATGAAAATAGGAAAAAACTTGAAGTGCTTCAACCCAGTGAGCCTGGCAAAAGCCAAACATGGCGTACATCGAGGCCAACTTTTTACGTCAGTTCCAGTCCCCTACGTGGACTTAGTTCCAGTCCTTTCCACAACATTGTACTATTTAAAGACTGTGATCAGGTACCTCCATATTTGGAATCTACATCATTTTGCGCGCATTTTGATACCAAACTCACACATATTCGTCATAAATTAAACTCGGACTGATGGGTCTACAGTAAAAACCCGCTAACAAGAACCCGCTACATTTTACCCAATCAGCCTGGGATAGGTTCTTGTATATTCTTATATATATGTTCTTATATAAACAAATTCTTAATTTCAGCCTGCGGTTCCTAATAATGGTAGGTTCTTGTTAGCGTACTGTTTTTACTGTATATCTTCGTCATTTGCGGATCTTTCTCTCGATTTTGGTATTGATTACCATATCAATTCATTCAGTCACGGCACTTGGCGATGACCCCGAACAAAGAGCATCTTTTGGTTCATTTGTTCCTTCGTTTACTCACGAAATTATTAAAATGCCTCTAACCTCAAATTTTTTTATTGTCTAATTTGGAAGAACTTTTAAAATGAAAAAGTAACTTCTTTTGAAGATTTTCGTTTCTTCGCTTTCTTTTTGAGATATATCAGTTTGTTTGATATGTCTGCAATTTACGTATCGTATAGATACATAGCTTGTAAATATTGTGCAGTATATCAAATTAATACTAACAGTTTCTTACTTTATATCTCTAGAAATATCTCTAAAATATCTCTAAAAATTCTTTATATCTCTAAAATGTTCTGGGAGACAATTGTCTCCCAGAACATTTTAGACTAGAGCAATTCACTGTTATTTTCAGGGAGTTATTTTAACTCCAATTTTGGAGTTAAAAAAAAAGGTTCAGGACAATCCGCTTTTTTGGGGTTATTTTTACTCCAGTAATTTGGGGTTATTTTTACTCCAGTAATTGGGGTTATTATTACCCCGTTTCTGGGGTTATATTTATCCCTTTTTGGGGTTAATTTTACTCCAAATTTTTGGGATTATTTTAACCCAATTTTTGGGATTATTCTTTCCTCGATATTGGGATTATAAAATTTATGAAAAAACACCAAGCCTAGCTTTGGCGTTTCTCTACCAAAGGCGATTTGAGTTTACTTTTATTATCGTACTCCGCGTCGAACGCCGGCCCTATTACTTTACTCACCAAGGGGAGACCCCTTGGTAGCGTAAAATGGACGCCTGATAAAAATTCCACGATGAAATTATATACACGATCCTTTTGGCTTTGTCCTAACTAGTATATATAATTAATAAAAAATATGCACATAGTTTCAATGACAACAACAATATAAATCAGGCCACTGGTCATTTGGTAAAATATATTTTGTTTGATTTAAAGTACATAATATACAGTAAGTGTCATTTTGTGCCATTGTGCTTCGTCACAGTTCTGAAAATGAATAAAAAGGGGAGTCAAAAATAAAATGTGATAGACAAAAAATTGACACGAAATAGAAAGATATGAGTATGTACGTCACAAAGGAAAATTTATAGAAATATATTGTACCTTACCTTGTATCTTGATCCACCAGGTTTGTGAGGTGCATATTTTAGGAATTCTGTTATGGGTTCTTCGACTTCTTCAGTGATATTATTATGAACACAACGACATGCCTCTATAAACGATATTGTAGATTTGATTAATATTATACCTCAACTGGAAATATTCAAACCAAATAGCTAGATTTGTACATGACTAGCGAATATACAGTATGTTAGAATCCCACCAACACGCCCAACCTGACTGGAACCAGTTGCAAAAAATTCAACTGTCAGGCTGGAATTAAACCCGCGACCTTACATATACATGTATTTATCACATCGACAATATCACTATTAAATGCGAAATATCCATGTTATTTTTCATTATTATATAAAAGCTATACACATGTCTGGTTCAGACGTAATTGTTCTGACTCGAATAAACACAAAATCCTAACAAGAGTAAAGAGTTATTGCTGTAAAATAAATGACAACAAACATTACAAAAGTAAATTTTATTATCCAGATAAGAAAGAAACAACAGAAAATGCTAGTCAGGTGTTTTGACAAAACTATTGACTTTCTATTATTTTAACTGAATTTTTGAATGTTATCTGACACTGGTCATGCAAGTCACATTAGATTTGCATTATTATCTATTTAACTAAAAATAGTTTTGGTAAAGTTTAACTTGCGTATTTTAATTTCACGTCTAACAATAAATCTAACAATAATATCTTATAAATAAATGTTAGGATTAAATAAAATCAATATGTTGCCATGAAAATAAATAAGAATCCCATCTGGTGATAAGTCATTAAATCGAAGTTTTTTTAAAAATATAATTAGGAAATAAGGATGGGATATTATAATGAATATCTCCACAAGGCCTTCCTTAACCAAAGCAAGCTTGCTTGTTGCTAAATTGAAGGTGGTAGAAAAACTCTTTAACCCTTAACTTTTGTGATTTGGTCATGCGAGTCACCATGGATTGGCTGTTCACATTGCATGGCCATATAATAAAAACCATATTAACCTCATTTGGTTAAAAACCACAGGCAGAATAATTTAACTGTAAAGGTTTCCATATGATGCTAATAAAGACACACTATTTGATTGGTGATAAAATTTGATTGGTGATGCTAATAAAGACAGACTATTTGATTAGCAAATTATGATTGTGAGGGTACAACAAAGGGATATACTAATATACTTCATTAGGGTAGTCCTTATTTTATTTATTTTTTTGTATAGTCTCACCCTCTTAAATGGTTGCAATTGGGTTAAAAATGGCGTGTGTAAAATTGTATTAAAAACCATTAATATTTAGGGTTTGGTCAAGATCCGTATGAGAAAAATCAGTCAAATTATCCAATATGCTATAATAAGTCCTGAGGGGAGTATCGGATTGGTCTAAAAATCTATTAGTGAGTAGTTTAGACCTGGTTTCCTATTTGACTTTTCAAGATATAGGGCTCCAAACTTTTTTAACCAATAATAATTTTAAGAGCTTCAATGGAGCCCTATACTGTATCTCGGAAACCATACATTTTTGGCTATAAGTTTGTCTTAAAGTCAAATAAGAAACCAGGTCTAAACTACTCACTAATGGGTTTTTAGACCAATCCGACACGGACCCCTGAGGACTTATAGCATATAATTATTGGACAATTTGGCTGATTTTTCTCATACGGATACTATAATCAATAGCTTTTAATACAATTTTACACACAGCATTTTTAACCCAATTGGAACCATTTAAGAGGGTGAGATTATACAAAATAAAAAAAAATAAGGACAACCCTAATACTTCATGGTAACAATACATATAGTCTCCCACCATATTTTACGGTTAGGATTAGGGTTATGGTTAGGATTAGGGTTATGGTTAGGATTAGGGGTATAAAAAAACAGATGGAAACCTGGTCTAGTGTTACAATGAAGTATATACCACAACAAAGTGAAATGTTGGCACTCACCATTTCCTCTTGAAACCTTCATCATTGAGGTGACCACTAAGACAACACTTCCAGGTCCTCAACAGTCAATTGGTTTAGGAACGATATCTTCTAGCATGTCATTCCCACTGACACCCAAAGAGCTTCATCTTGTTTCTCCATGATTGTGTCTAGTCTTGTTAATAAACTTATTTGAAAATCTACAAAAAGAAATATAGAAAGCAATTTTTAAAAAATCATATAAAACACGAGTTCACATCATGGGACTGCATGTTTACATGAAGCCATGTTAGCTCCCAAATCGGTACAACCCATGTACGAATAAACCCTTGGCCCCAGTTGTTCAAAAGGTGATGAGCTTACAGTAACACAGAATTATTTGGCATTCAATTGTAAGAATTATGATGACCAATTATCACAGGCAAAAATATTTGAAATTTTCTGTTCAGACATTGTACAAATTTAGAAATATTTTATTGTTTTGCCTTTGTTCTCAAATAAAATAAGCAGCTGGTTAAATGTTATTTCACAGTTAGCACTAATCGCCCTTTAAACAACCAGCCCATGTTCGCATTTACACAATTGCTGGTTTACATGAATACATAAGCAAAGATATAACAGCATAAATGAAAATATATTCACCATTAGAAGGCCACATAATAGTACTTCTCAAGCTTCAGTCAAAAGTTATCAATTTATTTTGACAAATTACTATGCAAGTACCATCAGCTTGCTATCATGGTGAAAGAAATAAAATTTATATGATAAACAATTGTGGGTAAATGTAACGAACTTAGTTTAGTTTATTAGATTTATCACTCTTAGGTGAACGGAATAACCCAACAGGCTAAAAGCCCAATTATAGGGGTTCCGAGGACCTTCGATTTTAGGTCGTTATCCGAAAGACCTGAAAGTCTTACCATTTGCTGATATTATTGCAAAGGCAGCACTTTCTCGTCAATTATTTTTAAGACCGACCCAGGATTTGAACCTGTGTCTCCCAGCTCATAGACATGTGTGGTAATCACTAGACCACAACAGCTGGTTATATATAACTTAGCCTGTCTTATCACCAGTTGACCCATGTGACTTTGTAATAATAATATTTATTCAGGATATCCACATAACTGGAGTGCTTTTCTGTGATGTCCTGCAATTTCATTATATCAGCGCTGCAAATAAACCTTAGCAACTGTCGGTCATGATGAGCAGGAGAAATTAAAAGTTGGCGGTGAAGTGCCAAATCCTACTGGTCACACATTACAACAAGGACGCCTCAATTCTGATACAACTAACATAAACAACTGTGTATGAAGAATAGCATATTGTTGTATTTAAACTATTTCATTACATTCACTGTGCCATTAACGTCTTCAAATTAATCTCTAAATTATCTTCTCATGAATGCTCAATTGCAGCAAAACACAACCGCTCCATAAATATTTGACCGGTCAAATTGAAAGGTCAAGGTGCTAATATCGCCAGTTATTGACCGGTCATTATTTGCAGCGCTGTTATATGTTAGCAGATTAATGACAATGTTGTTCTCAAGAACAATTATGACTACAATTAAACTAGTGTTTGTAGTTAGTGCATGGCTTTCGCCAAAATAAAATTATAAATCCCCCCTTGTTCTAATGTGTTAAAAGCAATTGGTAGAAGATCATTATTTTAACTTACTTTGTACTTCTCTAGACAGTCCTGAAGTGGCAAGGTTTGCACCAACTGCCAAATTATCAAAACTCTCAAATACAGCTAGAAGTTTGAGAGGATGCAGAAAACAAAATTAGCAATTTAGCTAATGAGAATCTGTGATCATTTATCTACATGACATGTATGATTTTCAAGTGTTTAATAGACCATACATATTCATAAACTATTACTATAGAAACCATAGCGAGAAATATATCCCAAGATAACTTAATACTTCTTATATCAGGGTTGTAACAGTTATTCAACGTAAGTGTTTATGGTTGTTATATATTATCAAGTAGTAGAAATATAAACAAACCTTTAAATATAAACCCAACTATTTTAATATCATATGGACAAATACGGAAATACCAAACTTTAATTTCCCAATCCCTGATAAATACCAGCTATAAAGGCTAATACTGAAAATCGATCGATGCAATACATGTAGATAATACATAATCATGATATATGTGGCCAGGATATACCACAGTCGACAAAATCTGGCCTCATATATTTGAAAATACTTGGACAACGAAGCCCATATGCTATTACACAAACCTGTATCATAATAAAAAGGACAAAACTATTACTTACTTTAAAATCGATGATGCACCCAGGAGACAGATTTAATCGATGGATTTGAAAAGAATAACACAGTTAAAATTTCGCGCTCTTGTATTCAGAAATGCAGACGAGTTTGAAAAATGAACGCGCTAGGACATCTGGGAAGGCATTGGTTTAACTCGACCCAGCCCCATACATTTAAAAACATAACACGGTGTTTGGTTTACTAGTAATCGATTTATTCTCGATATCACAAATGTAGTTTACTTTAAAACTGAACTAAGGGTAGTGTTTACATAGGGTTTTGAGGTTTCTTTAGAAATATTATCCTTTAACTGTGACGGTTTTCACGCAGTTTATTATACTGCTGCCAATATACCGTAGAAACGCATTTAAATGTTCTTCGCACGCATCGCTTGAGATTGGAGTGTCACATACATAAACACGCTTTGTTGTTTAGAACCTTACAATATGATAAAACAACATTTTCTCATTGAAAACCTTTTATAAAACGCTATTTCGACGTTGTATAGCCAGCGCGATCAGTGTTTAATTGTTGTCAATATACTAGTATCGTTCCAATAGTCGGCTGAACGGCTAATAGCAACGTTACTTCGCAACGTTGCTACAACGTATTTTTACCTCCTCTGCGATATGCTATATCAAAACAACACCGCAGCTACGTTAATTGTAGGAAAGCTATGTCCGATCTAACCAAACCATAACCTTCTTGCAACGTAGCGATTACGTTGTGTACACTAGCTGGGGAATGACATAAACCCGCACATAAAGCCTATTGAATATTATTACTTCTCTAAATTGGACTCTTGAAGACTATTGATTAAAGGTGCCCTCACACCATAGCGATCACCAGTTGCGTATGGTTGCGAATAAAAAATAGTGGTCATAAGTTCCGAACGCAACTCACACGCAACTAATAGGTTTTATAGGTTTGAAGTACGCAACAAGCACGCAGGTTATCGCAGACACACGTAGAGTAAGTTCAGAAATGTTGAACATGTTCAATAATTCTCTGCGAATGCCTGCGATCAATTTATACGCAACAGGGACGCAAAAGGTACGCTACGCACGCAACACGATCGTAACACGATCGCAACAGGTACGCAACTCATAAGTTATGAACGCAGGTGATCGCAGGTCCAAATTTGAGGTATCTGGCCAGGTTTTAGTAGCGTACATGTTGCGAATGTGTTGCGTACCTGTTGCGAATGTGTTGCGATCTTGTGGCGTGCCTGTTGCGATCCCGTTGCGTGTGTAGCGTACCCCCTTGCTATTGTGCTTATTCCCAGCGTATCCCCAACATATGCCCTGCGTATCCAACCTATTAGTTGCTTGTGAGTTGCGTGTTAGTTGCGTACTACATGCGTGTTGAGAAATGGTATAAATAGTGGGCCTTTTCTAGATCGGTGTGAGTTGTTGGTGGACCTCCGAGGTGACAACATGGAGCTACCTCTTGCTGTTATTGGACATCAGTTTAATCTGGTCAATTTAGCAATCCTACATAATAGAACAGAAGAGGGAGAAGAAGAAGCAGAAGAGTGTGGGTTAGACCATGGATTAGCAGGCGCCTTGACTTTGGTCTCTACGACCAGCTTCTGGTGGAGCTCCGGAACGAGGACCAAGGTGCATTCAAGAACTTCACGAGGATGCCCCCCGAGATGTACGATGAGCTGCTACGGAGAGTTGGTCCTCGCATCACCAAGCAAACCACCAAGTACAGGTTGCCCCTGAACCCTGGCCTGAAGCTGGCAGTCACTTTGCGGCACCTGGCCTCGGGTACCAAGTACTCCGACATGCAGTACGGATGGAGGGTACCAGACAACACCATCTCAGTCGTGGTCCGTGAGGTCTGCCAAGCCATCATTGATGAGTACCTGGACGAGGCGATGACCTGCCCCACCACTCCTGAGGGATGGCGTGTCATATCAGACAACTTCATTAAGGTGGAACTTTCCCCATACATGTGGGGCCCTAGATGGGAAGCACGTGGCATGCAGGTGTCCCCCCAACAGTGGATCCATGTATTACAACTACAAGGGATTCTACTCTGTGGTGCTCCTGGCCCTCGTAGATGCTGATTACAAATTCATCTGGGCAGACTTGGGTGGTTTAGGTTCCTCATCAGACGCCCAAATCTACAACAACTGCGAGCTGAAGGAATATGTGGAAAGGGATAACATCGGATTTCCAAGACCAGATCACCCAGGATGTACCCTACTACTTCATCGGAGACGATGCATTCGCCCTCATAGAGGCCATGATGAAGCCCTACGGACTCCGTGGTCTGGATGATAACCACAGGATCTTCAGTTACCGGCTTTCCCGTGCCAGGAGGGTTGTGGAAAATGCATTTGGCATCCTATAGCCAACCGATTCCAGGTTATGTTTGGCACCATGCAGCATCTTCCAGAAAATGTCAAGCTCGTAACCAAAACCTGCATTTGCCTGCACAATGTCATGAGGATACGCTACCCTGGTCTACAGAATCAGCAGCTCGACCGTGTGGAGAACAACGGTGTCATCATCGCTGGAGCCTGGAGAGATGGAAGGGATATGCTGGACACCCAGGTAGTTGTTGCGCCAAACACTGCAACCAAGAGAGGAAAGAAGCAGAGGAACGTGCTCAAGCACTGGGTCAACTCAGAGGCAGGTGCTGTTCCCTGGCAAAACAGCATGATCTAGAGGAACCTGTGTTGTTTTAGTGATTGTTGTTGTAGTGAGATTGATGTATATACTGTATTGTTGTTCCATAATAAATCTGTCAAAATTGTTAATCTGTGTTTTTGTCTTTATGGGCTTGACTTAGACCTGATAATGATATGTAATTTATATAAGTAAATGTGATTTTTTTTAAATGAGAATGGTATGAAAGTAAATGTCAAACACACACACATAATTTAAACATGTTATAACTTTTTTTTTATATCATCAACTTCAACATAACACAACAGAACACAACAGAACACAACATAATACAACACTGCCAAAAAACACACAAGTAGAAAACTAAAGCAGTCCTAAAACACTAAGTACTCCTACAGCAAGCAGTCTGCTTCTGCTACTTCTGCTGCTTGCGCTGTAGCTGCTTCTGTTGCTGCTGTAGCTCCTGCTGTTGCTGCTGTAGCTCCTGCTGTTGATGCTGTAGCTGCTGCTGTTGCTGCTGCTGTTGCTGCTGCTGTTGCAGTTGTAGATGCTGCTGTGGGAAGACTGGATGTGCATAATAGCTGCTCATGTAGTCAGTGCTCATGGTGCCCAAGACACTTCCTTGTGGAGGGTTGGATTGCCACTGGTGGGGAGGAGGCTGGTAGTTAGGGTACACACACGCACCAAAGGATCCGGGAGCTTGTGTGGACATCGGCCGACCTGGTATGTGGGTGTTGGTGCTGGCTCTCTTGTGACCGGGTGGGCGATCAGACCTCCACTGCATGTCATCTACCTCATCCTCCTCCTCTTCCTCCGACTCGGCAGCATCTTCCTCCATGAACTGTGTGAGCAGCTTGTTAATCACCAGCCTGGTCTTCTTGAAGTGGGCCTTAGACATGGTGAGGAGGCTGTTGTGGACATACTGTCCAAACACCTCTCTCTCGCTGGTGGGCTGGTCCTTTGGCTTGGCTGCGAGCTCCTTCAGAAGGTCAGTGGAGTCCGTGACCTTCTTCTGGAGGGATTCTACAGCTGCCCTGTTATAATAATAATATAATATAATATTCATTTATTTCAGATAAAGTATACATAGTATAAATATCGATAGAACTAGTAAAATATATAGACAATATGTACAATTAAGGTTTGATATGCATACCTGTCTGCGGCGTCGAGGCTGCGCTTGATTGCCACCCTGGAGGTGCACGGGAGTTCCAGGTCAGGGGTGGTGTCACCGGGGGCTCCATCTGCAGCTTCTTCGGCGCACGCGGTCTCGGCAGCCGTGAGGTCTACTCCGGTATTCTGGAGAGCTGTCCGGACACTGACGAGGGGCTCACGGCGGTGCCGAATGATGCCCTTCAGGAAGGTGAATTGGTTATTGATCCACGTCTCCCTCTCGGTCAGTGAAGTCAGCTCCCTGGCACCAGCATCGCTCTTTGATTCTTTGTCAAGTTTCACATGGATGTCACGCAAGGACCGGAACCATCCCTGCAAGTGGGCGCCATCTTTGATCTCATCGTGTGAGGGGTCCAGCACCTGGGCCTGATCTTCCCACCTCTTCAGCCTCTTTCCAGTGTCTTTGTAGGCCTTGAGTTTTGGATTACACACCATTGGGTTCTCCCTCAGCCACTCAACCATAAGAATCTCTCTGGCCACGCTGATGGTAGCAGATTACTTGATTATCCTGGGCTTGCTGGGGTTGGTTACCTTCTTCTTCTTCTTGGATTTGGGTCGAGAACCAGAGCCATGTTCATCAGAAGCAATGACTGCTGCATTATGTGAATGCTGTGATGAATTGGAGGAGTCACGAGTCAATGGTTCTCTAGGAGGAGGAGTTGGAGACCTGGGAGACCTGGACCTGGCCCGGGTAGGGGCCTTGTGGAGGGTAGGGGCGGCATCAACAGGCGGCAGACCTATTCATCTTGCTGCTTTTCTTCGGCCATGGCCACGGGAAGCTGTTTCAGTAGTTTTTACATCACTTTTGGGGTCACTTTTATCAGATTTCTTGGTAGCTTTCCCCATGTTGACTCTTCAATGACCAAATCAGTACTGACGAAAATACTGAATCGGCTCCGCTTTTATAGATTTTTATTACGTGACCGATATTCGCAACTACCACGCAACTACCACGCAGGTCCAACGCAACTTGTAAGTTTTGAACGCAACTCAAAAGCAACTCGTAAGTTCTGCACGTAATTCACACGCAACTCTCACGCAACTCTCACGCAACTCGTACGCATGTGATCGCAGATATTGGGGGATCATAAGTTCAAATCGCAACCCACACGCAACCCACACGCAACCCACATGCAACCCACACGCAACTCACACGCAACCCATAGGTTCAATAGGTTAGAAATTGACATAATTGTTGATTTGCGTTGCGTTTGGTGCGTATAACAATATTTTTTACACGCAACTCATACGTTTCAGCATACGCTATGGTGTGAGGGCACCTTTAGCCCTAGCGTCTGTCGGCAATACCGATATATATAAATAGACGAACGACACGTTTCTTGGGTTATTTTAACTGTGCCAAACTTGCAGTTAAAAGAACTCCAATGAAGAAACTCTATCTCGACTAGTTAAAATTACTCCATTCTTAGATTACTTTAACTCCGAAAAAAGAGTCAAAGTAACTTCAATGCAGTTAATCCGTTCTGGATAGTTAAAATTACTCCTCTCTATAGGGTTACTTTAACTCCGAAAGTGGAGTTAAAATAACTCCAATGAGTTAATCCATTCTGGGTAGTTAAAATTACTCCTTCCTAGGGTTACTTTAACTCCGAAGTGGAGTTAAAATAACTCCAATGAAGTTACTCCATCCCAAGTAGTCAAAATTACTCCTTCCTAGGGTTACTTTAACTCCGAAAGTGGAGTTAAAATAACTCCAATGAAGTTACTCCATCCTAAGTAGTCAAAATTACTCCCTCTCCTGGGTTATTTTAACTCCTTGAAAATAACAGTGTTAAGTCACCCTAACCCAGTTCAAATCACTCTTGTTTGGCTATTATCGTGATGCTTTTGTCCCAGTCTATAACGTTGACGACCCCCGTTCGTGGAAGTCAATTTGTTTAAAATGTAATAAACCAAGGGGGTTAAGTAGCCCAATTACTTGCTGTTACTAACATCTTAACATTTTAAAATCGATATATTTTTGTATGCAGTTCGTTAATATGTCACCATAAGGGCCCACAGTAATTGCTTTTTTACTGTTGTGGTGTCCCTGCCAACTGTATGTTCTTACGAAATAAGATTGTTGGTAAGTAACAGTTCTGCATTTACGTGCCGGGTGGAACAGTAAAGCATTTACATTAGCAGTAGATCTAGTAAACCTGACAGGAATTTTCCGAGGAGGCAGGACGTTACTTGGAAATAATATAATGTTGTGTATGGCCTTGTAAAAGAAGACTAAGTCCAAATACTCGTGGCAATAACAAAGTGGCAGTAGGTTAGATATAACGAGCCTGTCCTTATAGGGCTCTACACAATAATAAGGGAGCTTCACAATAAACTTCGTCTTTGGGTGCGCTCTACTCTTCTTATCAGCTCAATCGTTTGCGGGCACCATACTTGGGTGGCATATCCAAGGGAAGAACGGACTACTGTTAGGTACAGCGTGCGACGCGTCTTTGGATTGAGGATGTCAGTGGCACACCTCCGCAGGAAACCTAGCAGCATGGCGGCCTTCGCGCATCGGTCCAGCGTGTGTTTAGCCCACGTTAGATTGCTCGTAACCCAGACTCCAAGATCTCTTTCTTCAGAGGTGACCGCCAAGGTCTTACTGGTAAGAACATAAGGGTATTCAACAGGTTTTACTTTCCTAGTAATCCTCTGGCATTTACACTTGTCTTGGTTAAAGGATAGTCCCAAGGATTCGGACCAGGATTCCAGGTTACTGAGGTCACTTTGTAACAAGGCAGCGTCAGAGATGGAATCGACACGCCTAAAAACCTTGGTGTCGTCTGCAAAGCAGGCGACTTTAGGACTTCACAACGTCTGGAATATTATTGACGTATAGCAGGAACAGTACAGGTCCACGAATGGATCTTGAGGGACTCCTGAAGTGACAAGCTTAGCGGAGGAGGTGGCTCCAAAGACAGTAAAGCGTTGTCTACGGTTCTGGAGATAGGAGTGGAACCAACTAAGTAAATTTCTAGAGATATGAAAACAACTATAAAGTTTATTGATAAGAGCTGTGTGATTCACTCTGTCAAACGCTTTATATAGTCATGTCCATATAGATGACGTCAGACTGTTTCCCAGAATCCAAAAGAGAGCCGATATGTATAATCAAGTACCTCGACCAATTGAGTTGTACACGACTTCCCTGATATAAAGCCGTGTTGAGCACTATTTACTAGGCTCAGTAGGTGATCACGAAGTTTGTTGAGCAAACAGCGCTCTAAGACTTTAGAGATAATGGACAACAAGGAAATCGGTCGATAGTTTTCCACATGTTCTTTTCCACCTTTCTTATATGCACAGGGACAATATTTGCCAGTTTCCAATCTTCTGGGAGAGCTAAGTGACGGGGCAATCTGCCAAAGCTGTCAGACGTACAGAGATGCCATCAGGGCCTGTTGACTTATGAGTCAAGTTCTAGGAGAACACCACGAACTTCGTCTGTCATGAACCATACCTCTGATAATGTGGGGATGGCGATTGGTAGGTCTGATACTGACGGAAACGGCTCCTCCGAGTCACAGGATTTAAATACAGAAGTGAAGTGGTCATTAAAAAGAGTGGCGGCGATTGCAATAGGGGTTGACGCAGAACGTACCGAAGATACATACATCAGCTCCATCACACCTCCCCATGGATACAGTCTCCGGAATTCTAGTTTCTTTATTTCTCAGCTTAAAGACAGACCAAAATCTCTTTGGATTGGTACGAAGATCACCATCAAGTGAGTTAAAGAAGTTGGCACGGCTCTCAGTGACCAACTTTTTCACCCTAGCACGCATTTCACCAAATTTAACTTTCAATGAATCAGTCGGAGATGACTTCAGTTTCTTACGCACAGCATCTTTTTCCTCAAGGCGTGGGTGATATCACATGCAGACATCCAAGGAGGCGAATTCCTCCCTTTGATTTTTTTGGTCGGGATAACCACGTCTGTAGCCTCTAGGGCAAAGCGTAGGCCGTCTAGGTCCCCCTGCGATAATCAAAGACAGTTCTCTCCAAACTACGAACTGCTTTAACTGCAGTTTTGAGGTAAAAGACGACAGTTCCATGATCAGTAAACAGACCGCTTTGCACCGGTTTTAGTACGGAGATATTATTAACATAACTGGCCACACTGGTTATTACCAAATCCAAGATGTTTTCGCCTCTAGTCGAGATGGTATTTAATTGTGTTAGATAGTGCGGATCGTTTAATTGTTCAACGAACGAGACCTCATCAGCGCCTGTTGTTTTTTCTGGCGATTCCCAGTGGGCTTTAGGAAAATTAAAGTCACCACAAATAAGCATGTTCTGATAGCGTGACGAGCAATCGGCTAGAAATGAATTAAACTTGTCTAACCAATCTTTCCCCTGATCTGGAGATCTGTAACAGCAACATATCATAAAGTTTAGCTTAGATTTAGTAACCACTTCCAGGCAAATCACTTCCAGATCAGAATTTGAAAGGTCAAGTAGCTATACTTCGCGACAGGAACTAAAACTACCAGATTTTACTGCTAATAAAACACCGCCAGCGCGAGTTTCACGGTCCTTTCTGAATATTACATAGCCAGCAGGAAGGATTTCAGTGTTCTCAATAAACTCTGTCAGCCAGGTCTCTGTAACCCAGACGAGATCGGTGTCTTCTGCATAAACAAGCTCTTGAAAGCGAGAACAATTTTACGCTTCCCTGCATGCCGTTCACATTATGGAGACTGTTCAGGCTACGCGCATTAATTACTAGACAAGTTGCTGGTTTACCTTTTCGGAGACGTTTTCACGTTCGATGATGTACCAGGGCCTGGATTAACACATATGTCCCCAGTAAGCAACAACAGATCAGCTACATAAGAACACTCTGTTGTTGACTTGAAGTCCAATGCAGTAGCGATGATTAAGCGGCAAGTTAAAGATTCTCAGCTTCGCATCGCGAGTAAGAACCAGACAGAACATAGTCGATCCGGGAGGATTGCTATAGTTCCGAGCCAATAACTATCTCACTAGAATTGATACCATGGTTGTTAGCTGTAAATGAAGATCTATGCTGAAGCAAAAGCATTAAATTTGTAAAGAGAAGTATTAGCGACCAAATAACCGCCATGTTGTTTCATTATTTATCAAAGGCTCTTTACTTTGGTGCGAAGACATCTTAGCAAAGTAGGTTAAGCTTAACCTTAAAAAAGCAGGTTGAGGCACCAGATGATATAACGACAATTTTGACCAAATTAAAGGACGTGGCTTTTGAAATACGAACTGAAACACCCGAGACCAGTCGCAATAGGATAGTGGACCAGCTAAAGAAAAAAGGTTACAATAGATTTGAAGACGATGTTCCCAACAACGATCAGGTAATTCGGATCTTTGCCCAAGCAGTAAATGACTGCATTGAAGAAAAAGTCGACATCAAAGATGAGGTGAAACTGCACAAGTTACTTGAAATCGATGATGACAAGACGCTGAAAACACACTTTCAAGTCCCCGACAGGAAAAAGGTTCCAAAAGAGAAAGGTTCCACATTGGCTGGTAGAGAATCTTATCAAGCATCAGTTCAAGATTGAAATTCGTGGAACACAGCAACAGGTGAGCCAGATAATTATACATATTACGAATTCTGCGACATCACGACGACTGACTTACTGAAGTATATACCACGGCATGCACACGTCAAAGCAACGTTGCATAGGGAGTGTTTAGTGAAAAACATTAACAAGCTCATGACGGCCATCACAAAAACATGTGTCCCACGGTGTATACAAGAACAACAACTGGATGGAAAACATGGCAAGCTACAGACCTGCAAGATAAGTTTAGGGATGCAAACTTGCAGGATGATTTGCGTTCGATGAACACGCAAATTAAATCATTTGTTGAGGAAAATGCTGATAAACGCAAGGATGATGAGGGCAGTGCTGAACGACACGGATTTTAAATATGGTGATTACCTGAAATTAAAGGAAAATGGACAAACACAAGTATATGTCGGTAAAGCAGACGGTGGAATTAAAAAAGATGGACCAAAGACTGCGACAACCATAGTTAGTTAGATGAAGAAATGTCTCGACCGCCTGTGTTCCATAACAACTTAGCTTATGATTCGCGATTGTTGGAAGGCATTAGTCTCGTTGATGCGAGGTTAACGTTGGCCAAAGTTAGAGGCGAGGAGACCGCTTTATTTTTTATCAAATCATTTGGCGATGATTGTGAAAAGGTGGAGATAGCTGAACTTCCTTTAACGAAGCAACAAGGAGCATGAAGGAAGCAGAAGGTGAGAAATAAAAAATAGAGGAAGCGTTTGAAGGAGCAGAAGATGCGCGATCAGGAATAGAGGAAGAGTTAAAGAAACTTACTAAAGCTGATAAGAAACAAAATATGACAATTAAAGAGCTTGAGCTGGAACTAAATGACGGGCTAAAAAAACTTTACAAGATAAAACAAAAACCCATGAGGTGCAAAACTGCGGTGTCCAAGGCTAGAAAAGCCGCCAAGCAAAACGCAAAGAAAATGTCACCGACGTACTTAAAGCCGCAGAGTTTTCGCACAGAACAGGAAAGAGGATAAACGAAGCAAATTCAAACATTATTCCTTACGATGCATACCATATTACATGATGTCCAAAAGATATGAGATATATGGGATGAACAAATCTTAAAAAGAATCATTTTAAATAGGCATACCGCGAGAGACGCAACTTACTGAAAGGCCTGGTAGAACTAATATTAAACGGTTTACTATACTTTTTTTAAGGTCCACAGCTCTTGATATTATAATATTAAAACAGTTGTTAATTCAGAAAACAGAAAACCTGGTTTTTCTTACAATTTAGCTACAATCCTTTAGAAAAGTGATTTTACCAAATATTACCTATGTCATTAGAAAAAACATAGGAAGGATATTTATGCATGTAGTACAATTTTCCAGGCCCATTTTGAGTTATGTAAGGTTAAACCTGCATTTTGTGGCATTTTCCATTTTTCTTGAGCGAATAAATCAAAATGGGCTTAGAAAATTGCATTATCTACTTAATTAAATGTACTTCACATAGCTTAATTTTGAGAATTTTCTAAAGACATAGGTAATATTTGCTAAACCTGAACTGAAATTTCACTTTAAACTTTCGTATGTGATTTGACTTTTGGTATGTGATTTGAAAATGTATCAAGGTAACGAAAAAGCTAAAATAATTTATTTTGCAATTTGTATTGTTGCTATTTGTCGGTACGGTATTTAATTATAATTGTATAATTTATACACTTACTAGAGTAACAGAGACTACAGAGTTCTGCAAAATACTTTGCAGTTAAAAAAAGTTAAATCTCAAATTATCTGTGAAAATTTCGATCCAAAATAATTTCTGGGAAATAGGCTCCCAGGATCCGAAACCTTTTCCACCTCTCGACATTTTTGCCAGGTTGTCCCCAGCATGGCTACATTCCTGCCAGACTACATTCCTGCCATTTTAATCTGGCACCAATACACAGTCTCCACTATGAGAAAAACGTACTAATTTGAATTGATATTATAGCTTACCTCTGACCTGATTGATCCAAAGTATTTCTTGTGGAGGCTCCAATACTTTCTCTCCCAATCCCACCTCGGTTTCACCATGCTCATGCACAGATGAAGAAGGAGTACATGGAGAATTATGTGGGCTGTTGACAGTCTGTAACTCCAGTCGTTGAGGTGAACATGTTGCTCTTCTTATATCTTGGCAATGCTCAGTTGGTGATGATAGTGGTGATGAATACCAACCTGATGACTCTGAAGAGGATGAGACCACTGAGGGTGAAGAGGAAATAGGTCCAGTTAGCCAGAAAGCTTCACCTAACAGAGAACAACATATGGAAATATCCACTCCGCAAGCCCAACAATACACACCAGGGTGTTTGCGTGGCTGAAACCACCATCAGAATAATTGAGCCACTGTTCCCTTCTCTTTTGAAATATTTTTTTTTTCAACCATGAGTTTTGAAATTTTAGAAGCTGTTCTTTTCTTTTCTGTTGTATGGCCTCTTCTTTATATCTTCTCTCTTTTTTCTTTTGACTTCCATCTGTTGTTCTTTTCTTCTCATTCCATCATTAACCTCTCCTGCTCCATTTTCTTGTATCTTTCTCTTTTCTCTGCTCATATTTTTTTGCTTTGGACTTGAATCTGCTAGCATGGAATTAGTCTGTTTGAATTAGTCAACATGGTTTCATGATTTAGTTTTTATTGTTTCGTGGTTTAGTTTTAATTATTTGTGGTTTTACTGCACGTTTAGAATTAAATATTGTTGGCCTGTCGTGTGGGATGCCTAATTTGTCGTTGATGAAATGCAGCCTGAAGGCGTCGCATGTTGAAAGGAGCGGAATCACGTTGAACGGGTGACTTGCAAAGCATATATGGAAGCCGTCGCTTGCTGCATGGTGCATGTACACAACGAGTTTACCGAAATAGGCGTTTTCTTCGTAGTGGGAGATAGGATGTCGCGACACCTGCGGTATGACTGAAATACGTGAAAATGTTTAAAGTAGAATTTATTTTTGGAAATATTGTTTTGTACATCTTGTTTGGTCGGCTTTTCTCGCTTAATTAATGAAAGTGAAAGTGTTAATCTTGTTGGTTGTGTTTTTTTCCCCTGTGAATTAGGGCTTTGTTTTTGGTATTTCATGTTTAGCGTTACATTCAAAATTAACAGAAACTAATTGGTTTCAATAAGATTGTACTTTTTGAGTTAGTTCGTTGCTTGATTTCTTCTAGAATGAGTTCTTCAAATAAAACGGTCACCTCACCAGCTGGAAAGGGCGTTCTATCCTTTAGTTTTCCCGAAATTTGATCAAACCATACGACGCCACCGATTCTGCGCCTGCAGATGCCACCGTTTTTGCGTGGTTGAAGTCGTTTAACTGCGAAATGCTATTGAGGCCAAAGGTCGGTGTTTCTGATCTGTCAGCTTCTATTGAAGCACCCTTAAAAGCTGCGATTGAGAGTAGTTCGTCGTTGGCGGATATTCCCCTGAAGCTGGGGGACCTGATAAAGGCGTTAGGTCCTTTGAACAGGAAGAGTGGCGAAGGTGGAGAACCTGGTCCTAGTAATGTAAAGGCCATGTTGAAGTTTTTCCTGGAAGAGAAAGAATAGGTTGACCAGGCGATGGAGGAGGCTTTTGTTCTGGGCTCGAATTTATACACCATGAGTGCGAATTATATTGTGGCGCGCGCACTTTTTCGAGACCCGGCAAAATACGCGGAGATGGTGGCGACTGGAGACGAGAAAGAAAAGCAGTTTAAGGGAGATCCATCTGTGAAGGGCATGAAGAGATTTTTAACAGAAACTTGTGTAGAGGTGAAGAGCAGCAAACAAAAGAAAGTGGTCCAACGGTCGTTAGCGCATGAGCTGGACAGCAGCAGTTCAGAAAAGGAGAAAGTGGTAAAGAAGAAGGCGAAGAAAGTAGTGGTAGAAGAGAAGGGTGAGACGGATGTAGAACAGCAAGAAGAATACCAGGAGTCTGAAAAGAAGTCGAAAAGGAAGAACAAAGCGAAGAAAAACAAAAGTATTTAAGTTTTGAAGATGAACGGTTGTAAATAATATAGCGTTTTGTTTCGTTAAGAACTGAATGAACATTGAAACTATGAAGAGCTACAGGTTTTTGTTTGTTAAAAATTAAAGTGTCCAAAAAATGTGTATTTGGGATATAATCCGGATGGTTTTAAAATTGAAATGTGGGATTAAACCCTTTTCACTTACAGCAATTTTCCAGTTGAAAATAAATGTTTTGGGAGATGTACGTTTATTTATTTATTTATTTCGATCGCCATTAGTAAATTAACATATAAAATATAAGTCTGGCAGGGATACCACTACAGCTTACGCCAATTACTGTGACCCCGTAAAAAAATTGAGGTTATATTTACATAAATACTAAGGTGAAAAGAAAAGTCTGTAGCAAAAATCAACAACAACAAGTGAGGGATTTGTCGAGGCGACGTGCCAAGTTACATTTTAGGCAAATGGATTTCCACGTACGTGGGTCGTCCTGGTTATAGATGGAATAAAGAGCGTCATAATAGTATTCAAATAGGGTTTTCTTAAATTAACTAAATTTGAGTGTTTTTGATCTTAGAAAGTCCGGTAATGCGTTCCAAGTTCTAGTTACTCTGACAATGAAGGATCGTTGATAAGTTACTGTTCTACATTGATGCATGAGGAACAAAACTTATCACACTTGGGTTGCTGGCTGCTCTAGTTTGCCGTACAGGTAATTTTACTGCTGGAAGCGTTTCTTGTCTACGATAAACAAGACCATTAAAAGCTTTAAAAAATAACAGGTCAAGGTATTCGTGCCAAATACGATACTGGAAGGAGTCCTGTTAGCTTGAGTCTATCTGTGTACGAAGTTTCAGGTCGAAAGGGTAGGTTGAGTATGACTTTAGATGCGCGCCTCTGGACTCTCTCTACACGTTTTAACAATTCTATTGATTGTGGTCCCAAATCTGAGTAGCGTAACCCAGGTGTGGTCTGACGAGAGCCAGGTACAATACAATACAATAGTTACAGGGTACGGCGCGTCCCAGTGTTCTTAATTTCGGTGGACGATCTGCGCACGAAGCCAAGAAGCTTGTTTGCCTTGCTACATTGTTCAAGCACTTGTTTCGTCCAGCTGAGGTCGCTAGCCACCCAAACACCCAGATCTTTTTCCTCAACACACGAATTCACAAAATCATCCTTGATGGAGTAAACGAACTCTACAGGCTTCTTCTTCGTGTAATCCGCTGACTCTTGCATTTGGACTGGTTGAATAAAAGTGCGCGTATGGCATTTTAAGTCCCATATGCGCTGTTATATACACATTGACATATATTGTAAGTGAGATTGGTGTGTCGATGTGCTTTACCGAGCGAGCGGTAAAGATATCACCATTAGCCTTCAGGTTGCCAAGGGTGAACCGAGATCACACAAAACAAGATATCACCATTAGTCTCGCTGTTTTCAGTAGGTAGTTAGTTGTATATTTAGTAAGAAAGTTTTTCTCTTGTGATCGAGTTTGTCATTGCGACATTGCAGTGTTATTATAGATCGCGATCGTCACTTATATCGCTTTGCGAACTTAATGGCGAACGGGTCGAATAGGCAGGGGCCGGAGGGATTTTGGAATGGAAGGACTTGTCATTTAGTTCCTTGGAGAAGAGGGTTTGAGAAAAACGCGAAAAATCATTGTTAGAAGAAAGGAAGAGGGAAGAGAGAAACGAAGAAGAGAAACGAGAGTTCATGTGCGATAGATAAGACATCTCGATTGAGCGTAGAGGGCACTGCTGTTTCTCGTCGTGCGAGGTATACGGCAGAGGATTTAAGGTTTTGGATAGTGAATGGGTCATGGAGTTATTGCGAACGTTGTTCTAGTTTAAGGAAACAGAAATTGCTTCCAAATTATGATAAGCGTGCAGCTAACAAAAAGGTTGTAAAATGCGTTTGTGCCGAGAAAAGACACATTGTCCCATACATTGATCAGATTCCTGAAGTTTTAAAAGGATTGACGCACAGTGGTATACGCATCTTAAGGTGCCCTCACACCATAGCGTATGCTGAAACCTATGAGTTGCGTGTAAAAAATATTGTTATACGCACCAAACGCAACCCAAATCAACAATTATGTCAATTTCTAACCTATTGAACCTATGGGTTGCGTGTGAGTTGCGTGTGGGTTGCGTGTGGGTTGCGAACTGAACTTATGATCCCCCAATATCTGCGATCACCTGCGTACGAGTTGCGTGTGAGTTGCGTTCAAAACTTACAAGTTGCATTGGACCTGCGTGGTAGTTGCGAATATCGGTCACGTGATAAAAATCTATAAAAGCGGAGCTGATTCAGTATTTTCTTCAGTACTGATTTGGTCATCGAAGAGTCAACATGGGGAAAGCTTCCAAGAAATCAGATAAAAGTGACCCCAAAAGTGATGTCAAAACTACTGAAACAGCTTCCCGTGGCCGTGGCCGAAGAAAAGCAGCAAGAGGAATAGGTGTGCCGCCTGTTGATGCCTCCCCAAGGCCCCTACCCAATCCAGGTCCAGGTCTCCAACTCCTCCTCCTAGAGAACCATTGACTCGTGACTCCTCCAATTCATCACAGCATTCAAATAATGAAGCAGTCATTGCTTCTGATGAACATGGCTCTGGTTCTCGACCCAAATCCAAGAAGAAGAAGGTGACCAACCCCAGCAAGCCCAGGAAAATCAAAGAATCTGCTACCATCAGCGAGGCCAGAGACATTCTGATGGTTGAGTGGCTGAGGGAGAACCCAATGGTGTGGAATCCAAAACTCAACGCCTACAAAGACACTGGGAAGAGGCTGAAGAGGTGGGAAGATCAGGCCCAGGTGCTGGACCCCTCACACGATGAGATCAAAGATGGCGCCCACTTGCAGCGATGGTTCCGGTCCTTGCGTGACATCCATGTGAAGCTTGACAAAGAATCAAAGAGCGGTGCTGGTGCCACGGAGCTGACTTCACTGACCGAGAGGGAGACGTGGATCGATACCCAATTCACCTTCCTGAAGGGCATCATACGGCATCGCCGTGAGCCCCTCGTCAGTGTACGGACGACTCTCCAGAACACCGGAGGAGACCTCACGGCTGCCGAGGCTGCGTGCGCCGAAGAAGCTGCAGATGGAGCCCACGTGATACCACCCCTGACCTGGAACTCCCGTGCACCTCCAGGGTGGCAACCAAGCGCAGCCTCGACGACGCAGACAGGTATGCATATCAAACCTTAATTGTACATATTGTCTATATATTTTACTAGTTCTATGGATATTTATACTATGTATACTTTATCTGAAATAAATGAATATTATATTATATTATTATTATTAAAGGGCAGCTGTATAATCCCTCCAGAAGCACTGACCTTCTGAAGGAGCTCGCAGCCAAGCCGAAGGACCAGCCCACCAGCGAGAGAGAGGTGTTTGGACAGTATGTCCACAACAGCCTCCTCACCATGTCTAAGGCCCGCTTCAAGAAGACCAGGCTGGTGATTAACAAGCTGCTCACACAGTTCATGGAGGAAGATGCTGCCGAGTCGGAGGAGGATGAGGTAGATGACATGCAGTGGAGGTCTGATCGCCCACCCGGTCACCAGGGAGCCAGCACCAACACCCACATACCAGGTCTACCGATGTCCACACAAGCTCCCGGATCCTTTGGTGCGTGTGTGTACCCTAACTACCAGCCTCCTCCCCACCAGTGGCAATCCAACCCTCCACAAGGCAGTGTCTGGGACACCATGAGCACTGACTACATGAGCAGCTATATTATGCACATCCAGTCTTACAGCAGCAGCAGATACAGCACAAGCAGCAGACAGACACCAGCCTGTGCAACCTCTCCAACATGTCCTCACTCCTCGGAGGGTCTCAAGCTCCGAGTCCAGCTTCTAAGGATCAGGAGGATGGTGATATGCTGGACACTCCAGTAACAAAGCACCAGTTACACCGAACTAGGACTGCTTTAGGATTCAGGACTGCTTGCTCTAGGAGTACTTAGTGTTTTAGGACTGCTTTAGTTTTCTACTTGTGTGTTTTTTGGCAGTGTTGTGTTATGTTGTGTTCTGTTGTGTTATGTTGAAGTAGATGATATAAATAAAAAGTTATAACATGGTTTAAATTGTGTGTGTGTTTGACATTTACTTTCATATCATTCTCATTTAAAAAAATTCACATTTACTTATATAAATTACATATCATTATCAGGTCTAAGTCAAGCCCATAAAGACAAAAACACAGATTAACAATTGTGACAGATTTATTATGGAACAACAATACAGTATATACATCAATCTTACTACAACAACAATCACTACAACAACACAGGTTCCTCTAGATCATGCTGTTTTGCCAGGGTACAGCACCTGCCTCTGAGTTGACCCAGTTTGGCGCAACAACTACCTGGGTGTCCAGCATATCCCTTCCATCTCTCCAGGCTCCAGCGATGATGACACCGTTGTTCTCCACACGGTCGAGCTGCTGATTCTGTAGACCAGGGTAGCGTATCCTCATGATATTGTGCAGGCAAATGCAGGTTTCTGGGAGATGCTGCATGGTGCCAAGCATAACCTGGAATCGGTTGGCTAGGATGCCAAATGCATTTTCCACAACCCTCCTGGCACGGGAAAGCCGGTAATTGAAGATCCTGTGGTTATCATCCAGACCACGGAGTCCGTAGGGCTTCATCATGGTCTCTCTGAGGGCGAATGTATCGTCTCTGATGAAGTAGTAGGGTACATCCTGGGTATCATTGGGTAGAGGATCTGGTCTTGGAAATCCGATGTTATCCCTTCCACATACAGTCTACGAGCATCAAGATGGCGACAGTCTGCTTGAAAATCGCTCTGATTATTTTAGCATTTTTTGGCGTTAAGAAGCCTCAATTTACGAATGCAAATTCAGTATGTTATAGTTTTCATTTCGAGGAAGCTCCCGATGTAGAAAACTCTCATTTTGCTAGCTCTATTTGGAACTATTTTGACAAAGCTGGTCTGACCCGATTGCAACCAAAGTGTGCTGTGAAGTTATTGCTAATCTTGGCTGGCGACGTGGAACTTTGTCCAGGTCCGTATACAGACGTAGGAAATCTACTTCAATGTAAGGGTTTCTCGATGCTACACCAGAACATACGCGGTCTATCAGGTAAAAGGGATTTATTGGCAGAATTATTATTCAATCACAGGTCTGTCGATATTCTTGGTTTGAGCGAGACATGGACAAGACCTGATAGTATAGACGATTTGGATATTTCTGGTTATAACTATGAAAGAAAAGATAGAGTTTCGGGGATTGGAGGCGGTGTTGGTGTGTATATTAAAGACAGTGTACCATATATTCGTAGATATGATCTTGAAAACGATTCAATTGAAATGCTCTGGTTAGAGATTTGTTTTAAGCACACAAGCAGTTTCTTTGTTGGTATTCTATACAGACCCCCGGACAGTTCAAAACACCTCAGCAGTGACTTTGATGCCTCTTTCAAGAAATCCCTAGAAGATCTTGGCTCAGAGGACAGGAAAAAATAATCTTGGGCGACATAAATAGTGATTATTTAAAAACGAATGTCAACGGCAAACTAAAACGGATTATTAATTCACATGGTTTTAAGCAACTTGTTACTTCCCCTACCCGAATCACAGATCAAAGTCGGTCCCTAATTGATATCATTGCAACAACAGCCCCTGTGAATATCATTAAAATATCAACAATACTCTCGGGATTAAGTGACCACGATATGGTTGGTTGCATTCGAAAAATTAACAATGCAAAATATAACTCAAGGGTAATTAAGAGCAGGAACTATAAAAACTATAGCTGCATGTGATATAATTAACTCTGCATTGGAAGGCCTGTCTTGGGATGAAGTATATGAATGTGATGATCCTAACAATGCATGGCATAAATTGAAGGATATTTTATCCGGCATTCTCGATAACTATGCACCGTTTACCACAAAGCGCATTAGAGGGAAGCCTTGTCCATGGCTGAACGAAAACCTAAAATCTGAGATGAAATACCGAGATAGCCTACTTAGAAAAGCACGAAAACCCGACAATGAAATCGATTGGTCTGCTTACAAAAGGAAACGAAACTCAGTAAACAACTTACTGAAATCTGTAAAAAACAAATACTATCATGACTCTTTGAGGAAAATGCCTCATCTCCAGAAAAATTCTGGAAATGTATAAAACAGCTATTTCCTACAAAAAATGTGAATGGGAATACATGCTCATCCATGGTAATAGACGGGGAGAAGGTACTTGATAAACAGGTCATAGCAAATGGTTTCTCTTATCATTTTTTCACCATTGCTGGAACTTTGAAAGAAAAGTTGTCACTTCTTAAAAGCACCGTTTGGGCCCAACCTGTCCCTGATAAATATAATACAAACTCTGTTTTCCAATTTGCCCATGTTTCTGTACCGACAGTGATGAAACACTTAAAGAGCCTCAATAGAAAAAAGGCAACTGGTCTAGATGATATACCTCCTTGCTTACTTAAGGATGGAGCAAGACACATAGCGAAGCCTTTGGCACATATCATAAATAGATCATTAGCGACAGGAATTGTGCCAACAGAATTCAAATGTGGAAAAATTGTTCCAATTTACAAATCCGGAAATCAAACGGATATTGATAACTACAGACCTATTACTATATTGCCAGCAATTTCGAAGGTCCTCGAGAAATGTGTGTATAGCCAAACGATATCCTACTTGGAACAAAATAAGCTTTTATCAAATCAACAATTTGGCTTCCGTAAAAACCATTCAACGGAACTTGCTGCAACACTATTTTTGGATAACATTCGTAAGGAAATGGATTCGGGTAAATTATGTGGAGCAGTTTTTGTCGACCTATGCAAAGCATTTGATACTATTAGTCACAGCTCTATAGTATGTAAACTCTTTGAATATGGTATAACTGATGTTGAGATGGAATGGTTCACAAATGATGTTGGTGAAAACTTTGATAAATATTTTGAAATCATTGATGGTGAACATGGAACCAAATAAAATAAAAATAACCGAATAAAATGTCAATCAGACTGCCTAAAGTTCGACTCGAATCTGCCAAAAATGGTTTTTATTTCCTTGGTGGAAAAACATATAATGAACTGCCTCTAGACATACGAAAAGCAGAGACTTTCAACCATTTTAACGTGAGCCTGCAAGCCTTTTTAAATATTCCTTAAATGTTTGAACATGTACGCTTTTTAGTTTTTTATATACTGTATATACTGTTATTAGGATAGCATAGTTTATATATATGTACTGTAACTAGAACAATTTTTAACCTAACTACAGGACCCTAGTTGATAACAGTGAATTTCACTGAATAGGCATTCCTGTATAAATATTAAATATTATTATTATTATTATTATTCCTTCAGCTCGCAGTTGTTGTAGATTTGGGCGTCTGATGAAGAACTTAGACCACCCAAGTCTGCCCAGATGAATTTGTAATCAGCATCTACGAGGGCCAGGAGCACCACAGAGTAGAACCCCTTGTAGTTGTAATACATGGATCCACTGTTTGGGGGGACACCTGCATGACACGTGCTTCCCATCTAGGGCCCCACATGTATGGGACAAGTTCCACCTCTTAATGAAGTTGTCTGATATGGCACGCCATCCCTCAAGAGTGGTGGGGCAGGTCATCACCTCGTCCAGGTACTCAATGATGGCTTGGCAGACCTCACGGACCACGACTGAGATGGTGTTGTCTGGTACCCTCCATCCGTACTCCATGTCGGAGTACTTGGTACCCGAGGCCAGGTGCCGAAAAGTGACTGCCAGCTTCAGGCCAGGGTCCAGGGGCAACCTGTACTTGGTGTTTTGCTTGGTGATGCGAGGACTACCTCTCCCTAGCAGCTCATCGTACATCGATAGAAAAGGCCCACTATTTATACCATTTCTCAACACGCATGTAGTACGCAACTAACACGCAACTCACAAGCAACTAATAGGTTGTATACGCAGGGCATAGGTTGGGGATACGCCACAAGATCGCAACATGATCGTACCTGTTGCGTCCCTGTTGCGTTTAAATTGATCGCAGGCATTCGCAGAGAATTATTGAACATGTTCAACATTTTCTGAACTTACTCTACGTGTATCTGCGATTACCTGCGTGCTTGTTGCGTACTTCAAACCTATAAAACCTATTAGTTGCGTGTGAGTTGCGTTCGGAACTTATGACCACTATTTTTTATTCGCAACGATACGCAAATGGTGATCGCTATGGTGTGAGGGCACCTTTACGACCTGTAGATTTCCATTGTGGGGATTACAAACGAGAGGAGCACGGTTATCGACGAAAGAATGGGATGTGTCACGATCTGTGGAATAAAAAAAAGAAATTGACGAGGAAGAAGAAAAGGATCGTTGCGATAAAGCAAACGAGTTTCTGATGAACTCAACCGATAGTTCGTACCGTGTTTGTGATGAAACGATGGGAGTACGTTGCAGGCGCTGCTTCTCCCAATTTATATAATGGTGTGGATATGAAGGGCGTAGAGTGTTGTCTTTGGCCCAATTTGTATCCTTTTACAAATTGGTGCGAGTCGGTGTTGGATGGCAGGGAAAGCTGGTTAAGTGGAAAAATTTCGTTTTTAGGAACGTTTTTTCTGGAGTTTTGGGTTATTCGTTGGAGTATGAATTGCTGCAATATCATGACGATCTCTGGATTTTCAAAACCGTGTCAGGAGCGATAAGATCTGCTAGGGGATTTAACTGCTCGCCAGCTCGTGCATTGAACACGAAGGTCTTTAGCTCTGGGTATTGGAAAAGCAACATAGGTTGTTGATTGACGCCGTTCATCAGTTTGGATTTCCAACGGTGTTTATTACCATTAGCCCGTTTGAGTGGTCTTTTCCCTATCCGCCTTGGTTAGAAAAAGCTAAATAAATCACAGGCTGTAGTCCTACTCAGTCAGCTGGACTTGAAACGATCCACTTTGCTCATACCCTGGAGCAGATTGTTCGTGGGTACCTCTATGGTTCGAACACAAACAGGTGGACCAATCACCTTTTTAATTATGCTGGTATTCGTGGTAGGTCTAATATAGATAATTATTTTTATCGTTTCGAGTTTCAGCAGAGAGAGACTGTACATATTCATTTGTTGGTTTGGTTGAAAAATTTATCTAAAATGCAGCATCAGTTAAGGTGCCCTCACACCATAGCGAATATGCTGAAACCTATGAGTTGCGTGTAAAAAATATTGTTATACGCACCAAACGCAACCCAAATCAACAATTATGTCAATTTCTAACCTATTGAACCTATGGGTCGCGTGTGAGTTGCGTGTGGGTTGCGTGTGGGTTGCGTGTGGGTTGCGTGTGGGTTGCGAACTGAACTTATGATCCCCCAATATATGCGATCACCTGCGTATGAGTTGCGTGGGAGTTGCGTGTGAGTTGCGTGCAGAACTTACGAGTTGCGTTTGAGTTGCGTTTAAAACGTACAAGTTGCGTTGGACCTGCGTGCTAGTTGCGTGGTAGTTGCGAATATCGGTCACGTGATAAAAATCTATAAAAGCGGAGTATTTTCTTCAGTACTGATTTGGTCATCGAAGAATCAACATGGGGAAAGCTACCAAGAAATCAGATACAAGTGACCCCAAAAGTGATGTCAAAACTACTGAAACAGCTTCCCGTGGCCGTGGCCGAAGAAAAGCAGCAAGAGGAATAGGTATGCCGCCTGTTGATGCCGCCCCTCCCCTCCCCAAGGCCCCTACCCGAGCCAGGAGAGAACCATTGACTCGTGACTCCTCCAATTCATCACAGCATTAAAATAATGCAGCAGTCATTGCTTCTGATGAACATGGCTCTGGTTCTCGACCCAAATCCAAGAAGAAGAAGGTGACCAAGCCCAGGAAAATCAAAGAATCTGCTACCATCAACGAGGCCATCGATCTGATAGTTGAGTGGCTGAGGGAGAACCCAATGGTGTGGAATCCAAAACTCAACGCCTACAAAGACACTGGCAAGAGGCTGAAGAGGTGGGAAGATCAGGCCCAGGTGCTTGACCCTCACACGATGAGATCAAAGATGGCGCCCACTTGCAGCGATGGTTGCGGCCCTTGCGTGACATCCATGTGAAGCTTGACAAAGAATCAAAGAGCGGTGCTGGTGCCAGGGAGCTGACTTCACTGACCGAGAGGGAGACGTGGATCAATACCCAATTCACCTTCCTGAAGGGCATCATTCGGCACCGCCGTGAGCCCCTCGTCAGTGTCCGGACAGCTCTCTAGAACACCGGAGGAGACCTCACGGCTGCCGAGGCTGCGTGCGCCGAAGAAGCTGCAGATGGAGCCCCCGGTGATACCACCCCTGACCTGGAACTCCCGTGCACCTCCAGGGTGTCAACCAAGCGCAGCCTCGACGCCGCAGACAGGTATGCATATCAAACCTTAATTGTACATATTGTCTATATATTTTACTAGTTCTATGGATATTTATACTATGTATACTTTATCTGAAATAAATGAATATTATATTATATTATTATTATTACAGGGCAGCTGTAGAATCCCTCCAGAAGAAGGTCACGGACTCCACTGACCTTCTGAAGGAGCTCGCAGCCAAGCCAAAGGACCAGCCCACCAGCGAGAGGGTTCACAACAGCCTCCTCACCATGTCTAAGGACCGCTTCAAGAAGACCAGGCTGGTGATTAACAAGCTGCTCACACAGTTCATGGAGGAAGATGCTGCCGAGTCGGAGAAGGAGGAGGAGGTAGATGACATGCAGTGGAGGTCTGATCGCCCACCCGGTCACCAGGGAGCCAGCACCAACACCCACATACCAGGTCGGCCGATGTCCACACAAGCTCCCGGATCCTTTTGTGCGTGTGTGTACCCTATCTACCAGCCTCCTCCCCACCAGTGGCAATCCAACCCTCCACAAGGCAGTGTCTGGGACACCATGAGCACTGACTACATGAGCAGCTATTATGCACAGCCAGTCTTCCCACAGCAGCAACAGAAGCTACAGCGCAAGCAGCAGCAGACAGACACCAGCCAGACACCAGCCAGTGCAACCTCTCCAACATGTCCTCACTCCTCGGAGGGTCTCAAGCTCCGAGTCCAGCTGCTAAGGATCAGGAGGATGGTGATATGCTGGACACTCCAGTAACAAAGGCACCAGTTACACCGAACTAGGACTGCTTTAGGATTCAGGACTGTTTGCTCTAGGAGTACTTAGTGTTTTAGGACTGATTTAGTTTTCTACTTGTGTGTTTTTTGGCAGTGTTGTGTTATGTTGTGTTCTGTTGTGTTATGTTGAAGTTGATGATATAAATAAAAAGTTATAACATGTTTAAATTGTGTGTGTGTGTTTGACATTTACTTTCATATCATTCTTATTTAAAAAAATTCACATTTACTTATATAAATTACATATCATTATCAGGTCTAAGTCAAGCCCATAAAGACAAAAACACAGATTAACAATTGTGACAGATTTATTATGGAACAACAATACAGTATATACATCAATCTCACTACAACAACAATCACTACAACAACACAGGTTCCTATAGATCATGCTGTTTTGCCAGGGAACAGCACCTGCCTCTGAGTTGACCCAGTGCTTGAGGAGGTTCCTCTGCTTCTTTCCTTTCTTGGTTGCAGTGTTTGGCGAACAAATACCTGGGTGTCCAGCATATCCCTTCCATCTCTCCAGGCTCCAGCGATGATGACACCGTTGTTCTCCACACGGTCGAGCTGCTGATTCTGTAGACCAGGGTAGCGTATCCTCATGATATTGTGCAGGCAAATGCAGGTTTTGGTTACGAGCTTGACATTTTCTGGAAGATGCTGCATGGTGCCAAGCATAACCTGGAATCGGTTGGCTAGGATGCCAAATGCATTTTCCACAACCCTCCTGGCACGGGAAAGCCGGTAATTGAAGATCCTATGGTTATCATCCAGACCACGGAGTCCGTAGGGCTTCATCATGGTCTCTCTGAGGGCGAATACTGTTTAATATTCATTTGCAATGCTCATATAGGATTCATTACGACATCTTTTAATACAGTAACAACACACGTCAACACACGAAGAATAATACGATACAGTGAACTTGGTAAAGGTCACATATCAACAAAAGATATTATAGGGCGTGTTCTTCTAAACGAGACTGTCAATCAAACTAAAGTATCTAGTTCTTCTATTTTCGTACAACGATTAGTAATATTAACACTCCCTCTCGAAAATGAAGGACTATATAATTAGGTAATTAAACCTACTAAACACTCACTAATTCATTAGTAATGTTCATAAGGTCTCTAAAACGTTGAAACAAAGTCTTTCCTAATGGCTTGGTCAACAAATCCGCAGGCATTTGTTCAGTGGGACAGTACTCCAGAATCACTTCCAAATCATTCACCATGTCACGAATGAAATGATGTTTGATGTCGATGTGCTTTGATCTTGCATGGTATTTTGGATTTCTTGATAAGGCTATTGCCCCTTGATTGTCCTCCTTGATGATCGTAGGTTCCTTTTGGACAAAGTTAAGTTCATTCAGCAATGCACGCAGCCAAACCGCTTCTTGACATGCATGTGATGCTGCAACGTATTCAGCTTCTGTTGACGAAAGAGCTACAGTTCTTTGTCTTTTACTGGACCAACTGATTACACCGCCACAAATGGAAAACAAATATCCCGATCGAGATTTCCGTCCATTTGGATCACTTCCCCAATCAGCATCAACGAATCCAGTTACTTGTACAGTATCTTGCTTAGAACCATCGAATCTAACTCCATAATCCATCGTTCCTTTAATGTAACGTAGAATTCGCTTTGCTGCTTTCCAATGTTCATGTCCTGGATTTGAACAGAATTGACCAACTGCTCCTACAGCTTGTGCCAAATCAGGTCTTGTGCAAGTGACCGCATAAGTTAAACCTCCAATCAGTGCTTGATACTTGCTCTTTTCCACTGGATCTCCTTCATTTGGTAACAATTTGGTGCCTTGGTCAAGAGGAGTAGATGTGGGTTTACAATTTTCCATTCCAAATCTTTTCAGCAGTTTCATGAGGTAATTGGTCTGATGTAGCAGCATGAGTTTCTTGCTTCGATCACGTTCAATCTGGATTCCCAGGCAGTAATGAACTTCTTCAAGATCTTTCATTTCAAATTGCTTCTTCAGTGCTTCTTTCTCTTTGTGCAACATCTTCTTGCTGTTAGTGGCTAATAACAAATCATCAACATATAAGGCCAAGAGCATGAAATCATCTCCCTCTTGCTTTGTATACAGGCAATGATCTGACTTGGATTGCTTGTACCCAGAATTCTTAAGGAATTGATCAATTGTGTTGAACCAACATCTGGATGCTTGTTTTAGACCATATATACTCTTATTCAACTTGTAAACCAGATGTTCCTTTCCTTTCTGGATATAGCCTTCAGGTTGGCTCATGTAGATTTCTTCTTCCAAGTCTGCATTGAGAAATGCTGTTGAAACATCCATTTGATGAATCTCTAGATCCAACTGATTTGCAATCGCAATGACTGTGCGAATTGATGTGTAACGTGCCACAGGGGAAAACGTTTCTTCGTAGTCGACACCAGCTACTTGGGAATATCCCTTGGCAACAAGACGAGCTTTGTGTCGTTCAACAGATCCATCTGCTTGATATTTTACTTTGAAAACCCACTTGCAATCAACAAGATTGCATCCTTCAGGAAGATTTACAAGAGTCCAAGTGTTATTCTTGACAAGTGATGAGTATTCTTCATCAAGAGCTTCTTTCCATTGTACTTGGTCAGGTGACGATAAGGCTTCTTTAACTGTTGTGGGCTCTTCAGAAATTATCAGCTCGGCGTTACCACATTCCATATCTTTATATTTCCACCAATCACCAGTTATTGTACCATCCCTGTAGGGCGGTCTTGTATTTCGCTCTGAACGGCGTGGCAATTCTACTTCATGCTGGTGAACTTCTTGTTGGTCAATTTGATGGTTGCTGTTAGTTGCACTTTGCTCATCTTCTATTACTGGCATTTCTTCATCTTGCAACTCATCTTCTTCGTTGCCATTTGTAGGTGAAACGGTTGTAGATTCTTGTGGTGCTCTGATGCGACCATCAAAGTCATTCTCTACAAACAGGACATCTCTTGATATATACACTCTTCTTGCTTTGGGATCCCACAACTTATATGCCTTGCTTTGGATGCTGTATCCTATGAAGATACACTTTCTTGATTTAGGATTCCACTTCTTTCTGGTTTCTTTGGGAATATGCATGTATGCCTTGCATCCAAAAACCTTCAAATTTGACACATCTGGTTTCTTGCCCATGAAACATTCATACGGGGTCATATAGTCCACTGAAACTGTAGGACTACGATTTCGAAGGATAACAGCTGTTTGCACTGCTTCACCCCAAAATCTGTTGTGAAGTCCAGCATTATGTATCATGGACCTTGCAGATTCTTGAATGGTTCTGTTCATTCTCTCAGCAACTCCATTCTGCTGAGGTGTTCTTGGGATGCTCAGTTGCCTCTGAATTCCTTTCTTGATGAGATAATCAGTGAATACTTTGGAAGTGTACTCTCCACCATTGTCTGAGCGTAGGATTTGAATCTTCTTTCCTGTAGCAGTCGTGACCATTGCTTCATATTCTTTGAATTTTTCAAACACTTGATCTTTATTCTTTATGAAGTAGATGGCAGTAAATCTTGACTTATCGTCAATGAATGTTACAAAGTAACGGTTACCTCCCAGACTTGTTGTTTGCATTGGACCACAAAAACATCGGTGTGTACAATCTCCAAGATCTCCTTCGCTCGAGTTGCTTGTTCTTTCGGAAATGGTGTTCTTTTCTGCTTGCCTTTTACACAGCCTTCACATAATACTGATTGTTCCGAAGATTGGAATTTCAGACCTTCAACCAGCTTCTTTTCTTGCAACATTCTCAAATTCTTTAAGTTCAGATGTCCATATCTTTGGTGCCATAAATGCTCTGAGTTCTCTTGGGAAGCTGCATTTGCTTTATGTGAGCTTTTCTTCATTCGAGACGAATCGAGAACAAACAGATTACCTTTCATCCTGCCAGAACCCAACACATTTCCATACTTGTCAACAATGAGACAGTTTTGTCCATTAAACGACATGGAGATACCTCTTTTGGTGACAGCACTAACCGAAAATAAGTTTTTGGCTAAATCTGGTACATACAATACATCCGCTAATTCGGCTTGCTTGTAACTTTCTCCAGCTTTCACTTTTAACCAAACAGATCCCTTTCCGAGTGCTTCGACTTCTCGGTTATCACCTAAACGTACCTTATCAGGTGTAGCAAATTCAACGTAATCCACCATCGATTCTTTCTCATATGTCATATGTTGAGAAGCGCCAGAATCTATGTACCACGTCGAATTATTTCCTTCGATTTCGCTTGGTGAAGTCCAAAATAAGGTGTGTTGTTCCTTACTAGTGGCCGTACACGTTGTATTAACTGGGTTTTCTTTGCATCCGTCTTGTTTAACTTTCTTTGGCTTTCTACAATCTCTAGCCCAATGGTCTTGTATCCCGCAATTGTAGCATTTGCCCTTCTTCTTTATCTTGGGCTTTCCATGTTGTTTATCTTTAGACGTGAAGAGGACTTTCTCTGTTTCATCAACAGGAAGTAAATTTTCCTTGCGCTTGTGCTCTTCATGTAGTAATCGTGCAGTCACAAACTCTAAATTTAATTCACCAACACGAGACTCCAGGGCTGTGATTAAATTGTTATACGAATCAGGAAGACTACATAACAATGTCGCAACTTGATCTTCTTCAGAAATTGGAGCTCCTACTGCCTCTAGCTGTTGTGTAAAGGTTTTCAACTTGTTTATGTGCTCTGTCATCGTATCACCATCTGCCATAGACGCTGTGAAATATTTCTTGCGCAGATATAACTTATTCGCCAAAGATTTTACTTCAAAGTGGTTTTCCAGTTTAGACCAGGCTTCCTTTGCCGTCTTCGCCGTTCGCACTAACGATAGTTGCTCATCTCCCAGAGATAAACAAATCGTTGCTAGTGCTTTGCGGGCACGTTTCTTGAATTTCTGTCGCTGAGTTTCAGTAGTTCCTTCTTCGACAGGTTCTACCTCATCGCCAGACACAATGCCCCATAGATCCTTTTCTTCAAGAATCATTTGCATCTTGAATTTCCACAAGTGGAAATTCTCTCCTTTGAATTTCGCGATGCGAAATAGCGCCGTTTCTTCTCCACTTGAAGCCATGCCAAAAAACACGTAGCGTTGTTTTCTTTACAAGACACTTCAGACTTCAGTTGATCAACGCAAGCTCCGTAGTTATTTTGAGTCGTTTGAACCACATCCTATGCATCCTGGGCCCATAACCTGTTTAATATTCATTTGCAATGCTCATATAGGATTCATTACGACATCTTTTAATACAGTAACAACACACGTCAACACACGAAGAATAATACGATACAGTGAACTTGGTAAAGGTCACATATCAACAAAAGATATTATAGGGCGTGTTCTTCTAAACGAGACTGTCAATCAAACTAAAGTATCTAGTTCTTCTATTTTCGTACAACTATTAGTAATATTAACAAATACATCGTCTCCGATGAAGTAGTAGGGTACATCCTGGGTATCATTGGGTAGAGGATCTGGTCTTGGAAATCCGATGTTATCCTCTTCCACATATTCCTTCAGCTCGCAGTTGTTGTAGATTTGGGCGTCTGATGAAGAAACTAGACCACCCAAGTCTGCCCAGATAATTTGTAATCAGCATCTACGAGGGCCAGGAGCACCACAGAGTAGAACCCCTTGTAGTTGTAATACATGGATCCACTGTTGGGGGCACACCTGCATGCCACGTGCTTCCCATCTAGGGCCCCACATGTATGGGGAAAATTCCACCTCTTAATGAAGTTGTCTGATATGGCACGCCATCCCTCAAGAGTGGTGGGGCAGGTCATCACCTCGTCCAGGTACTCATCAATGATGGCTTGGCAGATCTCACGGACCACGTCTGAGATGGTGTTGTCTGGTACCCTCCATCCGTACTGCATGTCGGAGTACTTGGTACCGAGGCCAGGGGCAACCTGTACTTGGTGTTTTGCTTGGTGATGCGAGGACCAACTCTCCGTAGCAGCTCATCGTACATCTCGGGGGGCATCCTCTTGAAGTTCTTGAATGCACCTTGGTCCTCGTTCCTGAGCTCCACCAGAAGCTGGTCGTAGAGACCAAAGTCAAGGCGCCTGCTAATCCATGGTTTAACCAACACTCTTCTTCTTCTTCTCCCTCTTCTGTTTATTCTATTCTGTATGTGTTGGATTGCTAAATTGACCAGATTAAACTGATGTCCAATAACAGCAAGAGGTAACTCCATGTTGTCACCTCGGAGGTCCACCAACAACTTACACCGATCTAGAAAAGGCCCACTATTTATACCATTTCTCCACACGCATGTAGTACGCAACTAACACGCAACTCACAAGCAACTAATAGGTTGGATTTGCAGGGCATAGGTTGGGGATACGCTGGGAATAAGCACAATAGGTTGGGGGTACGCTACACACGCAACATGATCGCAACAGGTACGCCACACATTCGCAACATGTACGCTACCAAAACCTGGCCAGATACCTCAAATTTGGACCTGATATCACCTGCGTTCATAACTTATGAGTTGCGTACCTGTTGCGATCGTGTTGCGTGCGTAGCGTACCTGTTGCGTCCCTGTTGCATATAAATTGATCGCAGGCATTCGCAGAGAATTATTGAACATGTTCAAAATTTCTGAACTTACTCTACGTGTGTCTGCGATCACCTGCGTGCTTGTTGCGTACTTCAAACCTATAAAACCTATTAGTTGCGTGTGAGTTGCGTTCGGAACTTATGACCACTATTTTTTATTCGCAACCATACGCAACTGGTGATCGCTATGGTGTGAGGGCACCTTTAGTTCGCGCAGATGTTCCTTATGAGGATGCAGAGACGGCATTCTTAGTTCAAAAGCTGCAGCAATCAGATAGTAGATGCTTGCCATTGAATAACCAGCCGTCTAATTTTGTTGAGAGCAAGGGACCAGTGCGTCTTTTCTATCCACAATAGGCTTTTGTATGCAAGTTAAGGGCATACCTGTACATATCTGTATCGCATACATATCCAATTGACGGATGGAAGTCCATGATTTTGCGATATGTTACATCTTACGTGTCGAAATGGAAAGACGCATATTCTAATGACGCTCTCTACTCCACCCACGTGTCTCCATATCAAGCTGCACGGAGTAACTTTTCTTTCATGAGCGGAGAAGTGCATGTAATATTATTAATTAAGTTGTTTTAGTGTAACAACCAATAGAAAATGTATCCATGAAAGTGAGAAAAGTGAAGAGTGTATTTGCGGATAAAAGGTTTTATTCGCTAGTTCATCATTATAAACTCAGTATACAGCATCGTTGTATGGACCTAGAATATGAGAAGTTTTTAAACCAAAATTTTCCTTTTGTTTTAATACTTAAGTGCGTTTTCGTTTTTGTGGAGCAAATTGAGGAACGTCTAGTTTCCATCGTAACTAAAGTTACACCTGAATATTTATGTCATAACTGTAGTGCTATACGCATAGCATTAGGATATGACGTTAACCTTTGGTCGGTCTGAAACGGGGGTTGCAGTGAAGTTTTGAAAGTTGCACTTTGGCAGTCGATGTGGGGAAGGCACTTCCCCCTGTATCTCGGAGAGATTTCTTATTCCACCGGGTAACTTTTTTCGGCATTCTACCAGAAGGTGTACCTTCCAACGCGCATATTGAAAAGTCAATGTATTTTACATCATAAAAGTTATAATATACATATGTAAGAGCTGGAAAAACAGTAGACACAAGTGCTTTTGTCCTCTGGGGAAGAAAGTGATGAGAACAGTAGTAGCTCTTCTGAAGTGAGAAGGAGAAAAAAGGAAGGCTATTACGTCGTATGTGTCGACGTGGCATGATGTTTATGACAACGATGCTTTGTATAGCGCACATGTAACACTATTCCAGGCGGCGTACAGGTATGCAGTTAAAGAACTTAAACCATGCGAACCGGAAATGTGGTTGTTTGTCCCCATGAAAATGTCATGGTTAAAAAGCCGAACGAAAGATTTTGTATTGTTCCTACATGTACTAATGGGTAATGCATCGTCCAATAAAACGTACGAGAAATATTTGAAAAGAAGGAGGGAACTGGAAAATATTTCGTTTTTGGAATGGTTACGGCTTGTTATGACCATACACCAGCAATACCAAAGGTGTATGGGAAAGGTATACGTAACACCCATGTTGGACTGGGAATGCGTTCACCTTTAGCGATGAGTATTTTTTCAAGAGTTGTATTATTGTGTATATTATCTGTATGTAGCTTACAGTACATATGGCGAAGCTAATAAAATAAAGTATGACACTGAGATGGCCAGTGTTTAACGTAGAAAGGTCCGTTCGTACAAACAATCCTGTAGAATGGCGCAAATTTTCGTTTATCACTGGTAAACCGGGTATTGGAAAGTTCCAAATATTATGAAATGAAATATATATATATTGGTGCCTGTCCGTGGATGGCCTTAAATGTAAGAATAAGCAGTTTAAATTCTATTCTAGATTTAACAGGAAGCCAGTGTAAGTTCCTAAGAACAGGCGTAATATGAGAGAAGCGTGAGATCCTATGGACAATTCTTGCAGCAGTATTTTGTACTCTTCGTAGTTTAGATATTTGGTAAGCGGGAAGACCATAGTATAAACTGTTGCAGTAATCTAATCTAATGTGAAAAAACGCCAAAACATTTTCTACGGAATGCTGGAAAGATCAGCAAGGCCTACTTCTGGATGCGGTTAATCAGTTCGGATACCCGACCGTTTTTGTGACAATAAATCCATATGAATGGACATTTAATTGTTTATTTATTTCTCTATCTATCTATTCACATTCTATTTATGTGGTAGCAATGACAGTCGTTGGACTGATCACATATTTAACTGTTTTACGAAACAGGAATAATGTAAATACCATTTCTATAGGTTTGAGTTTCAGGGCGGGGGGACGGTTATTTGCATTTATTGGTTTGGTTGAATAAAAAAAAAATTCAAGATTCGTTTATTCGTGCGGATGTCCATGGGAGGACCCAGGTGTTGCTTTCGACGTTGACAATTTGCAACCAGCATATATGGATGTCTTTCGTTGAATAGCGAGGCAACAAGTTTTGTTGAAACTGACGGCAAAAAGGTTATGCATCTTCATCCTCAAGAAGATTTTGCCAAAAAATTTAAGGGGTTATATTTCCACCGTTTTTTCCGCTTTAACATGTCGAATAGATTTCCAGTTAACTGACGGAAATGCCATGATTTTACGGTACGTTACGTCGTATATGTCGAAGTGGCACGACGCTTACAAAAACGATGCTTTGTATAGTGCACATGCAACACCATTCCAGGCGGCGTACAGGTATGTTTAAAAGATAAACGAAGCGAAGCGCAAATGTGGTTGTTTGTCCTCCATGAAAATGTTATGGTGAAAAAGCCGAACGAAAGATTTTGTAGTTCCTACTAGTGGTAATGCATCGTCCAATAAAACGTACGAGAAATATATGAAAAGAGAGAGGGAACTGGAAAATATTTCGTTTTTGGAATGGTTACGGCTTGTTATAACCATACACCAGCAATACCAAAGGTGTATGGGAAAGGTAACACCCTTGTTGGACTGAGAATGCGTTCACCCTTTACCGATGAGTATTTTCTGCAAGAGTTGCTTATGAATTTCTCACATTGCTGTCATATGAAAATTTTTCATACGAGGGACGACGACCTCCCTGGACGCATCCAGTTTTTCGCGGCAGCTGTACATTTAATGTCAGAATTATGGAACGACGTGAATAAATTGTGTTCCAGCTCGTTTTGAAAGACAGGGGCATAAGGATATTTATGTAAAAACCTTGTTCCATATTCAAAGCTTGCATGATACGGTGCATATGTGGCGTAAACAAGTTTTATGAAGGATAAGTTTCCAATTGTTTCCAATTAGACAGTTTTCAAAGCTGTATTGTAAATGTTATGGATTGGTTGCATGGAACGTGACGATTTCTACAGTATTCCCTGGTCCTCTTGCTATTAATTGGAACATGTATATCTTTGACGTAGTTTTTTCTTGATGAAATTGCCATGTTTCCAGTAAGAATTGGGCGGCATGTCATGGAGACGATATGTCAAGTTACCATTCGTCCTGTTGTTTTTGCAGGGGACAACCAACCAACAACAACCAATAGATAATGTATGCATGAAAGTGAGAAAAGTGAATCCACGGCATATGCGCACCAGGCGGGTGTGGCAAGGAAGACAAGATCACGCAGTACGCAGACGACGGCACCCTAACTCGAACTGACAATACCTCAGTCCAACGAGCGTTCGACATTACCACCTACGAATCAGGAACTGGTTGCAAGCTCAACTATGAAAAAACAGAAGGAACATACATCGGACAACAGACAGGTCGCCAACATGGACCAATCCCCATTACATGGAAAACGGACAATTTGACAATACTAGGAACCCAAATAGGTCCAAAGATGGCACAACAGGACTGGGACAAACCCGTCCAAAAACTAAAACGACGTCATCTCGATCCCTCACAATATACGGCAGAGCGATTCTAGTAAAAACGTATGGCCTGGCAAACCTCATCTTCCTATCAACGATTTTTGATGTACCCAACCCACTGAAATTACTAAAACAATTTTCCAATTCTTATGGCGAGAAAGAACAGAACTAGTAAAATGTTCAACTATGTACCAACCATTGCAAAGGTGGTCTAGCTATCCCAGACCTGAACATCACAAACAAATCTATCAAGACAAAATGGATCCAACAAATTACCGACGTAAAGTGCGATCACCCATGGATCATATGGGCTAGATATTTTCTCGGAATAAAGCTCAGCTCCGTCAAACCGGAATGGCTTTTTCTACGCAGATCCCAGATTGGTACAAAACCGTACACAACACTATCGTGTCCACACAAGATAAGCTGGCGGCACTGGAGCAAAAATCCATAACAAACAAATCCATCTGCAATTTACTACGCGTGAAAGACACCCCAAGAGCGGAAAAGAAATGGATCGAAGAATACAACGTGAAGGACACCATCCATAAGCACTGGAAGACCGTTTGGTCCGGCCAAGCGACCAACCAGGAAAAGGAAACCCGCTGAAAACTATCCCACATGGTAATAACCTCCAAGGAGTATTTAAACAGTTGGCGCCACAGAATGAAAGCCGATGACAAGTGCTCATTCTGTAACGACAACGAAACCACCGAACACCTCTTTGCCAGATGCAATCGATTACGGAGTTTATGGAACATGATCAACTCACTCCTTGCCAAGATCGGACAACGCAATTCCATCCAGACCCTTACCGACATAGTCTTCCAAGACACCTCCCACCAACCGGAAGCAGTACCCACCTCACCGGATACCTAACCACAGTTTCCACCTACATCATTTGGCGATCCCGAAACCAACAAATCAGAGGAGAACTATACCAATACGCAACCTTGAGAAAGAGCTTCGCCGACGGATCCGAAGAAGAATAACCGACGACATACAAATGAACAAATGTAAAAATCTAGAACTAATATGGTCTCATAACCAAGTATTAGCAACACAGAATGGATAAATCACACACAAACATATAGGAAAATAGTCGAATTCCAACGTTTTAGATTCAGAGGGGTTTGATAAATTGACGGAGATGTTGAAGCCTTTGAATGAGGTGTTGACAGGCTTCGATACAAAGAGAAGTGAAGGTTCAAAAGAACGGTAGAATCCCTCTCCAGAAGACGTAAAAGGCATGCTGAGATGCTTCCTCAGCGAATCCAAAGAGCTTGAAGAGACCATGAAAGATGTGTTTCTCCTAATTAGCTCTAATTTGTTGACCTTGTCAACAAATTATATTGTTGCACGAGCTCTGTTCTGGAACCCGGATGAGTATTCGCAAAAGTGTCAACTGTTGGGCCCCAGTCGCATCAAATTCAAAAAGGAAGGAACTATCAAAGGGATGAAGGAAATGTTAAAGTCATTTCACCTGCCGATCGAGGTTGCTTACCAGTTAATGATGGACCTACTGGTGTGGACAATGAGGGTAAACGTTTGACCATATATCATCCACAAGAGGCATTTGCATTGAATTTGCGTGCATACAGTATATTTCCACCCTTCCTTCAGCACTATCGTGGCGGATGGATTCCAAGTGGCAGATGGGAAATCCACGATCTTACGTTATGTCACATCATATGTGTCGAAATGGAAATATGCATATTGCAATGACGCATTGTATTCTACTCGTGTATCTGCGTATGAAGCTGCATACAGACATCTGAGAGATCTTGAGCCGTGTGAACCAGAGATGTGGTTACATTTATCTGCAATAAAGTTTGCATGGTCGCAAAGTCGAACGAAAGATTTCGTAATTCCCTTATCTTCCTTCATTGCAGATAACTCTGTTTATCGTAAGTACATCTCTAGGCCAGGAGACATCGACCAGCTGTCAATGTTAGAGTGGTTGAGGTGTGTTCATCATGTGCCAGCTAATCCGAAGCCGTATGCGGGAGGAAATACGTTGGTGGCATTAAAAATGGTCTCCATTTTCAGACGAGTATTTTTTTCAATACATGTTGATGCTTTATACTCATGTGTGACAGAGCTTTACCACGACGAACATGAACATGCAGTTATACCCGTTCATATTAGTTTCTTTGTGTCTGCTGTAACTATTTATCCTTGTATGTGGCAAAATGAAAACGCTATTAAAACACATTTTGAAGAAGAATGTCACAAACACTATTACATTGACACATTGGTTTCCCATGTTAGCAATCTGCATGACGTCTTTCATATGTGGCGAAGACATGTTTTGACTAGCGATGATTTTTTGGGTGTAATGCAGTTGACTCCAACATTACAGCTGGACAATTTAATGTAAAATCGTTTCTCATAATGAACTGGTGTTGACAACCGTGATAGATAGTTGGAATCTGATGTTGACTGGTATGAGGATTATTCAAATGACGAAAGTGAGGACGAGAATGAACCATTGCCTTGCTATCCTACTACAACTCCATCTGAGTCTGAAGTGTGTGATTGGCGTTATAAATTTATAGTCCTAACTGGAAAAGCGGGCATCGGAAAGTCGCATGTGCTGAAAGCCGTTATTAATAAGTGTGTTGATCAGCAACGGAAGATCCTTGTTGCATGTCCAACAGGAATGCTTTCAGGTCACTATCGTGATTTATTCCAAAACAACATTAGCAGTGATACAGTACATAGTGCATTTAGTTTTCCTGTTCGCTCAGATGAACAACCTCGTGTTAATTGCAATATCGGAACATACGATGTCGTCAACATTAAAGAGCTATCGATGATTCCCAAGCGTATCATGCACCACGTTATTCGAACAATATCGGAAGCAACTGTTCGTCCACTAGTTATTGCTGGTGATAATCAACAACAACCCATTGAAACTGTTAACAAAACGACTGTCATAGTGGATAACATCTTTCAGGACAAGGCATTTAATCCGTTGATTCACAATTTTAAACTAGTTAAGCAATATCGGGTAATTGATCTAAAATACCAGCGTTTTCTGGATCATATCCGTTATTGGGACCTTCTCAAGAATTACTGGATGAGGTTCAAGAGGGTAATGTCATTTGCAAAGATAGTGAACCAACACTGCAAAATATGCATTTTCATCTTTGAGTAAATATAACACATTTTGTGAGTAAACGAAATCTTTACTCAACATTTTGTGTTAATTTTACGCTTCACATCGTGTGCGTAAAACTAACTCACGCCTTTGAGTAAAATGTTATTGAGTAATTATTACTCAAAATGATGAGTAAACTTTACTCATCCGCGCGTAAGCCCTCACTTTTGCTTTACTCAGCAATTGAGTAAATTTAGCCAACTCATATTTTTGAGTAAACCGAATGTTTTACTCAAATTTTGAGTAAACATACAACCACTCTTGAGCGATGAAGCAGGCGTCTCGAGTAAATTCGGCAACACAAATTTTCGCTTCGAACATCGGATCAGCGTCACTATCGGTCATCAATATTCTATGATAATTCGTTGTTGAGTAGAGATGAGGGCTGCACATGGCATATGTGGCACGGCATAGTCAGTTTAAATTTTATGACTGATAACGGGCTATGTTTCCTTTTTCGGGCAATTGCTCGTCGTTATTTAAATTAATTCACATTCGAGTAGCTTTACTCAACTATGACATTATGCTGATACTATATACCTGTATAATTTCCACTATATAATATTAAAAGTGTTGGAAATGAACGAATCTTGTCAGGCTTTCAGGGTATTAACAGTAACTGCTTAGGAATTATCAGGTAGAGGCCTGCAAAATGATATCCGTAAAAGGAAAATTATTCCGTATATGGACATTCCCAGAGGTCCTAGCGAGTTAACGTTAATGTTGCGCCATATTTGAATTATCCTGTTGTCGCTGAAAGTTGAAACATTTATGGCATGCTGCTTTGTGCCTTGGATTATTTGTTTGTTAAATGGCTTTGTGAGTTTGTGTTATCAATTCTAAAGAAGTGGCTGATCATCAATTATTCGTTTGTCTTATAAAATACTGGTTGTGGGAGTAAATACGGCAGAGATGCGATTTCAGAAAAGTTCGAAGACGAAGGTAAGTCTGACTCTGATCTACTAATATATTAATCCTGATCCTAAACGCATCTGAAAGTTTGAAGCAAATCAAATAGTTGCCTGAACTTCGCTTCTCTATCAAAAACGTTGTCTTAGAGGTTCCATTTCATTGTAGTTATTTTTCAATTGAAATGTGGATATTATCATGTGTCTAATCAAAATAATTTGAATGATGGAGAAAGCCCATCCTTTATTTGATCTCTGGAAACGAAGTGGTATGTTATAGAAATATTTATCAGGAATAACCGTTTACATAACCTTTCATTTGTTTATGATAATGTATGAATAACAATCAACAAAAGGGAACTTCCAAGGATTTAAATCCTTGCTGAAAAGCACAAATTCAGAGAGTATAAATGGCATATGGCATGCAGTGCTATTGGTTTGGTTTTAGAAGTGTTGTTATCATATTTTTTATCTATAAATTTAACTTCCAAACATTTGGCATTATTCAAAAGATTTCTTCATGTGACATTGCATATTGGTTGGCAAATAGTTATAGATTTTTATTTTTCATGGAATTAACATACATATATAGCACACAAAGTGCCAAGTGAATCAGCTCAGAGTCAATACATTGTCAAGCTCAAATCCTCAGAAAATTTCCTAGACTCAAACCTGTAACCTGATGATTGCCCGTGACATGCTCTGTTATCAATTCCCAATTCCAGCTATAATTGATGCTCGCGGGGCGTTATGGGAAGTAAGGTATCATCTTCATCTTTCAAAATGGTGGCTTTGTAAATACAACTTTCGAATCACTGCATGTTCTGCATAGAATTTCGCTTATCCGTCTTGGAAAATGACCGTAAGTCAATCTTCTCAAGTGCTGTGGACAAGAAATCTATCTAATTTTCCTAATTTTACCCACGAGTCTCTTGAAAAACATCTCGTACTTGACAAAAGTATCGCCGATCAACAACCAAAAGGAGCAGCACGACATAAAAAACTTGGATACCAGCTCTTCAAGTCCGGATATGTCATCGGTATTTCAGTAAAACCAAATGTAAAGATGGGGGATGAAGAATATTTTCTGGTTCGTGGTAGAGTAAACGCTCAAATGAAGAAAAATGAATATACTGTTTACATTCATTTGAAACAGAGATCTGGAGACGTTTCTCGCGCTAACTGCGAATGTCCTGCTGGAAAGGGAGGTTGTTGCAAACACGTTGCAGCATTATTGTTTCAACTCTTAGACTTTCAGGAGCTAGAACTATCTGAAGTTCCTGACGTTGTATCGTGTACCGAAAAGCTACAAAAGTGGAATGTACCTGCAACAGGGAACGAAATGAAAGGTGCCATGCTTTTCGAGGATTTACTCTTCGAACAGGGAGACTTCGATAAAGATAGAAAAGGTCGAAAACGACCGCTAGTCAAAGGTAAACGGGAGGGATACCAAGCAGCACCCTGCTTTGCTGAAAATGTTTCAAAGGAAGACATAAAAAGACTTCGCGACGGTATTGCTGAAAGTGAGCCTAATTTTCCCCTTGTTGGTGTGCTTGATGACAATGATTGTAACCCTTTCGATTATGAATTTTGGCACGATAACTTACCTTCAAAATTAAAACTTAACTCTAAGAAAAAAGTCTTGAGCAATTTAAACACAGATAGCGTTAGGGATGCTATTCTAAAAGATCTTAATGGAGCTCCAAATTACAATCTTCTCTCTCAAAATGAACTCTCTAAACTTGAAAGAAAGAAACTGACTGTTGATTTAGAAGGATGTCTAGAGATTGAAAGGAACACTAGGGATCAAGCTGATTGCCCTGGATGGTTTTCTCATCGAAGGAAGCGACTAACAGCATCACACTTTGGTTCAGTGATGAACAGAAGAGAATATATTTTTCCAAAAACAATAATAGACAAAGTACTAAATTCCTCTAGTTCAGTAAAAATACCCAAAAGCTGTAGATGGGGCATGGAAAATGAGGAAAGCGCACTTTTAAAGTATTTTGAGTATAAGGAATGTAATAACAGTCCTATACAAGTTTGTAGAGCTGTGGGTTTGATAGTAAATCCTAAATGGCCATGGTTAGGTGCTAGCCCAGATGCACTGGCTTACAGTTCCCAGGAATCAACATCTTATGGTGCTGTTGAGATAAAGTGTCCATCGTCGAATATTAATATGACCATCAGTGAGGCATGTGAAGATGCAAAATTTTATCTTCATTACTTAGAGGGTAAACCTAGTTTAAAAAAGAAGCATGTTTATTATTTTTCAGTTACAAGGAATTATGGCCATTTGCCACTTAAGATGGATAGATTTTGTTGTATATACAGTCAAAGATCTCCATGTTGAACGTGTTTACTTTGAAACAACAAACTGGGATGACAATATGCTGCCAAAGCTTACTCAATTTTATTTCGATTTTTTGGCATAAATGAATTTATTAAGTGAGAGTTGTATCAAACATTTAAATGTATATATATATATATTTATATTATATGTACATGTATATTGAAATTAATTACATTAATAAAACACACTCAATTATCATACTCTGTTGTCATGAATGACTGATACAATAAATATTATTTAAATTAAGTTAAATTATCAATTATTTAATATATATATACAATTAATTATTTAATATATAATTTATAATGAAATTAAAAATATATAATTAAATTTATAAATAATTTAACATATAATTATTTAATATATACAATGAATTATTTTATAAATATATATATATATATATATATATAAAAGTAGAGTGCTGCGTAGACAGTGTTTTGAATATATAGCAAAGTGAAAAGGTGGTAAACTGCCAAGAATTTAGTGACGAGATACTGACGTTTCGAGCGGAGCCCTTCATCAGAGTAAGAGCTCGAAACGTCAGTATCTCGTCACTAAATTCTTGGCAGTTTACCACCTTTTCACTTTGCTATATATATATATATATATATATACTATATTGTAAGAAATCAAAGACAAGACATGCTTTTCTGTAACTCTGAGTTTCACGCTGATGCGATCTTCAGACAGACTTTATTACAGTCTGTAAAATAATAATAAACACAGTACAGTAATAAAGTCTGTCTGAAGATCGCATCAGCGTGAAACTCAGAGTTACAGAAAAGCATGTCTTGTCTTTGATTTCTTACAATATAGTATCACGCTCTGCTATACAACGCATCGAGCACTTTCGCAACAGCGTAGACAAACCATCGAATTATATATATATATATATATATAATATATATATATATATATTATGATTACCTGAAATCTACTCGCTTCCCTTGTGGTCGTTTGAGCACTCTGGCCCCATTACACTCTACGCATGTCTACATGTGTTGATGTCACTGTGTTGTACCACATGCACTTGGTGAGAGCAAGCTCATGTGTATATATACAAATGCTATCACATATCTAGATGTACCAAGCTGCACTGACGAGGCGTTGGACGCCGAAACATGCATGTCTGTAGATTGTACTATATATATATAAGTTGGTTTGACCAACTTGTGAACATGATTGTACTGAATCAGCATTTCAACATTTTCTTAAAAGCATTATCTGTTAATATTTAATATTTAGTGGAGAATGGCATTGATCATAAAAAAATGTTAATGAAATTGTGAACTTAAGTGGAATAGAGTAGATTTCAGGTAATCAGATAATTTGTAGGATCTTGGTATGACATGAAAGTTGCTCCTTAGGCAACATGCTGTTGATGATTAATATTGCAATGTTGCAACGAAAAGAAGACAACTGGAATGTTCGCATTTTAAGTAAAATATAAAATGTAATAAATTTACTCAATCGGATTGTTGAGCTGACACAACAAGAGGCTTGAAAAACAAGGGAAGGTAGCTACAAACAATCCATATCTTGTTGATATCTGCTACCATACTTAAAGGTATTACCTGCTGTAAAATCCGAAAATTCTTAATATTTTCTATTGCTCTCTCCACATGTATTCTTTCCTTAGCAATTCTCCTTGTCTTCACCTCATCCTCAATACAAAACTGATCCTGATCTTTCAAAAAAGGAGAGATGTTTAAGGTTACTCCATCTGGCAAATACTCTTCAATGGTAAAACCTTTATCAGCCATTATCTGATCTCCTTTCTCCAATAATTTAAGGATACCACAGTCCTTAGTTAGCTCTTTATCAGATGTCCTCCCAGCATAAAGCTCTGATACAAAGGTTAGGGTGCCTGCAGGAGAAATGCCAATAAGTCCTTTCCCAGTATTATGGTGCTTATATGACGAAAATGTCACACCCTGAGTGACTGGCGCAGATGGCATCTCAATAAACATCTCGGTACAATCCACAATAACCCTTGTTTTTGGAAAATGTTCCTTGAAACTAGCTGGCATAGTAGCATCAACAAGTTCCCTTGAAGGCCAAATAGGAATTGACCTCAACCTTTGGTAAAGAAAATCCAACCAAGTTATCCAAATATTACTAACTTGTGATACTGAAATGCTGTACCTCGTAGCAAGGTCCCTCTCCAATAAACCACATCTTAATCGGGAAAGTACTAGAAACAATTCTTCTTCCGGACACAATGATCTTTTACGGCCACGTTTCTTTTGTTCTACTGATTCGATTTGGCCATTGTTGGACCCAACATAACATAACTTTGTGCAAGCAGGACTAAGGAAATTAAAGAAAACTTTAAACTTGGCATAGTTCTGGAAAGCAGTGTAAAATTCAAAATCAGAATCTGAGGTTTTAAACCGGGCAATCGAGAATCTAGTACGATTTAAATCCTCTTTAAGTGCACTGGTATCATTTTCATACATTAGTCTCAAGTTCGCCAGTTCGTTTTCCAGGCGATGTACCTCAGTTTGAAGATTTTCCTGTGGTGTTAACGACTCTACATCCTCTGTCTCTTCAGTGTTACTTGTAGTTGCCTCGTTCTTTAGCTCTACTAGAACTGTTCGTTCACGGCATCTGTGGGTGAGTCTAGGTATGGTTGGTGTAGGTTTTAGTAGCTTTGTTGTTTCGGTCGGTATGTTGTTGAGATAAGTCTTCTTACCCCCTGGGAAATGCTGCGAACAAACTCGATGATGGTCATTTGGAGTGAACGCTTGTCGTCCTATCCAATGTATCCACGTATTTCTCAATTTCTTGTCCTTCGGAAATCTGTGATATGACAAAGTAGGGTTCCTTTTTGTACTATTTCCACAACCAGGGACACAGCATGCTGTACCGCCACCTCGAGCTTTCTTCGTTGGAGGACTCGTTTGCTCATTTTCAGAGACACATAAAGGTTTAGTTAACGACTTTTTAGAATTCGTAGCATCCATTTAGTCCATAGAATTAACCACAGCATAACCTGGCTCGCCATATGCAGTGAATTAAAACAGGAACTATTGAATTCTACTTTGTTTACAAAGCCACCATTTTGAAAGATGATACCTTACTTCCCATAACTCCCCGCGAGCATCAATTATAGCTGGAATTGGGAATTGGGACTCTTATGATGTACTGGTTTGATTGATATATTCACTGAATATGCAACATTACCAGTAATGCTTAGAAAACTGTGTGGGATTCATTTTCTGAGGATTTGAGCTTGACGATCATCATGTATTGTAATAATAATCACTACGGCATATATTTTGCATAACATGTTTAATAAAAGACTTACTTTGGTTATACAGTAGAACCTGAGTTTTACGACCACCGCTGTTGCCAAGCAAAAGTGGTCGTAAATGGCAGTTAATGATGTGACGTTATGCAAGCCATAATTATTGGAAGACATTGTTACGTTTACAACTATATTATGTTCGCTAGTCGACTAAAAGATGGCTTTATAATTTAAAACCAATATAATATTTCTTAATAAAGAAAGAAAACCAGAATTTTTTTGAAAAAAGCACTGTTTGAACAGAGCTTGTTTGAACAGACCAATGCGTACGTACTTCATCTCGTAAAAAGTCATTCATGACAGGTTAAATTTTGTGTTTGGGATGCTAAAAGTGGTCGCTGGTCGTGTTTGGCAGATGGTCGTTAATTACAGGTACCTTTTAACTATAAATGGTCCGTGCCAGAAAAAGTGATCGTAAATGGGAGGTGGTCGTAAAAAAACAGGTTTTACTGTAGTCTTTACTTTATTATTAACTGTTATCTGTATTTTAATTAGGTTGTTTCTTGCTTTTCAAAATATTATAGATGCAGTTGCAATTTTGCCATTCCTGCTTAAACAAAACTAAGAGATTTTGGTAAGTTTGACTCAAAGTTTGAGTTTATCTATACCTTCATAAATCTGTATGATTTTTAAATAATAAATTTTTAAAAATGTTCGCCTTAACCTACAAAAACTGGGTGTTCAGTGGATGTACATGGTACATCCGGTACCTGTTAATGTTTAAGTTTGTCAAAGTGTGTACACTCACAAGCATTATTGATCAAGTATTTATGATACCTGTACTACTTGAATTCATGTTGTTTCACCAATTGACTGAATTGAGGCCACCAACTACCATAAATTAAAGGTATGCTTTAGCTGTCCTAAAATTAACAAGCTGTCTAAAAGCCATCCAAATAATAAACAGCCACCCAAAAGCTGTGTTCTTGAAGCGGCAGTCCAAATTTAAAAGATGGCTGGCTAGTTAGAGCATCTCACCGATAATCAGAATTATACATGTTCAATCACTAACCAGAATTCATAATTTATAATATACATGTATAGTGTATGTATTATCATAATGTTTTAGTAGTTATAATTCTGGCTAATATACTAATGAGATTAACTTGGTAACAATGAAAAAAATGCAGTCATTAAATAAATTGGGAGAATGTAATGGCATGTGTATAGAGAGGTAGTTGCATGTATTATATCAATGATCAATATGTTCAATATTTATTGGAACCCTGGTTACAACATTTGGAGGCTTAATTCCTATTTCCTAGAAGGCGCTTGTCAACAACCCCCACACTATTCCCACTATGTTTCAAGCTGAACCAAAGACCAATCAGCTTCTACAGAGCTATATATAAAAATTATATACAACTGCTTGGAGGCACAAATTCTGTAAGATAAATTTTTGTCTTCATGCTGTCAATTTTGTAACTATATTTATTAAATAACTGATGAAATGTTCTTGTATGTGAATATTTTACCAAGGCTATTTGAAACAAGTTACATCTTGCTTTTGCACCTGTGTCAATTGTAATTTAACAGCAGGAGAAAACCTAGCTGAAAGCCTGGCATTGCACTAATGGTGTGTTCTTGTGTGACATCAATACTGCCGTGTTGGAGGGCAACGTCAAAGCACTGATGTTCAGGAGAGCAGATAATGCAATTTCAGTTTGCCCTCCAACAGTGGAATTCTTGAGAACACTCTATATAATTAATGGATAACTAAATTATGGACAAGTATACAAATGCTTAATTTCATTTAACTTTTCATTTAGGAAAAGTATGTTCTAAGTTCATGAAAGACTCCCCAAGCCAAGTTGTGCAAAAAATTAACATGAAGTGTGTGGAGGCGAGGCAGCCACAAAGAACCAGAATGGATTCAAGTTTAAATGCTGGACAGCAGTAATGGGAACATTTAATTTAAACTGTCTTTTGTGCTTTACATAATATAGTTTTATGTTATCCCCTCGCCCGGCGCGAAGCGCCGGCCGAAGGCCGAAGGCCTGAGGGCGAGGGTGATAATATCGACCGGCATTTAGTCCCTTATCACGCGAGATCCAAGCGGATCCTGATCTCGGTCGGCTTTATAGGATATATATATATATATATATATATATATGATCAACCGTCCTCATGCGCGGCATCGGAAAATGTGGCACTGGTAACTAGATACTCAGATTAAATTGAACCGTCACAAGAGACATATTTTTTTGAGGAAATAGAAATCCGAGTCCGAGTATGTATTTTGACTCGCTAATTCCAAATCTGTTTTCAGAATTGAAAACGGTTATATATTGATCGAGATATTCAACATAATATTCGACGAAGTGACCGGCTAATCATTATTTAGCCGACAAAGCCGACTAACTTTCTAAGTACATAAACCATTTTTACGAAGGGTATTCACGTTCTCGTAATATAGTAGACACATATGGGATGTATTTTGACTCGCTAATTCCAAATCTGTTTTCAGAATTGAAAACGGTTATATATTGATCGAGATATTCAACATAATATTCGACGAAGTGACCGGCTAATCATTATTTAGCCGACAAAGCCGACTAACTTTCTAAGTACATAAACCATTTTTACGAAGGGTATTCACGTTCTCGTAATATAGTAGACACATATGTGATGTATTTTGACTCGCTAATTCCAAATCTGTTTTCAGAATTGAAAACGGTTAAATATTGATCGAGATAACGTTCAAAATAATATACGATGAAGTAACCAGTTTATAATCGACTAATTTGTAAGTACACAAACCGTTTTTACGAAGGGTACTCACGTTCTCGTAATATAGTAAACGCGTATGTTATGTATGTTTACTCGCTAATTCCAAATGTGTTTTCCGAGTTTAAATCGGTTAAATATTGGCCGAGATAACGTTCAAACATTTCTTCGACGAAACGGGCTTTTGGAAATTGTGAATTTTTGCAAAACAGAAATAATACACGGCCACGGCGTGCGAGGTCTGGGCACCATGGATGGAGAAATTCCCGTAGGGGAGGGGGGGGGGGGGGGGGGGGGTAGAAAAGGCGGGCGAGGGGATTATTGCGAATTCGTATTTCTAGTATTTATATAATTATGCTTATTTTAATCTCAATATTTATACTTGTTTACATGAATATACAGTAATTTATGTCATGCAACTCTTCGACCTATCTCATCTACTGGGGAGAGCTTGGAGTAGACAGACGATACATGGGCGATCGTCAAGCTTGTATCTTCAGAAAAATTATTCTGATTCCCGGACAGGAATCGAACATGTAACCTTCTGATTGCCAGTGAGACGCTCTAACCATTGAACTACCGAGACAGGGTTTCTTTTAGGGGGCGATGGTGGGCATTCAAAATATTTGCCCCCCTCCCCTGAAAAAGATTTTCCCCCTCTTGTAAATTGCCAAGGCGCTCAATCCGCCCCCAAAAATTTTCAGTATGGGGTGTTTTGCCCCCTCTTGTTATATTTTCTGAAAGAAACCCTGCACCGAGACTCAGAGGGAGAGCGAAGGTTACAATGTTGTAATGGTGCGATTTATATACGTACTGCCTATGCGGTCATTAAATATAGTAACTGCCGCATAGGTAGTACGTATATCAATCGCACAATTACATCATTGTAAGCTTCGCTCTCCATCTGAGTCTCGGTGGCTCAATGGTTAGAGCGTCTCACTGGCAATCAGAAGGTTACATGTTCGATTCCTGTCCGGGAATCAGAATAATTTTTCTGAAGATACGAGCTTGATGATCGCCCATCTATCGTCTGTCTACTCCAAGCTCTCCCACATTCACTACAGCAGTGTATATATTAACACATCCAAACACTACCGATATATAGTGACTGCACCATAGGCAGTATAATATCGATCACACCATTATATCATTATAACCTTCGCTCTCCAACGAGCATGACGATCGCCCATGTATTGTCTAATTTATGTCATGATAATAAATTATTTTAATTTGTATTTTGTTGGCACATCTATACTTGGCAATTGCTGCAATAGCTGGCCAAATTATCCTATACTACAAAACTACAAATGAAAACAAATATGGCTTTTCTATGGGTAAATGTTTCTGCCATGTAAATTGTATGACCCATAGTTTGCCCATACTTGAATGGTTTTTCTATGGGGAAAGAATCAAGCCGACATGCCATAGTTTTTCCATAGATTACAGAAAAGAGAGAACTAATGGTATCACTATTGTGCTCCATATAATTTCCATATTGACTCCATATAGTCATAACTGTATGGATTTTTGCCAATTTCCTACAATTTCCATACATGTATACTGTATATGACAGAATAGATTATATGGTTGTGGTACGGAGAGTTACTAGTGTCCATAGTAAGCCCATACTTATGCCATACCGTTTCCTTACTTGGGCCATATATGTCCCATATTATCTGCTTTGGTAAGGGCAAGACAAAGAAAAATGTCGGATTTCATTTAAGATTTGCGTTAGATTTTTGCTTATGTTTTGTGAGTCTTCGGGTTCACTCAACTAAAAGATCATTGGATAGTCACAATAGAAATGTCAGGCCTATCTTGTTTGCCAGCATCTACAATGTTATTTTTAAAATTTTGGTGCAACACTTATTCATTATAATATAGCCTTGAGGATCGACTTGGACGTTCTTGCATGAGACGATGACTTGTTCGTAATTGTATAAGATAATTATTTGTATACATATCTTAAACGTTTCCACATTTTCATTCAATAAACATTTAACAACTGCAGCTATATGATGTATTTTGAGTGGATATTTTCCTTTAGTTGTAATGAGCTTCACCATATTCAACTCGCGTACTGGGATTCCGTTTTACTCACTTGGAGTAAATTGCGCGTAATATTTACTCCGCTTCTGAGTATAATTTACTCTCATCTTGAGTAATCTCATATTTTACTCAAAAAAAGGTGTCATTGTGGATGCATTTGGTTTACTCACATTTTTGAGTAAGTTTTACTCACATTTTTTAGTAAGTTTTACTCACAGTATATGAGTAAGTTTTACTCACAGTATATGAGTAAGTTTTACTCACAGTATATGTGTTAGTTTTACACACTATTTGGTGTCACTGTGGATGCATCGTTTTACTCAATATTTTGAGTTAATTCTACACAGGATTTTTTGCAGTGAACGGATGAAGATTTATTGCAACAACTTCTCCTACATCCTGATGCGAACATTCTCACTGTGTCTAAACGTGCATCCACTCGTGTCAACAACATGGTTATAAATTCCATATTTACTGACACCAATGCTCTTGCGACAGTACAGTGTGATTTCGAGATGGATCTCATCCCTATTTATAAATTTATAAGAACATGCGCGTAGTCATCACTCAGAATAGAGATAAAGCAAACAATATTTTGAACGGCGGACAAGATGCTGTTCTACACTGTGTTCAGAATGCAACAATGTTCTTGAAGTTACCAAACGGTAAAATTGTTAATGTATATCCAGTGACAAAAGTAAGTGAAGGCAATAAATCATTCATATGTTATCCATTCACACCGTCTTATGCTCTAACGATGTGTAATGCTCAAGGTCAAAATATGAAAAAGTTATCCTTTGGTTTGATGTGAAAAATATTTCACCTGGTACAGCATACGTGTCACTTTCAAGAATTAAACGTAAAGAAGATTATTTCTCCGATTAGTTCTCATGTTCGTCCTGTGAGAAGCGAGTTCCTCTAAATGGAGTTTAACTTATTTTTGCACTGTCGAATGCTGTTGTACACAACTTGTTTGGTATACCCAAACTTTATAATGTATATAACGTCTGTGGGGATTTTACATATTTGTAATCTTTGGATTCTCCTGAAAAAAATTGTAATATTCAAAATTTAAGGAAGTGACGTCATAAGGCAATCTGTAAAGACGTTAGTTCCGTAACATTAACAACAAAAAAGTCTATGAAGATGAAATTTTCGTCCGAGAAGATATACTACAATTTTTCTCAGGACAATCCAAAGATTTCAAATATGCAAAACTCCCCACAGACGTTATGCCCTTTAATGGACATGCATTCTAAAGCGAATTACAAACGTTCTTTAAATGGTTATTAACTAAAAAAAACATGTGTACATGCTGAACGAAAAAATGCATTTACTCAAATTTACAATATGCACAAATATGGAGTAAATTCATTAAAATATTACATTTACCAGAGCTGTCAACTTGGCAAATGTCACATTTCCTCGTCTTTGCGTAAATGGAGTAATGCGGCATTTAGCATGTTTACTCCTGTAGCAAATGTAATACTTCAATAAATTTGCTACATATTTATTGAGGTGTAAATCTTAGTAAATCCATTTTTCATGCAGTGTGACATTTCACATTAAGTAAAAACAAGGGAAATGAAAAATTATAGTTGAATGACATAAATGTATTAAAAATAAGGACTGAAGTAAAAAATGAAGTAACAAGTTTTGTTGAAACTGACGGTAAACAGGTTATGCATCTTCATCATCCTCAAGAAGATTTTTCCAAAAAATTCAAGGGGTTATTATATCCACCGTTCTTTCCGCTTTAACATGTCGAATGGATTTCCAGTCAACTGACAGAGAGGCCATGATTTTACGGTCGTTATATCGTATATGTCGAAGTGGCATGATGCTTACGACAACGATGCTTTGTATATATTGCACATGTAAGACCACCATTCCAGGCGGCGTACAGGCATGTTAAAAGGAACTTAAACCATGCGAACCGGAAATGTGGTTGTTTGTCCTCCATGAAAATGTCATGGTCAAAAAGCCAAACGAAAGATTTTGTAGTTCCTACTAGTGGTGAATGCATCGTCCAATAAAACGTACGAGAAATATTTGAAAAGGAGGAAACTGGAAAACATTTCGTTTTTGGAATGGTTACGGCTTGTATAACCATACACCAGCAATACCAAAGGTGTATGGGAAAGGTAACACCCTTGTTGGACTGAGAATGCGTTCACCTTTAGCAATGAGTATTTTTTTCAAGAGTTGCTCATGAATTTGTGCATCACTGTCATATGGAAATCTTTCATACGAGGGACGACGACCTCCCTGGACGCATCCGGTTTTTCGCGGCAGATGTACATTTAATGCCAGAATTATGGAACGACGTGGAATTGGTTCCAGCTCGTTTTGAAAGACAGGGGCATAAGGATTTTTATGTCAAAACCTTGTTGTGCAATATTCAAAGCTTGCATGACACGGCACATATGTGGCGTAAACAAGTTTTTATGAAGGATCAGTTGTCGGCTGGGGATACATGGTATAGGTTGTTGTTTCCAATTACAGTTTTCAAAGCTGTATTGTAAATGTTATGGATTGGTTGTATGGAACGTGACGATTTCTACAGTATTCCCTAGACCAATTTCTTGTTGTATGAATATTCATATTGTAGTGTTATACATTTCTTCTATAGTTAATACCTTTTGTATACGTCTAAGGGCCCACAGTAATTGGCTAACTTTTATGTGGACCCCTGCCATTGTATACGTGTGTATTATTTGTGTGTATTATTGTGTATTATTTGTATGTAGGTTACATATGGCGAAGATAATAAAAAAAAAATTATGACACTAAGATGGCCAGTGTTTGACGGTATGATGATGATAATGATGAAACGTAGAAAGGTCCGTTCGTACAAACAATCCTACAGATTGGCGTAAATTTTCGTTTATCACTGGTAAACCGGGTATGGGAAAGTCCCAAGTATTATTGGCAGTAATTAAGAAATGCATAGCGGAAGGATGTATACTTGTTGCTACGCCAACTGGTTATTTGGCAAGCGATTATCGCTACTGGTTATTTCAGGGTGAATATAACTAGCGATACTATCCATACTGCGTTCCAATACCTATTAATTGGAACTACTATTAATTGGAACATTTCTAGATTTGACGTAATTATAATTGATGAAATTTCCATGATTCCAGAACGAATTGGCTAGCATGTCATGGAGAAGATATGTCAAGTTACCATTCGTCCTGTTGTTCTTTTGGCAGGGGACACCCAACAACAACCACCAATCAGCGAAAATGTATACATGAGCGTGAGAGGTGAAGAGTATTTGTGTGGCTAAAAGTTTTTATTCGCTTGTTCATGCTAAACTTAGTGTACATCATCGTATGGACCCTATTAGATATTGTCCTGCAAGTCAAAGTCTGTTAGATAACATACAGGAAGGAAACGTGGTGTGTTCTACAGGAGAACCTTCTGATGATCAGGTTGTAGATACAATATAGTAGCTAACTGCGACGCAACTGTTTTGACGAGTGTTATGACAAGTGTCACATTGTATTTAGCTTTGCCTTGGTTGCGTTATTAAATAATTGGGTTGAAGTATTTTCTTTTGGGGAGCCGCACGCATGAATTCATCTGACATCTGTTAACATGCAACATTATATACGACTACAGTGTATTGCAACGAAAAATATGGAATGGTGTTCACCAGGTAAACGGATGATGTGTTTCAAGGTCTTTTCAAGTAGATCGCATTTTGATTGAGCGAGGACATGGTGGTTAAGGAAGCGGGCATTGCTCCGCCAATGGTCGATGTTAGATTGAAGAGTGTCTGAGAGCTGCAAGATGCCGAGCACATGGTGGTTAATGAAGCGGGTATTGTGCCTTCAATTTTCGATGTTGACAGAAGACTGTCGGAAAGCTCCAAGATGCCGATTGTATAGGACAAGAGTTTGGAGGATGTGTAGTTGTAGCCACCACAGTAGGAAAAGATCACTGTTTTATGTTACAAATATGAAAGGGGCGTAGTTCCATTTGAATGCTGTTGTTGTGGGAAGGCAATATTGTCCCCTGTATGTCAGAGAGATTGTAACTTTTTTGTGGTCCCTCTGGAAGCCTAATTGTTGTTGTATTTCGTGTGAAGATGCGAGTATTTTTTCGAATTTTCAGTTTACTTGAAAATGCGTTGATAACTGTCGTTAAAATGAGTTGATAACTGTCGTTTCCATAACAACTGATGTAATTGATCAATATTCGGAGGATATGTGTAGTTGTAGCCAGAGTAGGAAAAGATCACTGTTTACGTTACAAATATGAAAGGGGGTGTAGTTAGTTACCTTTGGAAAGTGGCACTTTTGCTGTTGTGGGGAAGGGAATTCTCCCCGTGTGTTTCAGAGATTTCTTATTGCTGCGAGTAAATATTTTTTTGTATTCTACTGTAACGTGTAGTTTGCAACGCGCACGTTTTGCGTTAAATAAGCGGCCATTAAGTTTTAAAAGTGGCACTTACGCAGTTCATATAGGGAAGGGATTTTGTCTCCATGTATATCGGAGAGATTTGCTGCCGCACGGAGTAACATTTCTTTCCTGAGCGGAGAAGTGCATGTAATATTGTTAATTAAGTTGTTTTAGTGTAAAATGTAAGAATATGCTTCGTATTTTTCCTTTTGTTTTAATACTTAAGTGCGTTTTCGTTTTTGTGGAGCAAGTTCAGGAACGTCTAGTTTCCATCGTAACTGTTACACCTGAATATTTATGTCATAACTGTAGTGCTACGCATAGCATTAGGATATGACGTTAACCTTTGGCCGGTCTGAAACGGGGGTGCAGTGAAGTTTTCAAAGTTGCACTTTGGCAGTCGATGTGGGGAAGGCACTCCCCCCTGTATCTCGGAGAGATTTCTTATTCCACCAAGTTACTTTTTTCGGCATTCTACCAGAAGGTGTACCTTCCAACGCGCATGTTGAAAAGTCAATGTATTTTACATCATAAACGTTATAATATACATATGTAAGAGCTGGAAAAACAGTAGACACAAGTACACAAGTGCTTTTGTCCTCTGGGGAAGAAAGTGATGAGAACAGTAGCAGCTCTTCTGAAGTGAAAACATGGAGGAAAAGGAAGGCTATTACGTCGTATGTTTCGAAGTGGCACGATGTTTACGACAACGATGCTTTGTATAGTGCACATGTAACACTATTCCAGGCGTACAAGAACTTAAACCATGCAACCGGAAATGTAGTTGTTTGTCCTCCATGAAAATGTCATTGTCAAAAAGCCGAACGAAAGATTTTGTAGTTCATACTAGTGGTAATGCATCGTCCAATAAAACCTACGAGAAATATTTGAAAAGAGGGAGGGAACTGGAAAATATTTCGTTTTTGGAATGGTTACGGCTTGTTGTAACCATACACCAGCAATACCAAAGGTGCATGGGAAAGGTAACAATGCATGTTGGACTGGGAATGCGTTCACGCGATGAGTATTTTTTCAAGAATTGCTCATGAATTTCCCACATCGCTGTCATATGGAAATTTTTCATACGAGGGACGACGACCTCCCTGGACGCATCCGATTTTTCCCGGCAGAATTTAATGCCAGAATTATGGGACGACGTGAATTGTGTTCCAGCTCGTTTTTGAAAGACAGGGCATAAGGATTTCTATGTAAAACCTTGTTGTTCCATATTCAAAGCTTGCATGACACGGCGCATATGTGGCGTAAACAAGTTTTTATGGAAGGATCAGTTGGTTATTCAGATAAGTTGTTGTTTGCAATTACAGTTTTCAAAGCTGATTGTAAATGTTATGGATTGGTTGTATGGAACGTGACGATTTCTACAGTATTCCCTGGACCAATTTCTTGTTGTATGTAATATTCATATTGTAGTGTTATACATTTCTTAGTTAATACCTTTTGTATACGTCTAAGGGCCCAGTAATTGGCTAACACTGTTGTGGATCCCCTAGCTGCCATTGTCGGTGTATTATTTGTATGTATTATTGTGTATTATTTGTATGTATAGGTTACATATGGTGAAGCTAATAAAATAAAATAAAGTATGACACTGAGATGACCAGTGTTTTACGGTATGGTGACGATTATGGTGATGCAGCGTAGAAAGAATTTTAACGTAGAAAGGTCCGTTCGTACAAACGATCCTATAGATTGGCGTGAATTTTCCTTTCTCACTGGTAAACTGGGTATGGGAAAGTCCCAAGTATTATTGGCAGTAATTAAGAAATGCATAGTCGAAGTACGTAGAGTACTTGTTGCTGCGCCAACTGGTTATTTGGCAAGCTATTATCGTGAGTTATTTCAGGGTGAATATATAACTAGCGATACTATCCATATAGTACGTTCCAATACCCCGTTAATAAAGACGAAGCTCTTGCTATTAATTGGAACATGTATATCTTTGACGTAGCTTTTCTTGATGAAATTGCCATGTTTCCAGTAAGAATTGGGCGGCATGTCATGGAGACGATATGTCAAGTTACCATTCGTCCTGTTCTTTTGGCAGGGGACAACCAACCAACAACAACCAATATATAGAAAATGTGTGCATGAAAAGTGAAGAGTGTATTTGCGGTTAAAAGGTTTTATTCGCTGGTTCATCATTATAAACTCAGTATACAGCATCGTTGTATGGACCTAGAATATGAGAAGATTTTAAACCATATAAGATATTGGCCTGCAAGTCAATCTGTTAAATAACATACAGAAAGGAAAAGTGGTTTGTTCTACAGGAGAACCTTCGGATGATCAGATTGTAGATAAAGACTATAGCTAACTGCGATGCAACTGTTTTAACGGTTTCTAAAATTGATAATCTGTCCGCGTTGAACACCAAAGGTGAGGCGAAGAGTACGCACGACGAAACTGATACGGTTATTGACGAGGCATTGAAGGCGGGGAGCGTTATTTGTAATATGGCTGCTCATCTCAGTTGCGCGAACGCTATTTCGAAATCCGGAAAATATGCCAACCTGATTCAGACTTCCGATGTAACAGATGTAAAATTTAAGAAAGGGAAAGATATGAAGGAGATGTTGCAGCATGCTTGCTGCACATCTTCTTTGTCGGCTTCCAACACTAGTCCGCGAGCGCGATGAGAACTCCCCTGGGGAAGAAAGTGATGAAAACAGCAGTAGCTCTTCTAAAGGGAGAAAAAAGGAAGGCTGAAGCTGTACGTGAGAGGAAAGTGTGATGGGCAGTTGGTGAGGGAGAAGATGGAAGCGGAATGTCGAAAAAATGGAGGGGAAACGGAAGGTAGATGTGTAGTTTCCATGGTAACTGATGTTACACCTTAATATTCATGTCACATGCAACTGTAGTACTATGCATAGCACTGGGAAAGGTTCACAGACTCCGGTCATTTGACATTTTGGTGCGAAGATTCTGCGTGGACTTGTTTATAATTGTAACAGCGTGTCACGTGAAAAGATATAGAAAACGTCCTAAGACAAAACATGCGAAAACATGTGCCTGTTTGGAAGATAGGTATGTTGTACCTCTATACAAGTATTCCTGACGGTTTGCGTAATTTGTCGTTGGCTTGCATTACGGTGATTATCGGAAACACAAACATCGGTACAGGCAAAAAAAAATGGGATGTACCGCTTGTCTGTGTCCCTCCGTTCTGTGGAAGAGAAGATTTGCAGGCTTGAAGGTCTGCGCGCAAACGTTCTCGTAAAGCTTATAATTATTTAATCGCATCCGATGAGTTCGTATGCGAAATTTATTGATAAAAGGGAACAGTTAATTGGTGAAGGAAAGCAACGGAATATGTACGATATTTCCGAAATGGAAGGAGTGGAATGTTGTTTATGGCCAAATCGTTACCCATTCACAAGTTGGTGTGAAACGGTATTGAAAGGTAATGAATCAAGGTTACAAGTCGAAAAGTTTCGTTTCAACAAAGACCTTCTCACAAGTCAGATTATTGTTTGCAGTTTGAGTTACTACACTTTCAATGACTTGTGGATATGTAAATCTGTGAGTGGGCTTTAACTAGTGCACGTAAAACCATATGAATGGACATTTCTATTTGTTTATTTATCTATTTATCTATTTATCTATTCACACACTGTAAAAACAGATTGGTTAAAACAACCGCTTAAATATGGTTGTCTCAGATTCACCAATTGACCTTTTTTATGGGTTGAAACAGCCCAATTTTATTGGTTGAAACAACCAAACTACGGTCAAAGTTATTTTAACCTTTAAGATTGGTATGAATCTGAGATAACCTATAAAATCGGTTGTTTCAACCAGTCTGTTTTTACAGTGCATTTCTATTTATGTGGTAGCAATAACAATCGTTAGACTGATCACATATTTAACTATATTTTACGAAACAGGAAGAGTGTCAATACCATCAACAAACATCAAACAAAACCAATAAACGCAAATGGACCGTCCCCCTGCCCTGAAACTCAAAACCTATATAAATATATAGGTTTTGAGTTTCAGGGCAGGGGGACGGTCCATTTGCGTTTATTGGTTTTGTTTGAATAACAGATTCAACATTCGTTTACTCGTGCGGATGTTCCATGGGAGGACCCAGATGTTGCTTTCAACGTTGACAATTTGCAACCAGCAGATGGATGTCTTCCGTTGAGTAGCGAGGCAACAAGTTTTGTTGAAACTGACGGCAGAAGGCTTATGCATCTGCATCATTCTCAAGAAGATTTTGCCAAAAAATTTAAGGGGTTATATTTCCACCGTTCTTTCCGCTTTAACATGTCGAATGCATTTCCAGTTAACTGACGGAAAGGCGATGATTTTACGGCACGTTACGTCCAGAGCCGGATTAGCCACCAAGCCAAATAAGCCATGGCTTTAGGGCCCCACAGTTCTGTGGGCCTCTGGCCCACCAAAATAGCGTGTTTTTGACACACTTTGTGTCCTTGTAAAAGGAAAATATGTCCTTGTAAATGGAAAAGTGTGTACTTGAAAATGGACAATAATGTTTAATATGTTTTATTAAAGTAATTGTAAATTCAATGGCCTCGCCGAGGGCAACGGATTTCTAATGAGCCTACTGTTCTAATGTCAGCGGTTGTTCACCTCAAGCATTACAATTTGAAAAAACATTCGTATTTTACTTGTCGTCAATTGTTACATTGAGGTAGGACAAACATGGCAATAAGTGTAAATTACTGTAAAATCCCATTAATTTCTCAACAAATTGTAAATTTTGGTACAAAAAAGGTCGTTTTCTAACCATGAAAATTCTGTAAAATCTTCCCGGAGAATGCAGGAAATGGCATTTCAGAGACTCTAGATTTCAAAATTTTCCACGGACTAGCTGCCGGACCCTCCTAGAGGTCGCGCGCCGTTGGCGCTCGTCTCCAACCCTCCTATTTAAAGCCCCATCGTAAATTTGGCTTAGGGCCTCATCGTGTTCTAATCCGACCCTGGTTACGTCGTATATGTCGAAGTGGCACAATGCTTACGAAAACGATGCTTTGTACAGTGCACATGTAACACCATTCCAGGCGGCATACAGGCATGGTAACTTAAACCACGCGAAGCGGAAATGTGGTTGTTTGTCCTCCATGAAAATGTCATGGTGAAAAAGCCGAAGGAAAGATTTTGTAGTTCCTACTAGTGGTATGCATCGTCCAATAAAACGTACGAGAAATATTTGAAAAGAGAGGGAACTGGAAAATATTTCGTTTTTGGAATGGTTATGGCTTGTATAATCATGTACCAGCAATACCAAAGGTGTTAGGGAAAGGTAACACCCTTGTTGGACTGACAATGCGTTCACCCTTTAGCGATGAGTATTTTCTGCAAGAGTTGCTCATGAATTTCCTACATCGCTGTCATATGGAAATTTTTTATACGAGGGACGACGACCTCCCTGGACGCATCCGGTTTTTCGCGGCAGCTGTGCATTAATGCCAGAATTATGGAACGACGTGAATTGTTGTTCCAGCTCGTTTTGAAAGACAGGGGCATAAGGATTTTTATGTAAAAACCTTGTATAGGTTGTTCCATATTCAAAGCTTGCATGACACGGTGCATATGTGGCGTAAACAAGTTTTTATGGAGGATAAGTTGTCGGCTGATGATACTGGTATAGGTTGTTGTTTCCAATTATAGACAGTTTTCAAAGCTGTATTGTAAATTTTATGGATCGATTGTATGGAACGTGACGATTTCTACAGTATTTCCTGATCCAATTTATTTTTGTATGTAATGTTCATGTTGTAGTGTGATATATTTTCTATAGTTAACATTCTACCATTTGTATACGTCTAAGGGGCCCACAGTAATTGGCTAACGCTGTTGTGGATCCCCTGCCATTGTGTGTATTTGTGTGTATTATTTTGTATTATTTGTATGTATAGGTTACATATGACGAAGATAATAAAATAAAGTATGACACTGAGATGGCCATTGTTTGACGGTATGATTATTATTATGGTGATGAAACGTAAAAATAATTTTAACGTAGCGGTCCGTTCGTACAAACAATAGATTGGCGTAAATTTTCGCTTATCACTGGTAAACCGGATATGGGAAAGTCCTAAGTATTATTGCCAAGTAATAAAGAAACGCATAGCCGAAGGACGTAGAGTACTTGTTGCTGCGCCATCTGGTTATTTGGCAAGCTATTATCGTGAGTTATTTCAGGGTGAATATAACTAGCGATACTATCCATAGTGCGTTCCAATACCCCGTTAGTAAAGACGAAGCTCCAGCTATTTAATTGGAACATTACTAGCATTGACGTAATTATACTTCATGATGGCATGTCATCCGTATTTTTACGCGGCACCCAAGGATGGGTTATAGGAATTACGAATCTGAGGTATTCGATTCCCCTTATGAAGACATCTCCAGGTGGTTTGGCAGATCCCCCGCAGTCGCTTCTGTGGCTTCGACGCCCTTTGTCTGTGATGAGTTGGTCAGATTGTCAGTTCCTCAGACCAACGGAGACAGTGATCAAACAAAACATCTTTGACGCGAGCATTTTGCTCTGCTTTACATACGACAGTGGACGGCTTCGGGATGTATAGCTGTAGCTTGGCACCATAGTTGCATTCTTGGATTCATAGACCTGGTCCATTGACGTCTGGCGCCAATTATATCGGGGCAATTAAAATCATAGGTAACTGGATGCCATCAGTGGTTTGGACTTCACGGGGTCGTCCGTTGGCGTGTGATCGCTGTGACTCGCGTAGGAGACGGGGGACCTTGGCTCATGTTCTCCAGGTTTGTCCTAGAACATTTGATCTACGATTTGAACGCCATAACAGAGTAGTCAGTCGTTCTGTTAAAGAACTGTTAAAAACGCGGGTGAACAGTTCTGGTCGAACCGGCTATACCAACAGCAGCGGGTATACGTCGACCGAATCCTTCTGATGATCAGATTGTAGATACAAAGACTAGCTAACTGCAATACAACTGTTTTAACGATTTCTAAAATTGATAATCTGTCTGCATTGAACCACCCAATGATAGGGCGAAGAGTACGCACAACGACGTGAGAAATGAAGTTTTTGGTCGGGACCAATACTTAAACTGACTCAGTTATTGACGAGGCATTGGATGTGGTGGGGGCAGCGTTATTTGTAATGGCTCCTCATCTCAGTTGCGCGCACGCTATTTCGAAATCCGGAAAATATACCTACCTGATGTGTCTGAGATTTCTCATTGCTGCGGGTGTAAATATTTTTGCATTCTACTGTAACGTATAGTTTGCAACGCGCACGTTTTGCGTTAAATAGGCGTCTTGAAAGTGGCACATCCGCAGTTGATATGGGGAAGGGATTTGTCCCCCATGTATATCGGAGAGATTTGCTATTGCACGGAGTAACTTTTCTTTCGTTAGCGGAGAAGTGCATGTAATATTGTTAATTAAGTTGATTTAGTGTAAATGCAATAAGAATATTTCGTATTTTTCCTTTTTTGTTTACTTTAAAGTGCTGTATCTGTTACTGTATCTCGGGAGAGATTTCTTATTCCACCGGGTAACTTTTTTTCAGCATTCCACCGGAAGATGTATACTTTCCAACGCACAAGTTGAAAAGTCATGTATTTTTCCTCATAAAAGTTATAATATACACTGATATACATATGTATATTATAAGCGAAGGCGTTGAATATGATGCGTTCTCCATGACACTTCCGACGATACGTCTCTCAATCGAAGCTTAGCTTTGAAAATCTTACGAAAAGCAAAATCATACAGCACTAAACAAGACAAAAAGATACCAACTATGCAGCCTTGAAATGTTTACATCATTTACAAACCAGAACTGGGAACTTTAAAAGAACTGAACGAACTAGCCCTCCGCGTGTAGCTACAAAGCACCATTTCTTCTTTAAAATGTTAAAACGTGAACTAACATACCGTATAAAACTATTGTATTAAACAACCATTAACATTTTATTTCCCTCGAACCATTAACAGTGTATTATACTTTACATTTTTAACCGAGCTATTAGCATTTAATACAGTAGGACTCTTTGAATAATGAACCACTACAAACTTTCTGAAGACGGAGGTACACCTCAAGAAACTTGGAAGTAAAATACTTGTATAAACACATCCAGCCTATACTAGTATTAAGCTCTGACCAATAAGGCCATAGAGCACTCTAGGAATCTAAGGAACGTGGTGGGGGCAGCGTTATTTGTAATGGCTGATCATCGCCCAGTAGCGCGCACACTATTTCGAAATCCGGAAAGATGTGCCCCAACCTGATTCAGGCTTCCGATCGGATGTAAAATTTAAGAAAGGGAAAGATATGAAGCTTGCAGCATGCTTTCTGCCCATCTTCTTCATCGGCTTCCAACACTCGTCAGCCGGAACTACTCAAAGTGCTTTTGTCCTCCGGTGAAGAAAGTGATGAGAACAGCAGTAGCTCTTCTGAAGTGAGAGGAGGGAGAAAAAAGGCTAAAGCTGTACGGGAGGGAAGCGAGACAGGCAGTTGTGCTGAAACAATGTAACTAATTTTCAACACGGTGATTGTGGTTGGGCATTGATTTTGATGGGGTCCGTTTAAATAACCTGGCTTATGCTGAGATGTCGTTTTGCTAAATGAGTCTAAGGCTGCTCTGAGCAATTTGCTTAGAACTTTAGATCTCTTGACTCACTAGTAGTAGTGGTGAGACTGGCAAATCGGCGTCGATGTGCATTGCGATCGATGGTAATGCTAAGTGCGGTGGATTGTGATGCCAAGTCATTCCTTGCAGTTTCTGGTCATATGATTGCTACCTTGTCATCCACGGATGAATTCAAGTATCTGGGGATCCAAAGATGTGGGGTGCAAAGATGTGCTCCACACTCAGAAATACGATTGGAGAACATGGTTGCGGTTGACGACCTTGCCACCACCAAGGCTGTGTGGCGAGTGATTTCTTCCATAAGGCGTAGGGTCAGTGGTCTATACCGCTGGCAATTGAAGGGCAGCTGGTGTCGCACAAGGAGTCCATAGAAAGGGCGTGGCAGAGTTGTCTGTACCCCAAGCTAGACGGACGGGGGTTATCTGATATTGTGCCAGGGATCAAGTTATAGGGTGTTGTTCCACCGAGGACGTAGAGTGAGGCACGCTTCATTGGTGCCATAAAAGGCACGTGATGAAGTTCTCTTCTCCAAAGTTAGAGATTCCAGAGGCGCAGTCCAGAGAAGGACGGAAATCTCATGTAGAACAAAAAGGGTAAAAGCTCACTGGTGTGATATCGTAGCTGCAATGCATGCATGATGATGATGAAACGAAATTGGACGACGTGGCTAATAGGCCCAAAATAGGCATGTCTGAAATGGCCGAGACAGTTTCCGAAAATATGAAGTATCTCGGAACAAAATGCTACAGTACGTTGATGTCGAAGCAGGGAGTTCAATGTAGGGTTCAACCTCTAATTAATAATCTGTCCGCATTGAACACCAAAGGTGAGGCGAAGAGTACGCACGACGACGTGAGAAACGAAGTTTTTGTCGGGGTCGATAACGAAACTGACTCGGTTATTGACGAGGCATTGGAGGTGGGGGTAGCGTTATTTGTCATGCTCATCTCAGTTGCGCGCACGCTATTTCGAAATCCGAAAAATATGCCAAACTGATTCAGACTTCCGATGGATCGGATTGTAAAATTTAAGAGAGGGGAAGATATGAAGGAGATGTTGCAGCATGCTTGCTGCCCATCTTCATCGGCTTCCAACACTCGTCAGCAAGCGCGACGAGAACTCCTCTGGGGAAGAAATTGATGAAAACAACAGTACCTCTTCTAGGAGGGATAAAACAGGAAGGCTAAAGCTGTACTGGAGAGGAAAGTGTGATAGGCAGTTGGTGAGGAAGAAAATAGAGGCGCAACGTCGAAAAACGGAGGGGAAACGGAAAAGGTAGAGTACTGTATTTCCCACCTTAATATCCGTGTCACAACTGGTGTACTATACATAGCACTGGAAAAGGCTCACTGACTCTGGTCAATTGACATTTTGGTGCCATGAGTCTGCGTGGACTTTTGTTGTAATTGTAACAGCGTGCCACGTGAGAAGCCGTTAAAAAACAAAGATATAGAAAACGTCCCACCAAGACAAAACATGCGAAAACATGTGCCTGTTTGGAAGATAGGTATGTTGTACCTCTACTTACAAGCATTCCTGACAGTTTGCGTAATTAGTCGTTGGCTTGCATTGCGGTGATTATCGGAAACACAAACATGGGTACAGGCAAAAAAAAAAAAGGGATGTGCCGCTTGTCTGTGTCCCTCCGTTCTGTGGAAGAGAAGATTTGCAGGCTTGAAGGTCTGCGCGCAAACGTTCTCGTAAAGCTTATAATTATTTAATCGTATCCGACGAGTTCGTATGCGAAATTTATTGATAAAAGGGAACAGTTAATTGGTGAAGGAAAGCAACGGAATATGTACGATATTTCCGAAATGGAAGGAGTGGAATGTTGTTTATGGCCAAATCGTTACCCATTCACAAGTTGGTGTGAAACGGTATTTGAAAGGTAATGAATCAAGGTTACAAGTCGAAAAGTTTCGTTTTAACAAAGACCTTCTCGCTAGTCAGATTATTGTTTGCAGTTTGAGTTACTACTACAATTTCAATGACTTGTGGATATTTAAATCTGTGAGTGGGCTTTAAGTAGTGCGCGTAAGATGAACTGTTTTCTACGGGATACTGGAAAGATCAGCACCGCCTACTTCTGGATGCGGTTGATATGTTTGCATACCCGACCGTTCTTGTGACAAACCATATGAATGGACATTTCTATTTGTTTATTTATCTATTTATCTATTCATATTTATCTATTCACTATTTATGTGGTAGCAATGACAGTAGTTGGACTGATCACATATTTAACTATGTTCTATAGGTTTTGAGTTTCAGGGCAGGGGGACGGTCCATTTGCGTTTATTGGTTTTGTTTGAATAACAGATTCAACATTCGTTTATTCGTGCGGATTTTCCATGGCAGGACCCAGATGTTGCTTTCGACGTCGACAATTTGCAACCAGCAGATGGATGTCTTCGTTGAGTAGCGAGGCAACAAGTTTTGTTGAAACTGACGGCAAAAAGGTGATGCATCTGCATCATTCTCAAGAAGATTTTGCCAAAAAATTTAAGAGGTTATATTTCCACCGTTCTTTCCGCTTTAACATGTCGAATGCATTTCCAGTTAACTGACGGAAAGGCCATGATTTTACGGTACGTTACATCCAGAGTCGGATTAGCCAACAAGCCAAATAAGCCATGGCTTAGGGCCGCACAGTTCTGGGGGCCGATCTGGCCCCACCGAAATAGCGTGTTTTTTACACACTTTGTGTCCTTGTAAAAGGAAAATATGTCCTTGTAAATGCAAAAGTGTGTACTTGAAAATGGACAATAATATTTAATATGTTTTATTAAAGTAATTGTAAATTCAATGGCCTGGCTGGGCCACGGATTTCTAATGAGCCTGCTGTTGTAATGTCAGCGGTTGTTCACCTCAAGCATCACAATTTGAGAAAACATTCGTATTTTACTTGTCGTCAATTGTTACATTGAGGTAGGACAAACATGGCAAATAAGTGTAAATCACTGTAAAATCCCATTAATTTCTCAACAAATTGTAAATTTTGGTACAAAAAAGGTCGTTTTCTAACCATGAAAATTCTGTAAAATCTTCCCCCCGAATGCAGGAAATGGCATTTCAGAGACTCTTTTTCAAAATGTTCTAGGGGCTAGCCCCCGGACCCTCCTAGAGGTCGCGCGCCGTTGGCGCTCGATTTCGCGCCTTGGTGCTCGTCTCCAACCCTCCTATTAGCCCCATCGTAAATTTGGCTTAGGGCCTCATCGTTTTCTAATCCGGCCCTGGTTACGTCGTATATGTCGAAGTGGCACGATGCTTACGAAAACGATGCTTTGTATAGTGCACGTGTAACACCATTCCAGGCGGCGTACAGGCATAGTAACTTAAACCACGCGAAGCGGAAATGTGGTGTTTGTCCTCCATGAAAATGTCATGGTGAAAAAGCCGTCGTCCAATAAAACGTACAAATATTTGAAAAGAGAGAGGGAACTGGAAAATACTTCGTTTTTGGAATGGTTATGGCTTGTATAATCATGTACCAGCAATACCAAAGGTGTATGGGAAAGGTAACACCCTTGTTGAACTGACAATGCGTTCACCCTTTAGCGATGAGTATTTTCTGCAATTGTTGCTCATGAATTTCCTACATCGCTATCATATGGAAATTTTTCATACGAGGGACGACGACCTCCCTGGACGCATCCGGTTTTTCGCGGCAGCTGTACATTTAATGCCATGATGGAACGACGTGAATTGTTGTTCCAGCTCGTTTTGAAGGGGCATAAGGATTTTTATGTAAAAACCTTGTATAGGTTGTTCCATATTCAAAGCTTGCATGACACGGTGCATATGTGGCGTAAACAAGTTTTTATGGAGGATAAGTTGTCGGCTGATGATACTGGTATAGGTTGTTGTTTCCAATTATAGACAGTTTTCAAAGCTGTATTGTAAATGTTATGGATTGGTTGTATGGAACGTGACGATTTCTACAGTATTCCCTTGTCCAATTTCTTGTTGTATGTAATATTCATGTTGTAGTGTGATATATTTTCTATAGTTAACATTCTACCATTTGTATACGTCTAAGGGGCCCACAGTAATTGGCTAACGCTGTTGTGGATCCCCTGCCATTGTGTGTATTTGTGTGTATTATTTTGTATTATTTGTATGTATAGGTTACATATGGCGAAGATAATAAAATAAAGTATGAAACTGAGATGGCCATTGTTTGACGGTATGATGATTATTATGGTGATGAAACGTAAAAAGAATTTTAACGTAGAACGGGGTCCGTTCGTACAAACAATAGATTAGCGTAAATTTTCGTTTATCACTGGTAAACCGGATATGGGAAAGTCCTAGTATTATTGGCAGTAATAAAGAAACGCATAGCCGAAGGATGTAGAGTACTTGTTGCTGTGCATGCCAACTGGTTATTTGGCAAGCTATTATCGCGAGTTATTTCAGGGTGAATATAACTAGCGATACTATCCATAGTGCGTTCCAATACCCCGTTGATAAAGACGAAGCTCCAGCTATTTAATTGGAACATTACTAGCATCGACGTAATTATACTTCATGATGGCATGTCATCCGTATTTTTACGCGGCACGCAAGGATGGGTTATAGGAATAACGTATCTGAGGTATTTGATTCCCCTTATGAAGTCATCTCGACTTGAAGGTCTAGGTGGTTTGGCAGATCCCCGCAGTCGCTTCTGTGGCTTCGACGCCCTTTGTCTGTGATGAGTTGGTCAGATTGTCAGTTCCTCAGACTAACGGAGACAGTGATCAAACAAAACATCTTTGACGCCAGCATTTTGCTCTGCTTTACATACGATAGTGGACGGCTTCGGGATGTATAGCTGTAGCTTGGCACCATAGTCGCATTCTTGGATTCATAGACCTGGTCCATTGACGTCTGGCGCCAATTATATCGGGGCAATTAAAATCATAGGTAACTGGATGCCATCAGCGGTTTGGACTTCACGGGGTCGTCCGTTGGCTGGTGATCGCTGGGACTCGCGTAGGAGACGGGGACCTTGGCTCATGTTCTCCAGGTTTGTCCTAGAACATTGATCTACGATTTGAACGCCATAACAGAGTAGTCAATCGTTCTGTTAAAGAACTGTTAAAAACGCGGGTGAACAGTTCTGGTCGAACCGGCTATACCAACAGCAGCGGGTATACGTCGACCGAATCCTTCTGATGATCAGATTGTAGATACAAAGACTAGCTAACTGCGATACAACTGTTTTAACATTTCTAAAATTGATAATCTGTCCGCATTGAACCACCCAAAGATAGGGCGAAGAGTACGCACAACGACGTGAGAAATTATGAAGTTTTTGGTCGGGGCCAATACCGAAACTGACTCAGTTATTGACGAGGCATTGGATGTGGTGCGGGCAGCGTTATTTGTAATGGCTCCTCATCTCAGTTGCGCGCACGCTATTTTGTATTTTTCCTTTTTTGTTTACTTTAAAAGTGCTGTATCTGTTACTGTATCTCGGGAGAGATTTCTTATTCCACCAAGTAACTTTTTTTCGGCATTCCACCGGAAGATTCCAACGCGCATGTTGAAAAGTCAATGTATTTTTCCTCATAAAAGTTATAATATACACTGATATACATATGTATATTATAAGCGAAGGGGTTGAATATGATGCGTTCTCCATGACACTTCCGACGATACGTCTCTCAATCGAAGCTTAGCTTTGAAAATCTTACGAGAAGCAAAATCATACAGCACTAAACAAGACAAAAAGATACCAACTATATGCAGCCTTGAAATGTTTACATCATTTACAAACCAGAACTGGGAACTTTAAACGAACTGAACGAACTAGCCCTCCGCGTGTAGACACAAAGCACCATTTCTTCTTAAAAATGTTAAAACGTGAACTAACATACCGTATAAAACTATTGTATTAAACAACCATTAACATTTTATTTCACTCGAACCATTAACAGTGTATTATAATTTACATTTTTAACCGAGCTATTAGCATTTTTAATACAGGACACTTTGAATAATTGAACCACTACAAACTTTCTGAAGACGGAGGTGCACCTCCAGAAAGTTGGAAGTAAAATACTTATAAACACATCCAGCCTATACTAGTATTAAGCTCTGACCAATAAGGCCATTGAGCACTCTAGGAATCTAATGAACGTGGTGGGGGCAGCGTTATTTGTAATGGCTGATCATCTCCCAGTTGCGCGCACACTATTTCGAAATCCGGAAAGATATGCCCCAACCTGATTCAGGCTTCCGATCGGATGTAAAATTTAAGAAAGGGAAAGATATGAAGGCGATGAAGGAGATCTTGCAGCATGCTTTCTGCCCATCTTCTTCATCGGCTTCCGACACTCGTCAGCTACTCAAAGTGCTTTTGTCCTCCGGGGAAGAAAGTGATGAGAACAGCAGTAGCTCTTCAGTAGTATAGCAAGTGGGGCTGCGAGCCCAATCGACCTCAACCGTGAATATAAACACCAAAACATCACCAAATTTTGCCAAGTCACAACTCGACAAATTTGGTGATGTTTTGGTGTTTATATTCACGATTAACGTCGAATAAGCTCGCAACCCTACCTGCTATACTACTACAGCAATCGTTAGTCAATCTAGACACCCCTCACACGTTTTCTACTAAATTGATGTCAAACACATGCGAGACTAGCGAAACAATACCAAATTTATACTAAATCGCGACTCTCGCTAAATTTGACACCATTTCAGCCACATTTAAAAAAATAGAAAGTGTCGTTTCAAAATTTTCACAAATTTATGTCAAATTACATTTAGGAAAAAATAGAAAGTGTCATTTCAACATTTTCGCGTATTAAAAAAAATAAAATGTGGTACGAGCCCACTCTCACATATTAAAAAAATAGTAAGTGTCATTTCAACATTTTCGCATTTTTGTTCAACAAATTACGACCGACGCGTTCTGCTGTTGTCTCAACTCACGTGCGAAAAAAACCCACTAGATTTTGACTCTAGTGGTGATGTTTATCCAAATGGCGCTCTTTTGATTGGTCAACCCACACCAACGCCCACAACAAATATTTTATCCAAACAAGTACCCAAATGGGGAGCGAAATGGCGCTCTTTTGATTGGTTAACAACATTAACTAATTTGCATACTAACAGGTGGCCGGTTGTTTTGCGAATTAGTCCGTTTGTTCACTATTTTCAGTGGTATCTCTCACTACAATGTTTTTGTGACCATATGCGTAGGAGTCAATACCATTTTCTAAAAGGTATCGCTTATCATCGAAGCAGGATAGCGATACTTTATTAATTTCATAACTACCGAGCTGATGTTTGACACTTCTAATGGTCTTCATTGTGTGTCGCAATTGTTTCTGCTCAAGTAACACACTTTTGTAATCTTCATGTCTGATCACTTTTTTAATTATATTCTTTCTAATACCTTTAGCAGTTTTCCCACCACCCCCATCCTCTTTTAGATAACTATACATTTTGCTGCGCAACCCAACGAACTCGATAATTGGCGTTCCAGCGCACTCGTCCTTCATCTTCCCAATAACTTTCTTATTCTCTTTAAAAGCGAATGGGCTGTCTGTGGGGTAGTCGCTATTGTCGAACTTTTCGCACTCCATCATAAAGTCGGAGTAAACGTCGTCAGTTTTGATCGAGTACAACAGACTGTCAGTGTCAGTGAAGTGTAATCTACAGGTGTCGCTAGAGTACTTTTTCATAATATAATTGTAGTGAAAATTGTACATCAGCGTTTTGCTCAAGTCTAGTATGCACATACCTACATACGCGGGTCGATTTAGTGTCAGCGTTTCTTTAACTTTGTGGACAGCAACTAAGTTCTCGCTAAATATCTTGCAAGACACAAACGTTGGCTTTGAGACAAGCTTTTTAAATTTCTCCGCAGTGGTCACTAATCTTACGTCCACACGCTTCCTCAAGTTTTCCATCGTTTTTCCGAACACACTGTTATTCATCAGCTTGAAGAAGTCCTTCTCAAAAGCGTTCTTAGCTGCGGTTCTTTTGACTGTGTTAAAGTTGATGTACTTGCCCAACCACTTAGACTGGTCAAACTGTAGGACCCTATGAACCTTTTTGATTTTTAGTCCAAGATCTGTGTACAACTGCAGATTTCCATAGTGACACACATACTTTTTTTTGTCCATCAAATTAGTCACCAACTTTTTCACACCACCAACACTCACGTTAAACTTATTTTTGATTTTCGTGCAGTACTCCGACAACATGTCAACGGTTATCTCCATCTTCTCAGGAGCCACCGGGTAATCGTTGTGTAGGTCATGCAAATGGTCTGGATACTCCAAGTCAACTTCGAGCAGTAAGCCCTTTTTACTATTGTTGTGATAGTCGCATAGATTAACCTTTTTTATTTCTTTCTCAGTCAACCACTTGAAGCCACCCATGGGGAGACTCTGACTCATTGCCCATCCGTACAAATTGTTGGCGTCAAGGTACATCAAATACTTCGACTCTTGCTCTTTGTCATACCCTTCCATGTACTTATTATTCGCCACGCCATGTCTGTTACATATGTAGCTCACACCACCACGCATACCTAATTCTACGAACTGGAACATGTCAATGTCAGACAATAATTCGAGTTCCACTCCAGTCATCTTTAACATGGCATCCCAAGCCAATCCAGGCGATGTGAAATAGTGACACGGGTCTAATTTATACTCACGATGGCATGTCTTTCTAAAGTTCTCAAAAACGTCAGCAAGCAAGAGCACATCGCTTTTCAAATACAGGTCGTGATACCCACCCATACTTTCAACGTCGAAGTAGTCCCACACATTGCAAGCGCGCTCATGCATTTCTTCCGTAATATGCTCGTCATTCAGAACGCTGTAGAAGTCCTTTTTAGAGGGTAGCTCGCATTCATCAAATTTTTCAAAGGAGTCCATGTAGTCGTAGGGGTAGACCCCCTTTCTTGTCATGAGTGCCAACCCCTCGTCGTGAAACACTTCTGACGTGTATTTGAAAGCGTCCCTTGGTAGGTTCCTCACCAGGTTGTCTAAACCACTACTCATGAACTGGAAGCTGTCCAAAAATACCAAGTTTTTCCCAAGCATGAACGCCATGTACTTCTCCATGTTGTTCGGTATCACATTTATGTCTTGACCAAACTTGCCAATCTCCTGCATAATGAAATGACTATCGTAGCCACGTAAGTTATGAAAGATCACAGGAATTTTATCAGTCAACTTAAAGTTCACGTTACACTCACGATGTGCGGACCCTCTGTACTTACCTGACACGTGACAGTGGTCTCTCACTCTAACGTCAGCGCCAGTGTACTCAACACTACAAATATGGCAACTTTTAGCCTCGTCAAAGTCCTTCTTATCGTCATCAGTTAGTATCATTTCTTTGTTAAAGTGACTCTCAGATGTCTCTTTACAATATTCGACAATTTCTAACATCTCCCCAATGAACTTGTTGACTGCATTTTCACCGCGATACACTTTCACCGGCTTACTGTACTCGTTGTTGTAGCAACAAACTAATTTATACCCATAACCGCAGTCAACATGCCTCTGGTAGGCGTTTGTGTAGCTACACTCGCTTGATGGTGTTGCTGCGTGCACCTTCTGTGTGATAGCCTCGAAGTCTGCGTACACCACAAATGGTACGTTTAGCTGTCTACTAAAATTCTCGTATTTCACTTTCGTACCTTTTTGTGGCATTTTAATAGCTTGTTTCCCATTAATGACCAAACATACTTCCACGTGGCGTTCAAGCACGTCCTCGCGGGTGAAACACTGCAAACAATACCTGCAAAAGTGCTTTCTCGCCTTGTGCTCTGTTTGGCGGTACATGAACTTGTTAAAATCGCGAATGTACACATAATGCTTGTTGCCCACGTCATTAGTTATCAACAATAGGTCCATATGGTCAGGATACGTCTCCTTAGAAACGTACACAGGGAATGGCTGCTTACTTTCATACCCAAAAACATTAATGCTAATTTCGTTAGCCTTTTCGATCTTGTTGTAATCTTTGAGTGTGACTGGGAAGTCAATTCCGTCATAGTTCAGCTCACTGACATGCCTAGCGTACTTCGACGTTCTATCGGAGTGTTTTCCAACAGGAGATTTGTGTGCAAGGTGGCACCATCTAAAGCACTCGTTGTCATCATCGTTATTTACGTTTACCAAGCCCTTCATACTGTTGCGCAGCTCCTTTGGCAACGCAATGTAGCTACTCCCATGCAAAGGTCTGTAAATAGCGACATTAACGTAGTGTGCATCTATTTTGTCGATAGTCCATCCAGACCCCTCAGATAACCACCCAGCTATCCGCGTCAAAATCTGCTCCGATCCACGATTGGCAACACCCTCGATGTCATGCTCGTTAATGACGACAAACGTTTCGCTGTTAAAGTAGGCAGTTTTGTATGTGGTCTTATTGAGTTCTAAAACTTTCTCAAAAGTGACTTTGACTGTCTCCACCACTTTCATTCCGTTGGTCTCACCTAGTTCACGTCTCAAAAGGTTAGTGACAGCGCCTCTACTACCATTTACCTGATTGATGTCTCTGTCGTCAATTACTTCGACTCCATAGGACCTTGTGAACCCTCCACTGCATGAAAAAATGGATTTACTCAAATTTACAACTCCGCAAATATGGAGCAAATTTATTCAAATGTTGCATTTACTATAGGAGTATACATGGTGAATGCCGCATTTGCTTCATATTTGCTCAAAAGTGAGCAAATGCGGCATTCAGCAAGTTTACTCCTATAGTAAATATAATATTTCAATAAATTTGCTCCATATTTGCTCATATTGTAAATTTAAGTAAATCCATTTTTTCGTGCAGTGAGCTCTCAGTGCTCGATCCAACAGATGCGTTGACGGTGCGAGGTCTTCGACTAGACGTTGTCCCTCTTGATCTCCAAAGAAGCCGTGAACGTTGGTCGCCTCGTCTGTTAGTGAATTGACAACGGTTGCGCTCGTCTTATGCGTCCGTCTTTTTGTCAGTGGGTTTTTCGCGGCCCGACTCATTGGCTTCTATATACTACACTTATTTATTTTTTTCCTAAACCACTCGTTGTAATAATTGTCATCACTTTCACACCATCCCAGCTTTGGGTACACCACCCCAAACAAATTGTCGTCGAACAAGTCTTTCACCTTCCCGTCTTTGAGGTCTGACACCTTCTTGAGTGTCTCGACTCGTCTTCTATGACACAACCTAATAATGTAGTATCCATATCTGCTGACATTTCTACCCTTTATCAAATTGCATGAGTGCAGCACATTGACAACTTTCAAGAAGTCCTCTTTTATCAACTCAAGGTGCTCACCCTTCACAACATTCCGTAGTCTCCTCCCCATCCACCAAGACCGTTTGTGAACGCTTTTTAGTCGCGTGAGTCTCATGTCGCTGTAACTCTGAGTGTAACCCCATTCGGTGTCGCCACACTTTGGACATGCGTACCCACCACAGTCAGTGATGTTTTTCACAACGTCACAATCCGAGCAGTGGTGAATTCTGAAGGTGTCTCCACACTCAGTTTGCGTCTCACTCACGATTTCGTCAATTGTGTAACCGTAGCTCATCTGCCTCATAAGTTTGTCCATCACTCTTATACTACTCCAACATATTTTTCACCGAACTAGCACCCACACTGCTATTCCACTACTCAAACCTAGCGCGCCAACAAACAACAATTGGTATTCCTTCATTTCCGCACTTGGTTGGTAGTAATCCGCAATCTTCGGGAGGTCAGTGAACACTCGTCCGCTGTACTGAATGGTCATTACGCTTCTAAGTTCTTCCAACGCGTGGTTTGTGTCATTGATGTCAGCATTAGCATCAGAGAGCTGTTGTCGTAAACGCTGGATCTTATCTTTCTTAGCGACTTCATTCTCATACCACACTTCTTTCGCACTGGCTAGCTGTTCCAACGCATGGTTATGTCTTTTCATCTCAGCTTCATAACCTGAGTGATTAAACTTCGAAAACATAAAGCCAGCGCCTGCAAAAGCCACTGCATTAAAAATCCCTCCAGCCACAACGCTCACCATTAACTTACATTGATTTGAATGGATCTGTCGGTATCCACTTTTTTGATTGCAGCCATTTTACTAACAGCGTTCCTGCACCAACAGCTGCAGCAAGTTTCACTGTGCCTTTCACAGTCTCTGGTGTTCCCAATGGTTCTCCCAAAGCCCTTTTAGAAATCATACTCACTGCCACAGCACCAGTCGTGACAAGTAGCGCGTCGTACAGTTCGTTCATAAGTTCTTTTCGATCGATCGCAGCCATATACATTGTCGTGTGTTTTGTTCAAGAATCAAATGTGTCTAACGCTGGACGACGAGTTTTGTGGTTCTCTGACGCAGGTGCTGGTGCAGTACTCACAGGTTCTTTTTCACTGCTAATTGTGTACCATAGCGAAGCAGCGGCAATGATTACACCAAGTGTTCCAACAATGTAACCATAGCTCCACTCACTACCCTGTTCTTCGTTAACTATCATTTCACGCATTTTCTTTTCTTTCGCAGCTTTCGATATCTCAGCCAATTTTTTACCAGCGGCGACGCGCTTTGGGTCCTTCACCTTAGCACTTTTCACATCAGCTGTGATCTTAGCGTCGACAGCCGTCTGTGAGTCCTCAACCATCTAATACACTATTACGTGTTATCTTACTCACAGTTGACCTCACAGGTGTCTCACAGATGACCTCACAGGTATCTCACAGTTCCAGACCAAACGCACTAAAAATTAGGATTTTTTCTGGGAGTATAACATAATGACTCAAGCCAGAGAAATCAGCGAAGAAGATATTGCCAACATGTTGAGAACAGCCTTTATCAGTGTGCCCACCCTACAAGGCGCCTCTGGACCTATCGTCTTAAACGAGTACTTCTCAACATACACAATGTTCGACCCCGACCCTGAAGGGCCACCAAAACGGCTTGGCTCTCAGGTCCGCCATACGAGGTATCTTCTCGACGCTTGGATCGATCTTCGAGAAGACAGAGCCAACGAGCTCGCTGGTGTGTTAGCTAGCATAATCCCTGTGTGGTGTTACTCATCATTCAAGTACCTTATGTTAGCGAGTGACGTCTACTTGAACAACCCTTGTGAGTCCACAGCTACATTACTCGGTAACTTCCTCCAAGTGTTCTTAGCGACCCTTATGTGGAAACCATGCCCAACCAAAGCCAAAGCGTGGCTAGAGCTCGCTTCGAACCGCGACGTTCACGTTTGCAAGGTGGGGTGTAATGAGATACTAGGCGTGGGTGATATCAGGGACCACGTACTCTCGCCAGCCCACAGACACTTTGCGAGAGATGAGAACGTGTACACCTGTCACCCATGCGGTGTGGCCACCAACGACCCACTGCATCGCTTGAGATACGAGAGCTCGAAGTCCCATCTTGAAAACTTAGAGCTCCAGCGGATATTTAACAACGAGCAACAGTTGCCGCAACAGGAGAGAACATTTCTCTGGAGGTATAGTAACCATGAAGAAAATCGGTAAACTAGAAATCGTGATTGGTCCCATGTTTGCAGGAAAAACAACAGAGGCTCTCCGCAGGTTAGTCACGTTAAGTAAATCAGGGCTCAAAGTCCTATACATGAACAACACAGGTGACACTAGGCGAACTGACCACGCGTTCTCCACACATCGTCAGACCATTGTTGTCGGATCAGACAGTTTACCTGCGAAGTTAATCACCAACCTCCCAAGTTCTTCCGAGATAGCCGATTATGACGTCATCGGCATTGATGAGGGCCATTGGTACTCTGATCTACTCCCAGTTATTCACGAATACATTAAAGCTGGCATTCACGTCATTATTTGTGGCCTCATAACAACAGAGCATTTAAAAAGACTTGGTGAGCTCGACACACTGTTCCCAATGGCAGACGACATCACATTTCTAAAAGCGTATTGCGCCGTTTGTCGTGACACTTACGGAACAACTGTTGACGCACCATTCAATTGGAGATATAACCCAGGGCCATCATTCGTTGGTGGTGCTGAGCAATATCGCGCAGTGTGCAGACGCCACCATCCTTCCACACAAAATTAAAGGTGTTCTCAATACGCCTCACTTTTTTAAATTTATACATTGGTCACATGAAGCGTCCAATGTACCGTAGAAACATTTTTTCACACAGTGGTCAGAAGGTTTGTGAAATAAAGAGAGAGAGTTTCGCAGATATTTTTTGTCAAGTTAAAAATATCTTTTAAAAATGTTAGAACAGTTGTCACCTCAAGCGTCGTCTCAACAGCGAGAACGAGTGCTAATTCGACTTATTACTCGCTGTCTAAAAAGTCTCTTTACAATAGTGTCTCTCGTGGTTACTCAACGCTGATTTATTTTTAAATTTACGAAAACACTGGGAACACTGAAACCCAACGTCAAAGAAATATTTTATTACCGTGGTAATAGCGTCGTCGTATGAGTCGCACAAGAGTGTTAGATAACCAGCGGATTTGTATCTAAGCAGCAGAGACTCCTGCTCTTTGGATGTCTTACCTGTGCCACCTGGGTTCTTGAACTCAATCACGAGTCCGCTATGCTGTCGGTTTGCGTTGGCAATAATCAAGTCAGGCGTTCCACGTTGGTAACCTTTTTTCCACGAATTTATTCTTTTACTCGAAGTGTCTTGATTCTCACCACAAGCGGCTATCAAAATAGCTTCTGGATAATATTTCCTAAGAAAACCAACAACTTTCGTGTGGAGATCGAACTCAGTGATCATTTTAAACTGATTGTGTTTGAGACCAACGTCAGCTAAACATTTTCTAACGCTTGGCAAGACCTCTGAGTGCACCCACCTTCCAAAGTGTTTCGCACGCTCCATTTTACTTGAGAACACTAACGAGTAGACCCCAAGTTCGTTGATAAACGAGGCCTGTTCCATCTTCATTTTGCAATCAGGTTCGACGTGGTCGTTGACTGCATCTTTTGGTCGAGCATAACCTAGAGCGCTCGCGACTTCTTTCGCTTTGAACCATATTTCACCGTTGTCCATAACCGTTGTGATTTGGTGGCCATCGAAGTCGAATAATCGAAGCGCTGTGGAGGTCATCACTATATTATAGTCTCCTACAAAAAAACTACTCGACATAGGTGTCAGGTTTTTTATAGATCTGGTTTGTTGTGTACCAGTGCAGCAGATGTGTTTTATTAGTCCCCAGTTTTCTACGTCGTCTGAAAAAGTTTCTAATGTTACGAACCAGCTTTCTAAGCCAACCCATCACATAACTTAGGTCACGTCTCCTACCACTCCCACAGTGTCTGATTCTGCGGGTAGCATAATAGGTTCGCCGTAAGTCTTTTTAGACCTCATACCAATCTCAGCGTGGAGCTCGAGAGTAACGTCACCGCGACCAAATGATCCACCAGCTTTGAACATGTGATCAGTCGTCTTATTTATTTTATATATTTCATGAGGTCTCGAAATACACGCTCCCATTTACTTTACACCATATTCCTTCATCATTTCTCCACCCATGATTATGATGTCTCGGTTCGTCATGTAGCCACTCACAATTTTCACACCGTAGAATTCTATCAACGATGGGTATGCATAGGGTGCGAGTGGTATTCTTGGTCGGTGTATTCCAAAAATTGTTCCATAGGGTGTGCCTATCTTTTTCATGTTCGCTATAAAGTCTGAATCGGCTGACTTAACGTTGTTGACCCTGACATGTGAATTGCTCATTTGCCAGTGTATTGATATCATATGCATTTTTGTGAGGTCGACGCCACTTGGAATAGTGCATATGCTCTCCATCGCTGGGATGCTGCCACCATACGCGAGTCCGTTGGTCATACCAGTCTTGTACCCTATGAACTTATCCCACTGACCGTCGTCGTTTGATATAATTGTCTCCCAATTTGATCCAGCGGTGCGAGTAGGTAACCTCACTACGACAAAAATGGAAAGATCACACCATTGCATACTGGGGCAGTTAAAATGGAGACCTGACTCAAGTGGGATTGGTGTTAACACGGGGGATAGAAAACTTTGACTCACACCGCTGATGCCGACAATAGGACCATAAGCTAGGTTGTTTTGCACTAATTTGCTTGTTTCACCAATGGCTTTCACTTTGTTTGAACCATTGACGTGAAATTCCACGTTTTTCAAGGCGTGTGTGCTAACGTTGAAGTCGAGCACAATGTTGTAGGACTGACTCTTGAGGAAACCTGATAACAATTGCTCTAGAGTTCTTTTATTGATGGCGTCTGAGTCATCGACTGGGTCTGCTACGTTTTTTATCGCTGAGCCTTGCATGTCTATTATTCCAGACATCCTTCCACCGGTCACACTTAATTTAGGATCTTCGTCCAGATGTCTTTTCGTTCTCTTTAGTATTTTATCGTGAGGGTCGTCAGACTCATACCCATAGTTTAGACTCATTACTACTTCAAGGTGTATTTGGTTAGCAGATAGCCAGATACCGCTGAGAACCCTAACACTATCGCCAGCGTTGTCGTGTCTGACTTACTTGTGGGAAGTGCTTCTCTCATGGGAAGTGGTGCCACACTTTCTTGGTAAACTTTTTTAGCCACAGTCGTTGGTACCACCACACTTTCTTGGTGAGCTTTTTTCTTCACGGTCGTTGGTGCTACTAATGAGTGAGTCACCACATTTTCTTGGTGGACTTTTTTAGCCGTAATTGTTGGTGTTGTTGCATTCAAGCTAGTGTTCACCCCAAATTTCATAGACTCTGTGGCAATCTTTAATAAGTTATTGTACCCAGCGATTTTATTCTTGAGAATCACTAGGTTACTTGGCATTAACCATGTACTTGGCGACACTGCAAGATTTTGGACAACGTTGGTGTCTCTAATCGATTTATTCATGTTGAGAATCCATGTCGATACATCGTAGTTGATAACACTGTCAGAAAACAACTTGCGGAACTCTTGTTGGGTTTCTAGACTTCCTGCAGAACCACCAACGACTGATACACGTGTTCTCGCTTGCGCACCAAGTGTGGAGTACACAAAGGCTTCTATGCTTTGATTTAGATATTGCAGTCCGATGTTGGTGAAGCCGTCTGAGAGTCGCGCGACGTATCGTTTGTAATCGTTCTGAACGTCGTTGAGTGTGAACACTCTGGATTCGCCTAAAGTGCCATCGCTCAGGACTTTATTCTGGTAGTAGTGCCTTCTGGGAATTTTGGAAGTCTTGCCATACAATTCGGAGGCGTTAAATTCTCTACTTATTGATTTCATGGTCTCACCACCCTCCATTCTTCTCAGAAGTCTTCTAATGGTGAAGTACAAATGAAATCTCATCACACTTGTGACCACGGGGTGGACTTCTTGTGACATTGATAAATGCTGCAACGACACTCCACAACAGAAACTAGCACAATACGTCGCAAACACAATGCGGTAGTAAGATTCGCTGTCATCCCACTCTGATTTTGTCTTTGACGTAGTGACTCGCAAGACTGGTAGCTTTGACATGAAGTAGCTATTTTGGTTAACAAAAACTTTGAAGTTGTTCACTGGATAATTCAACACGTTTTCTGTTGGATAACCGTCCCAAAGTCCCCAATGGTTTTTATGACCTTTTGGTAGTGGTTGGATAGTTCCACCACCTTGCCATATTATTGGGAACTTACTATTGTGTAGCCACTTCCACATGCTTTTATCATTTTTGAAGGTTGTGCTGGTTATGTCCGTGCTGAGGATGTCGTTGTTTTTGAAATATATGTCGACACTCATGATCTTACCATCTTGCAAAATATTTGGATAGAACTCAAATTTGCTTAAAGTGGCGTGAGGGTACTTTTTGATGAGGTCTGCCTTTGCGTCGTGTGCAGCCTTTGATGTGTTAGCCATCGCTAGTTTGTAGTACTTTCCATAGTACTCACGAAGGGCTTTCTGCATATATAATATACCATATGTTACACATAACACATGCTACATTATATATGGTCAGGGTTGTAGTGTTGATTAGAGGCCCAACGGAAACTGTGGATCTACCAGAAGCACTTTTGACGTTTGGCTCAGATCCTCACTTACTAGTGAAAAAAGCGACTATCTTTTGGGACTATGTTAACGTGGAGACCGGTGTGAATGATGAAATAAGTTACAACAGCAACAAACACGTTTTCGAGTCTGGGTACCACACTTTTAAAATGATTGCTGACGAGTTGAAGGGATTAGGGGCTATCGAGCTAGTGGCCAACAAACACAACTCAAAGTGTGCGATAAGAACTGACCAACAATTAGAGCTGTTTAAATTTGGAGAACTCTTAGGGTTCAACGATAACACAACGATAAGTAGTAGTGGTCTGGTCAGCCCTAACGTTGTGGATGTTAACAAAGGGTTGAAGTACGTACAAGTAGGTTGTAGCATTGTGAACAGACCTGAGAATATTGTTAATGGTAGCAAAAGCGAGGTTATCGTCGAGCTACCATTGACCACCACCCAACCACTGAAGAGCTCCGTTCAACACTTCTTCAACATTGAGTCGAAGGTGTCGATAAACAAAGGCGTTTTTACGCAGCTGGTGTTTAACGTGACTGACCAAGATGGTAGTGGTGTCAACGTTGGTGACATATTGTTGGACTTGTATGCGACGCTTGAGTAGCTAAACGCATGCTAAAGTAATGAGTCTAAACTACGGGTATGACTCTGGTGGTTACACTGAGAAGCGACGTGTAGACGACGGTCCTCAAAAGTTGACGGTACTCATTGAAGGTGTGGAGAAAGTTGTAACTTTTGACTACAGTGTAGTAGCCACACACGATAACCCACACATCGTAGTCAAGACAGCCACTGTGTTTTGGAGCTACAATAACGTGGCGAGTGATGTCGATATTCAATTCGTACTCGCTGCCACAGGAGGACCATCGTCGATAGCCGGGCCAACTCGAGTGGGTAAGGGCTACTACGACTTCGACGCGTTGGTTAGAGCTCTACGACACGCGCTCAGGGTGGTTTATGTAGACTTCGTGGTGGAGAAACTGATAGCCACAGGTAAAAGTAGGGTCAAAGTTCTGCCTTTGAGGTTTGGTGCCACCACTGTATACAAACTTAGGTTAGGTGACATTGGGCTTTTGCTTGGTTTTGCGAAGGACGCAGGAATTTCACCAGATGCTAAGTGGCATGACAGTCCAAACAAGATTGACATGAACAGAGGTCTAAAGTATGTAGAAGTCTCGTGCGACGCTGTTGAGACGGAGAGCAATGTGGGCACTGATGGGAAGCGTAGTAATGTGATCACAACATTGCCAGTGCCCACCGAGCAGTCTCTAGATGGGGGGATACAACGTTATGCATATGTTGAGTCCAAGGTGAGAATTAAAAAAGGTATTTACTCAAGTATGACGTTTCGTGTCAAACCAAACAATGGTGACGCTGACGTTGGCGCAGTGCTATTGGAACTGTATATTGTGTGAATTATATGGAGCTCGGTGTGGAGACAGAGCAGGGGTTGAGAGACATTTACTACAATCCTAAGACGGGGTTCAGTGGTGTAGAGAGGTTGTATCAAAGTGCATTGGGAGACGGATTGAAAGTAACTAGAAAAACAGTGAAAGAATGGTTGACAGCGCAGGACACTTACACTAGGTACAAACCCATTGTGAGAAGACATAAGTTCCGCGCGACTTTTGTTGGGTTTCTTGGTGAAGAGCTCCAAATGGACTTAGTGGACATGAGTAAGTACTCAAAACAGAACAAAGGGTATTATTGGATATTGACAGGCATTGAAATATTGAGTAGATATGCTTTCGGCATTGCAGTTTATAGAAAAGACACTAAGAACATGACTAAGGCTGTTGGGGAGTTATTGAATGACTTTAAAGATCGGTTTGGGGTCACACCTAAGTTGACGCAATTTGATGATGGACTTGAGTTCTATAACGTTGGTGTTAAAAGTTTGCTGAAAGAACATGGTGTTGAATATTTCAGCACTAAGAGTGATAAAAAGGCCGCTGTTGTCGAGCGTTTTAATAGAAGTCTCAAGAGTATTATGTGGAAGTACTTTTACACCCGTGGAACGTACAAATGGATTAACGTTCTTGATCAGTTTGTAAGCAATTACAATAGCAATGTGAACCGAAGCATTATGATGAAGCCGAAGGATGTCGATAAGTCAAATGAAGGTGAAGTGTGGACCACTTTGTTTGGTCACCAATTTGCAGACAACCCATTGCCAAAGTTTAGAGTTGGCCAATCGGTGAGAATTAGTAAATACAAGAGTGTGTTCACAAAGGGCTATGAAGCCAACTTCACTGAGGAGCTGTTTAAAGTGGTAAAGGTTATTCGTGGTGATCCGAATGTGTACGAAATTGAGGACCACACCGGTGAGCAGATTATTGGTAAATTTTATGAACAGGAATTATCGCTGGTCAATAAGAAACATGGTGGTGACGATGTGTACAGAGTCGAAAAGGTGTTGAAAAAAAAGAAAGTCAGAGGGAAGAAGATGGCGCTGGTCAAATGGTTGGGTTATGAGAGCAAACATAATTCGTGGATACCAGAAAGCGATATTCAAAACGTGAGCTAATGTAATATGGCTGAAGGTGGGGGAGATTTCGACGACTTTGAGATGGAAAACCTCGACAAGTACAAAGACATGAGTGATGAGCGACTAGAAGAGGAGCTCGCTAAGACTGGGGAGTGGCTCAAAGACATAGACACTAAGTACGCTGCAAGAAACATGTCGATGGATGTCCGTGTTAATTACGACGACTATCGTGACTATGTAAAAAAGATAAGAAGTGAGCTTGCTAGAAGACGAGGTGGGCAAGAGGAGACGTCGTTTATTGACGCTGACGGTGGTAAAACGGTGACAATAAGGGGAACTAACACAGAAGTCCCAGTGGTAGAGTTCGATGTCAACGATTTGCCGTCGAACCCTGAGAACCAAGTTTTGATAAGCTTAGAAAAGTTCTTTAGTAATAAAACTGGGGTGCGATTCAAGCTTGACATTCGTGACGACGACGTGTTAGCGCTGCGAAACAGAGCATCAATAAGTGAGAACAATAATATATCATTCAAACCTATGCTTAATAATAACAAATTTGGTAAAGAGCAAATAGTTCTCAAACGTGGGAAGGGTGGTGTTCTGCGGTACAATAACAGCGTTGAAGTCGCGCGACGCTCAGTTTACCAATTTAAAAACCTTATGAATAAAATCCTAGCCAACTCGAAAGACCGTGAGGAAACTGTGAGTAGCACACCGTTGCTAGACACCACACACACGGAACACGACGACATACCTGGGCTAACACCAAACGAGAACCGTGAGCTGGGTGGCGCGCTTAATCCAAGCGATGGTGTGGTGCTCGAATCAAGAGTGGGCGACAACGGCGCACTACAAGTACAAGCGGACCACTTTCAAGAAGCGATAAATACAACATCAGGTGAACTAGATGGAGAAGACGACGAGAGTGTTATCTTTGGGTTGAGAGAACGTATCGTGGGGCTTGAAGAAGCGCGAGACAGAACTATTGAACAGCGGGAAATAGAAGAGGTTAGAGAGCAACAAGAAGTCGACATTGACAGGTTTCAGAAGTTCAAGAAGTGGGCTAAAGAAAATATAGTTGGGTTGAGCGCTGTAGCAATTTCAATGGCTGGGATTATAACAACTATTATTATCGCTGGGAGATCTGCTGTTATGAAAGGCGCTATGGCCACGAGGTCATTTGCACAGGCTGTTAAGAACGCGATAACGAAGATGGGTCCATGGGCTGTTGGGTTGGCTAATTTAGTCTACAATATGTTGACGTTGGGCGCAAAGGGTCTCGCATGGTTGGCTCAAAATCTGTGGGTACTCGCGGTGGTACTTGCGTGGTTCGCTTATGATTATTACAAGCTAAAACGGTAGCGATAAAACATATGTAAAGTATATGAACGCCACGTCAGCAGAGTTGAGTCCTGGTTTTAGACGAGCGACCATGGGTGTCATAAAAGGGGTGAGAACACAGCATGTAATCACGTTGAACCCTAATAAAGTCAGTCCTGGCGAGGAACTCTACATTGACATACCGAAGCTCAAGGTTAGTAGCTGTTTGGTGCCTGGATCGTTGGGTCTAGTGTTCGACTTTAAGAACGCGAACGCCAAAAGCTGGTTCTTGAACAATGTGAGCAAGTTGTTGGTTGAGAAACTTGTTGTGAGACTAGCCGGGGAGACTGTGTACGACAACAATGGGGAAAATTACACTGGTGTCTATCGCGACCTTTGGGAAAGTGCTACTGCGCGAGACCAAATGATTGACTATGGTATTGGTGGTGAGAACTTGAGAAAGTTAATTTCTAAGGACGACAGTGGTGCGACAAGTGGAAACGTCGCTAAAGTTAGTGACGCGTTGATGTTTGGTGTGATTGGAACGAAACTGCGGATTAAGCTTGGTAAAATCATGAATGACCATGGGTTGTACGCTCCTTTTAGCATGAATAACAACTTGCAGTATGTGATCACACTTCCGAAGGCCACAGACATCATGGTGGCGCAATCCGGTAGCGCTGTGGGTGGATACACTCTGGAGAACCTCGAGCTTGAGTATGAGACGATTGATAACCAGGAGCTCGCTGACGAAATAGCGTCGGGCTATGCAAGTGGTCGTAGTTTGTCATATGAGCACATCACGTTGATGAAAACCACCGAATGGGACAAAGGCACGACCATTGTGAATGAAAACATTAATCTTCCAAGAAAAAGCATGAAGGCGATTGTGTTGCTATTCACGAATAAGGTGCGAACAGACAGCGAGGAGTTTCTTTACCCAAATATTGATAGTGTTAGAGTCACAATTGAAGGTGTGCCAAATAGTGTGTACTCACAAGGCATCCCAAAGTCGAAGTTCTATGCAGAAGCGAAACGATTGTTTGGGTTGGGTGAAGAACACGCTCAGTTCATGACCATACAGAAGTTCTATAAAGATGGCTTCGCGTTGGTCATCGACTTGAGGAGCGTTCAAGATAATTACAACGTCGCCACTGGTAAAAATATTGTGAACACACAATCTGGCGTGCTTCTTGAAATCACTAAAAAAGTGACGACTGCGAACGTCATGTGCAGGGTGTTTGTGATGAGTGATGGGTTGGTCAACTTCATGAACAATGGGTTGCAGTCAATCCAGTATTAAATCAAACGTGAGTTAATGGAGACTCCGTTTAATATGCTAATTGTTGGTATGACAGCTTGTGGTAAGACGCATTATTTGCTGGAAACATTGGAGTCTGAGTATCGCGGTAAGTTTGACTACATTGTGTTGATTTGTCCTACTTTCGAGTGGAACAAAGCGTATCAAGACTGGAAATACATACGCGACCCCGACGTGTTAGCGATAGACTGCGCGCAAGACAATGTCGACGCTGTTCTCAAGTGTGTAACAAATGTTTTTAAAGGCATTAACACTCTGATCGTGTTGGATGACTGTGCAAGTGGGCAGGACGTCAAGAATAGGACTAGTCAATTAGTCAACTTGGCTTTTAGTGCGCGACATTTTATGTTGAGCGTTATTGTCGTCACACAACAACTGACGTCGATCGCAAAACCGTACAGAGAAAATATTAGTAAGCTCGTTTGCTTCTACTGCCCAAGTAGGAGTGATATGAAGGTCGTTATCGACGATTACCTTGGAAACATTAGCAGAGAAAAATCGTCGGCGATTGTGACCGCATTAAAAAATAATAAGTACGCTAGACTTGAAATCTCACTGCGCTACCCATACAGTCACGAAGTTGTTATTCCGCAATAAAATATGGGTATAAGTAATAGCGTGATGGTAAAACGCAAAAGTGAGGAGAATCCTACGATTGAGGAATTAGTTGAGGAGACTGATGACACTTCGACTGTGGAAGACAACATTGACGTTAGGAGAGCCGAACTTATTAGACTGTCTGGCGATGGTGTGGTAAGTCAATCTGAAGCGTACATTAAAAAAGCGTCCGCAAAGGTTATCGACAAGATATGGCACCAATACGAGTTGAAGAGAATGGAAATCGCAAACGCTTTTCTCACCGACTTGCTAATCAGCAAATTCGCTAGCTTACTGGACGGGTTGAACGCTATTGAAAATCCTGATGAGCTAAATGACGAACTACAAAAAGACCCGTTATTAAAAAAAGACGTCGAGAGCATTGTCGCGATTGTGACACCGTACGTGCCTTTCTTGGGCTTGTTGTCGGGAGGAATCACAACGTCTAAATATGTGTACGACCACCATTTCAGAAGTACGACAAACACTGAAAATAGTGAGCGGGTGGACTAATTTGCATGCTAGCAGGTGGTTTCATAACAACCGCGCGAGTCCATTCACACAACGGTTTTTTATTCACGATATTTATAGTGTACGATTTAACGAGTACGCTCAAAGTTAGACAGTCTTAGCATGGTGGTCCTTCTTCAAACACTGTGATTCTTCTCTCATAGTCAGCGCGACAGCAGGTGGTTGTACGTGGTGTGTTGCTAACAACAACATTCCATTGCGAATAGCAACCACAACTTTTCAAAAAAATATTTTAAAATGAAAATATTTTTTCAAAGTGAAAATATTTTTTCAAAGTGAAAATATTTTTTAAAAAAATCGTAGTTGCTATTCGTAATGGAATGTTGTTGTTAGCGACGCCAACAGGTGACCTTGATTCGTATAGCAGGTATCACATATGAAATCTATTTAACACTAGACTCTAGTGGCTCTCTCGCTGAAATTTATTAAACATCGTCACTAGAATCATAATCTAGTGGCTTTTTTTTCGCGCATGAATTGAAACAATGGTAGAGCGCGTCAGTCATAGTTTGTCAAACACAAATGTGAAAATGACGACATAAAACTTTCTCTAAATTTGACGAAATGTGTCGTATTTCGTTAAAATAGCGATTTGGTGTTGTCTCGCGTGTGTTTGGCATCAATTTAGTAGAAAACGTGGGAGGGGTGTTTAGATTGACTAACGATCGCTGTAGTAGTATAGCAAGTGGGGCTGTGGGCTTATTCGACCTCAACCGTGAATATAAATACCAAAACATCACCAAATTTGTCGAGTCGTGACTTGGCCAAATTTGGTGATGTTTTGGTATTTATATTCACGGTTGAGGTCGATTGGGCTCGCAGCCCCACTTGCTATACTACTCTCTTCTGAAGTGAGGGAGAAAAAAGGAAGGCTAAAGCTGTACGAGAGGGAAGCGAGACAGGCAGTTGTGCTGAAACAATTTAACTAATTTTCAACACGGTGATTGTGGTTGGGCATTGATTTTGATGGGGTCCGTTTAAATAACCTGGCTTATGCACACGATGTCGTTTTGCTACTGTAAGTGAGTCTAAGGCTGCTCTGAGCAATTTGCTTAGAACTTTAGATCTCTTGGCAGCTGGTGGACTCACTATTAGTAGTGCAGGTGAGACTGGCAAATCGCCGTCGATGTGCATTGCAATCGATGGTGAAGCTAAGTGCGGTGGATTGTGAAAGTCATTCCTTTCAGTTTTTGGTCATATGATTCCTACCTTGTCACCCACGGACGAGTTCAAGTATCTGAGGATCCGGATGTCTGCCTTGGTGCAAAGATCGTCTCCACACTCAGAAATACGATTGGAGAACATGGTTGCATGTGGTTGACGACCTTGCTACCACCAAGGCTGTGTGGCGAGTGATTTCTTCCATAAGGCGTAGGGTCAGTGTTCTATACCACTGGCAATTGAAGGGCAGCTGGTTTCGGACAAGGAGTCCATAGAAAGGGCGTGGCCCGAGTTGTCTGTACTCCAAGCTAGACGGACGGGGGCTACCTGAGATTGTGCCAGGGATCAAGTTATTGGGTGTTATTGGGTGTTGAATCCACCGAGGACGCACGTGGTGAAGTTCTCTTCTCCAAAGTTAAAGCTTCCAGAGGCAGTCCAGAGAAGGACGGAAATCTCACCAGTGAGCTTTTACCGTTTTTGTTCTACATGTGATATCATAGCAATGCATGCATGATGATACGAAATTGGACGACGTGGTTAAGTAGGCCCAAAATAGGCATGTCTGAAATGGCCGAGAAAGTTTCCGAAAATATGAAGTATCTCGGAACAAAATGCGACAGTACGTTGATGTCGAAGCACGAAGTTCAATCTAGGCTTCAACCTTTAATTAATACTCTGTCCACATTGAACACCAAAGGTGAGGCGAAGAGTACGCACGACGACGTGAGAAAAGTAAATTTTTTCTGTCCAGGCCGATACCGAAACTGACTCGGTTATTGACGAGGCATTGGAGGTGGGGGTAGCGTTATTTGTAATGGCAGCTCATCTCAGTTGCACGCACGCTATTTCGAAATCCGAAAAATATGCCAACCTGATTCAGACTTCCGATGGATCGGATTGTAAAATTTAAGAAATGGGAAGATATCAAGGCAATGAAGGAGATGTTGCAGCATGCTTGCTGCCCATCTTCATCGGCTTCCACAACACTCGTCAGCCAGCGTGACGAGAACTCCCCTGGGGAAGAAATAGTTGATGAAAACAGTTGCTCTTCTAGAGGGAGAAAAAAGGAAGGCTAAAGCTGTACTGGAGAGGAAAGTGTGATAGGCAGTTGGTGAGGAAGAAGATGAATGGACATCTCTATTTATCTATGTATCTATCTATCTGTTCACATTTCTATTTTTGTGGTAGCAATGGCAGTCGTTGGACTGATCACATATTTAACTACAATGGTTTACGAAAGAGGGAGAATGTAAATACCATTTCTATAGGTTTGAGTTTCAGGGCAGGGCAAACGGCATTTTTTGGTTTGGTTGAAGAACATCAAACAGATTCAACATTCGTTTATTCGTGCGGGATGTTCCATGGGAGGACCCAGATATTGCTTCACGTTGACAATTTGCAACCAGCAGATGCAAGTCTTCCGTCAGTTTTTTGTTGAAACTGACGGCAAACTGGTTATGCATCTTTATCATCCTCAAGATTTTGCCGAAAAATAAGGGGTTATATTTCGACCGTACTTTCCGCCTTAACATGTCGAATGGATTTCCAGTTAACTGACCGAAAGGCCATGATTTTACGGTCGTTACGTCACGATGTTTTGTATAGTGCACATGTAACACTATTCCAGGCGGCGTACAGGCATGTTAAAGAACCTAAAACATGCGAAACGGAAATGTGGTTGTCCATGAAAATGTCATGGTTCAGCCAAACGAAAGATTTTGTAGTTCCTACTAGTGGTAACGCATCGTCCAATAAAACGTACGCGAAATATTTGAAATGGAGGGAACTGGAAAATATTTCGTTTTTGGAATAGTTACGGCTTGTTATAACCATACACCAGCAATACCAAAGGTGTATGGGAAAGGTAACACCCTTGTTGGACTGAGAATGCGTTCACCCTTTAGAGTTGCTCATGAATTTCCCACATCGCTGTCATATGGAAATTTTTAATAGAGGGAAGACAACCTCCCTGGACGCATCCGGTTTTCGCGGCAGCTGTGCATTTTAATGCCAGAATTATGGAACGACGTGAATTGTGTTAAAGCTCGTTTATGGAAGACAGGGGCATAAGGATTTTTATGCCAAAATCTTGTGCCATATTCAAAGCTTGCATGATACGGTGCATATGTGGCACAAACAAGCATATTACATATTTATTTATTTTATGTTACACAGGGCCTCATCGAAAAGCACTCGGGTGACATGGGCTCCCTGTCAAAATAGTATTATATAGCTATACATGTGCAGTAGTAACGCTCAAGGTCCGCAGGAAAAACGGATAAATATATTTCGGAAGTAAAAAGTTTGTCGATCGAAGGCTTGACGAGGGCATTGTTGACAGATCTCCCGAGTACTTTTCAGCCAAGGTGTCCAACAGAGAAAATCTTCGGACAATATTAAAACGTTCACATTGATTGAATTGTCTTAATTCCACTCCACCGTCAGCGTTGACGAAGACGCAAAAGCGCCATCGCCCAATATTGTGACGTTTATTTGCAAATTCCTTTGATAAAGTGGGTGGGCCCACAATCTCATCCCCAGTGCCTTCGCTACGGCCAGTGTTATTGAAATTCGTGCCCATTCCGTACTTAGAAGACCCATAGTCAATGAAAATATGGTCTGGAAACTCGGCAAACTTCGAAGCAATTAAACAAATGAGCTGCGAGTTATGTTGGACGGTACCTCACCGTGCACAAATCCTAAGTTTTAGGTTTATAATTAATATTTAAAACACATGGTTCGACGATTGAACGCAACTCGTTGCTATTGGACGATTGCTCATTATACCAAAAATACAATGTGTTCACCAACCGTCACCGTGCACAAATTTGCATAAAGGCGAACAAAAAGATAGAGAAAGATTTTACAGACCACACCTATGTACTATGGACACTATGGAAGACCAAGGTGCGGGATACTCCAATATGTTTTTTCGTTTCTTTTAAATGACTTTCCATATCCTTTCGTATTTACGTAAATTCTCAAATATTTTGTACTACATCATACAGGACACTGAGCAGGAAGAGCAGAACGGGAGTCAATCGAGCGACGTCCACTGCCCCGAAAAACGTAGCTGTAAACTCGAATATCTAATATATTATTTCCCTTTTTCATAAACTATCACTTCATTCTTTTTAAGGCGCAACAGATCAAGTAAAGGAAAAAGGTAATTCAGTACAGCATGCACTGACACTATTATCATTTTCAAATTAAACTAAAACAAGACGCCCGCTAGGCGTTTACTCGGGCTGCTGCTGCTAATAGCAATGCAGCTTGGCGTAAGCTTATGCACGAAACCGCACAACAGCGTGTAAGACAACATTCGTAATTGGATGATCGACAACAACCCAACGTACCAGGAACTAATGCACACACTCAAAGAAATTATGAGCTGTTGAACCACATTGAGTTTGACAGAACTTCATTAACACTGACAACAATTTTAGCCGTCCTTTGCAAGTTGTCAATTCTGTCTTCAGCGTTATGTCTCGCTGATCTTGCAGATAGTTTCTTAATAGTCAGCAGCTTATCAGATTGTGAGTAATACTTTGCAGTATTAAAATCATGTATGATCACTTTGTTAGGTTTACCGCTATCAATGTCTGCATTTGTAAGCGTAGCGAGATATTTAACATTAACTGTAATGTCAACCGCATGACTGATCAATAACAGTGTTTCAGTAATTCAGCTGAAGTGTTCTAAGACCTTCGAGGAACTCTTCGTCTCAAACTCAAACCATATATCATTACAGATTATGTTTTATTCTAGCTGTAGTTTGCTGGAAGTGCCATAAGCCAGGGCACAAACAGTGTCAATGCCACAGAAGAGTACGTAAGTTTATCACCTTGTGTTATGGAACCTTGTACTCTTACATTTTCCTAAAAAAACCTTTAAAATTGATAACTAATTGTAGACTTGCCTGATGTCTTGTATTCGAAAAGTGAACTATCTATAACATTTTCACTTTGAACAATTATGCATTCTTACCATTAGAAACTGCACATTATTTCGATTTTCTTATTGTCAACAAAAATTAAACACACATTTCAAATCCAAATAAATGCAATTATTACCACAGTACATCGTTATGTGCTTATTGGTTCTGATCACCACCAAGGCATTAATTTTAAAAATTAATTTTACATTGTAACAATGTTGATGTTATTTTATCCAAGTGTATTTTATCTGTCAACATTACAATAGCTCGCAGAATATAAAAGTCGTGGTTTGCTCAAATATTTGTTCCACTGTAATCGAGAATGGCAAATGCAGCACCTACCATATATCATATCATGATGTTGTTGATCCATCTAAAACTATATATGTGCTGATTTTAGCCAAGGCAGTATGAGAAAATTTAGACTAAATAGCTTTGACTGCAATAATACATAATCAAAAAGAACATATTACTTCGTGGGATCAACCAATACAATTTGTCTGCTGGAAATAGCCTTTATACTTACTGTACATCAGCCATTCATTAGAAAAGATTGTTATTGACCGATGTTCCAGAAATGACTTCATAACATTGCATGGTAAACTCTATCATTTACAATAGTGACTCGTTTGCTGGTGATTTGTTTATGAAAAGTAGGTGATGAACGTTTTTTCTTTGCAAATGCTCTCGAGAATCTGTTTTTGGATTCACAATTTAAATTATCAACATTGTCTGTGTTGACAATTGACTGCAGCACTGTTGCACTTTTAAAACTAATGAAGACAAGTTTAAAATTTTTGATTCTCACTCAGAAATTTATGGCATTCCACACCCCTTGTTACCGGGTAACTATTCAGTTAGCAAATTGTGAGATAAACTTCATACTTATTGAAAGCCGATCAAAATGAATCTGCTGAATGTGCAGAATGGATATTCAACCAAAATCTGGATATTCGACCAAAATTTGGATATTCGACCAAAATTTGGATATTCGACCAAAATGTGGACAGTTACTTTTTACGCTTTCCTTAAATCTCGCAACACCGTGTGTTCGGATCAACACGGATATTCTGTAAAGTAATTGCAATGTAGCTAGTAGCGTCGATAATATAATACGCTGTTATCTCGATATGTATTTACAATAATCGTGCTTCTATTTTTGTTTCATATTTTTTAAAGTGCTACTACGATCAAATTTTTACCTATCGATATTTTTACGTATTTATAAAGCAGAGCTTCCAAATATAACTCGCTCGAAACCGTTTTGCGATTCGACGATGGCAAGTATTATTTTTCTGACTCCGAATCTGGAGTTATGTCCGCCATTAATTGTTCATGTTCCTGACCAGCGTAACGAACTTACGTCAGATTCTCAACGCAAAGACTCCACATGGCTAATTCTTCAAATAAATCAAGGTCTTTTTTTCAAATTCTTCGTCTGAAAGGCTGGACATTTCATCTACTTCTCAAAAAGAAAAAGAAAACAAGTAACCTCGACTGAAATTCAGGCGTAGCATTGAGAATCTGACGTCAGAAACAATATTACCTTTTGAAATTGCGGGCTCACTTGGAACACGTTTTTGTGACTACCGCAGACTGACAGGTCAGCGGTATCTTGCTTGAGGTCTTGAGGGTCTTGGACCTCATTACGTTACGCGAGCGGCTATCGTGACATGTCGATAAGATCGCTCGGGTATTCGAGAAATAAATATAAAGCAACAAGCGCCAAAATCTGTCGGTCGACATCGTAATACTACAACATGCGAAGGAAGAGCAAAGAAGCAAGGTAAGCGTATTACATATTTTTATCTATATTTTATCTGTCTTTGGTCCTATTGATGTTTACACTAGAACCAGCGAAGTGTGTGCTTTAAGTTAACTATTTATGGTGTTAATCAAACGACTTAAGCTTCGTTTAATCATTTGGTAGTGTCTGTATACCATAAGCGGAAAACTAAGATACACAGTACAATTTATTGAATGGATTGTTTGTATATTATTTCTCATAGAACACGATTTATCTTCACTGATTTCATATCAAGTTACAAGTCCAGTGTCTGTTTTATTTCCGATGACTTGTTTTAATCCGACGCAACTGGAAATTGTTTATATACTGTAGCTCTGTGTCCTTAGCAGTGGTAGGAGATAATTCTCTTGTTGAAAGTCTGAGGGTTATGGTATCCATTGATCTTTGTTTAAATTACAATTTTTATTATAATCACCTGTCATTTAATTCCATCTATGCAAAACACAAGAAGCTTCGCATATATACCTTCTCCTTGCAATAATATTGTATTGTATTGTATTATAAGGAGAACTGAAGGTGTATACTACCGTAAACAAACTTTTCCTAATTTTCTTGTTTATGTTGAGTGAGGTAGACATTTATAAGATGTCATATGCAATTCATTGCCATATCAAATTGTTTTGTTTTTGAATATGGTTTACTTTCTATTTAGGTGTATATATTGGTGTGAGTTTGTTTCTCACAAGAGTCATTGTGTTCATGCTTATCAGCATCTGCGAAGCAACATCGATCTAAATACCACATCAGAAGACATGGTCTTCTTTATTCTTGAATATGGCAAATCATTCAATAACATACAGTAATGTATATTTTGTAACATATTTTGTGGTCTGGTGTCCACATCAGAAACAAATTCTGATTAACTTAATTTATCTACTGTTATTACGTCAACTGTTTTGTGGTCATATTGAACTGCATTTTTATGCAAGCCTTGTACAGAGAACTATGTTATACAACTGCAGTTTTTATCTTTTAACTGCATTTTTTATTGAAATGTTCAAGTTACATCTGTTTAATATTATACATGTTCATGAACCACCATATTGTGAATAGATGTTGAGGGGGGTCAACAAGGGAGCAGATGTGAGGCATCCTCAAATGTGCCAAAGACCCCTGCACGTGCTTCCACCAAGCTCAGTGTGAGCTCAATATATATGTTGAGCTTACTGCTCTGGTCTTACCTAAACCATAACCGATTGGGTATGAGGCTGTACTACCTCCGCTGCAACTTTGACTTCAATAAGCCCACAGACCTGTACCACTTATTTTTTTGCAGTTTTGCACAATATCACAATTACCTTGGATTTCAAGGCAGCGCTTCCCTTGTGTGATAGTAACTTCTCATATAATCATATTTCCAAAATATATATTTAAAATGATGATACCCGTTTAAAAATGTTGATTTAAGACCGTTATATTTTGCTCAAAAGTGCTCTCAAATTTCAGGAAATGTGCGTCGCCACCTGCCTATACTATCAAGTTTTGTGATTGGTTGATTAAAACAATAGAATCAACGACAAACCAATGTCCTAAACCTAACCACTTTGTTCCATACAGCCAATCACAAAACCTGTTCATTTTAGTACGTATTTACCGGGAAATGTAGTTTACCCAAAATTCAAATATTTTCCAAGGGCCCTGAAAAGTGTGTCATCACTTTTGTCTGATGTGTTCTCAAATTGGATGCCCTAATTCAGTTTCCTGGCCACTAACATTTCTTTTTTACTTGTTTCTACTGTTGATTAGTGCTGTCCATGTTGGAATCACTATTACTTAGTGTTTCTAGGCATGCCTGATGAGTTTTGATATATGCCAAAACAGCTAAATTTCGTGTTATCGTACAATTTATAATTTACAGCTGCAATTGCTTGGTCCCCCAAAATGGGGGGAGGCGTTTGCTGACCGCATCCTGGAAATTTTGATGTAGCTAAGGATAATCCTAGATCCGCCCCTGTCAAATCACCACGAATTTTCTAGCTAGGACTTATCAACTGGTAAACTATTCATGCTTCGTATAACCAGCCCCAGATGTTTTATTTACAAGTTCACTTCAAATGAAATTTTGGTGCATGTTTATGATCGTGCTATCTATATTTTGGAAACAACCCATATAAAAATGTATGCATAGTATGTGCCATGTCCAAATAAGCAACACATTTATAAAATGATTTATAATAACTATCAATTTCTTTGTGTCTGTTGTTTTTATGCATTTTCATGCATTGCTTGCTTAGTCTACATGGTCTATCCGAAATAGCGGCAGTCACATGTACGCATTGCGTACCTATTTTTAGTAATGGTGGCCGAAATAAGTGATTTCAGAGCTTAAAATACTTACTTAAATACCATTTTTTAGTTGTTTTTTTTTACATCGATCACTTTCGACCCTGAAATACTATTCTATGCTAAAGAAAATCTAAAAGACGGGGGTGAATTTTCATCGTAGTTGCGCTTTAAGCTGCATTGTTCACTTATGTCTCATGTCATTAGACACATGTACGCGTTGCGTACCGATTTTTCTTCTAGTGTCCAAATGTTTTAACTGCGGGCTACGAGGCCACAAGCCCCAAAGCATTAATGTCGTGTAAACGAACGCAACACCGATTCACGTGCCCAAAACGCTTGTCGTGTAAACTGGGCTTAGGTCGTGTGCTTGAAGTAATTTCGCATTGTTATGCTAGCACGAGCAGCGTATCGATTTTCCGTTATGCGCATGTGCAGACCAAACTAAGCAATATGCAATTAAAAATAGGTGACAGCATAAGTAATATGCAATTTTTTTTCTCACAATAAACCTTAGAAGGTTTACCATCTGTGGTTTATCAAGATACAAGTAACAGGACACAGCAATTATGAACAAACAATTTTTTCAGGTTATTTTTTTAATTTTTCCTTTTCTTCACAGAATAAACCTGAGCAGAAGTTTTCAAAAGCTAAAGTAAGAGCGCACAGCATTTTTTTTTTAACGTCGTTTCTTTTTATTTTTGGTTGTTTTTCTTCAACTGTCATGCTTAAATTGTTTTTAGCAGGGGGAGTTTGTCACTTGTTTCACCTGTAGAGTCTCCTTAATTCCGATTTTTTACCTTTAGGCGGTTGAAGTACTTCATTTCTTGGTGTGCCGTGGGAATTTCAGTTTTCTTTTTTTTTTGGGAGCGGGGGTTTGTTCGCCAGGAATTTTAGGTGAAGTGGATTCGCTACTAGAATCCGTTGATTTTGTACTAGAATCATTCGATTCGTCCTCGATCTTTAGATGTAGCAAGATTTAGCATGACCAAGGACGAAGATCTAGCAACTGTTGATTAGTTATGTGTTTTTGACAACACAGGCATCCATCATAAATTGCTTTATATATGTCCGCTTAATATCTTTGGACTTTTTCAAGTGAGCATCTTGACACTTCGCTGGCATTTTCAGAATGCACTTTCTGCGCGAACATGTCTGGATTTGTAAATAATGATTTCGTAACCAGGTATTATGTAGTAAGAGTAAGCAGATTGGCAGCCGTTATGTAAATAGTATTCATCATTTTGTCCAATTTTTCTTTCGGCTGTAACAACGATCTTACAGCCGCTTTAACGTTACTTTCGTTGGCTTGAAGAACAGCGCTCTTATTTGCGATAGCTGAAGAAGTTCATTTATTGGCGTTATAGCCTCAAGTTACATTTTTAGAGAAGTAGGGTCTATAATTGGTTTCTTATTAAGTTGACGCAGACACTCAAGGTGTCGCTTGTCGTTTCCGCCAACTCGGACATTGCAATGCGGGGTCTTTTAAGCATTTCGCAATTATAAAATTTTACTCGCATATCGACCATCTTATCGGTAATGAGCTCTTGCGTTCCCCCATATGGCCTATTACATTTTTTGTGAAATGGTTCATAAAATCCCAAGCCATTCAATGGTGATGCAGTTGCCTTCGAGGCACTACTCTTGGCGTAATATATTTTGTGAAGTAAATGGGCACACCACTTAATGTGGCTATCTACCCAAAACTAAAGTAAAAGCAACAGAGCTCTTAAAAGAACTGCTTAACGCTGACTGTTGTCTAAAATATTACTCGTGAAGAAGAATATTTTAGCTAATCGTATTGTAATGGCTATCTTGTGTTACAGGAGTAGCACTGCCTGAGCATGGATCCACAAGAGTTCACCTGATGCAATTAAGTCGCATGCGTGAAGGAGAAGTTGCTTCGCATTGATATGCAAGCACGAGCAGCATAGTGCATGTGGGATATCGATTTTTCGTTATGCGCATGTGCAGACCAAACTAAGCATAGTTTATCATGTTTCTGCTTGTTGTAAATAGCTTTTCCAACTATTTCTATATATCTTCAGGCATATATGGTCGCACGAGTAAACGAAGGTTTCAATGTTCAATCGGTATTGCGCATGCGCAATAGATTAACAATCATAAATTATTAATGAGTTTGAGAATTTTTTTAAATTATTTATTGTAAACGAACAAGTAACAGAATAAGTAATATGTCTTATTTTTATTTTTTGCTTTTTTCACACAATAAACCTTAGGTGAAGGTTTAAAGGGACACTCCTGCAGCCCCAAAGCAAGTTTCATTCAAACGAAAGAACTATATAAACTAATTTCAGAATTAGTATTAATAACCCCAACCCCCGGCGCGAAGCGCCGGCCGAAGGCCTGAGGGCGAGGGTGCTAATATCGACCGGCGTTTAGTCCCTTATCACGCGAGATGCAAGCGGCTCCTGATCTCGGATCGGGTTTATTTGTTTATATATATATATATATATATATGATCAACCGTCCTCATGCGCGGCAATGGAAAATTTGGTCCTGGTAACTAGATATAGACACAAGCTGATTGGTAGACCTAGGTAGACCTCTGCATTTGAATTAATATTTAAATTGCAACCGTCACATGATTGCGAATGCAAAAATTGAAACGGTATTGAAACGGTTTTTTGGTGCGTTAAATTTAGCGTAATTTAAATTTAAATTGACGCCAGCGCGACAAACCGCTTTCCGGAAGAAGCCGCCATTCGCCGACGGCGAAATTTATATTGCCATAAAAACCAGCCATTTCCTCACAAAATCATCGGATGCAGTAATTATCAGCTGATTTCAAGCCGAAACTGTAGTGTTGAAGGACAAGATAATCAAAGACACAAGTAAAAGGTAAAAGGACTATTATAATTATGTACATTGTGATTGTCACCGACTCACCGGTCTGTGTTGAGCAATTAATTTGCCTTTTCTGGATAGTTTTTTTTGGTTAGGGTAATAGTGATTTGGTTAGGATTAGGGTTGGGTTTAGTATTTTGGTGATATTTACCCGCATTTCGTTGAATTCTAAGAGACTATAGCGTCGTACGGCTACCGTACGAATAGCCATTACCTTCAGTTCAGTGCTTCACTTTTATATCGTTTAACTTTTTGACTTGACTCGCTAATTTTAATGTAATTTAAATAATTGTACACTGTATTGTGTATTTTCTCCAAGCTCCGAAATCTAATAGACACATTTTGAAATACTTAACAAACAGAGAGATTTGGAAAAGGTGCGTGATGTTTTGAATGTTTAGAATTTTCAATTTTCAAAACATATATGTATAAATTTTGACTGTTGGAATTAAATCCATGCAGTTTAAAATATATACCATTTGTTTTTTATAATACTGCAGAATAGTAAAGTGGTAGTACAAATTTTGGAATTGCATATACAGTATGTTTATTATTTTATTGAAATTATAAATACTTGCTTGATAATTAGCCTATATATACAGTAGTTTAGGGTGAAAAAACATGCATACTAATTGCTGTGTTTATATGACCTAGGCCTGTCCTACAATTTTGTAGCAATAAGCAAGCATTACTGTATACTTGTCAGTGTTAATATATAGACTGCTGTAGTGAATAAGGAGCGCTCGGGGGGAAACAGACGATACAGTACATGGATGATTGTCAAGCAAGCTCATATCCTCAGAAAAATTATTCTGTGTCCCGGACAGGTATAACTTTCTGATTTCCAGTGAGATGCTCTGACCATTGAGCTACCAAGACTCAGATGGTGAGTGAAGGTTACATTGATGTACTGATTCTATTGATATAACAGCAGTGTATATATTAACACACCCAATCATTTGTCGTTACTGAAATATATAGTAACTGCTGTGCATAGGCAGTACATATATCATTAGAACCAGTGCATCATTGTAACCTCTCTCCATCTGAATCTCGATGGCTCAATGGTTAGAAACCGTCACTGGCAATAAGCAGTGGCGAAGCTAGTTCGCAATGGCAGGTCATGCTATTTAGTAATCCGAGCGCCGAAGGCGCAAGGCTTTCTAGGGGGGTCCGGGGGCATGCCCCCCTGAAAATTTTGAAATATAGATTCCCGCAAATGGCATTTCGCGCATTCTGAACAGTGATTTTTCAGCTCAGAAAGTTTATAAAATTTCATATTTTGGACTGTTTCGCTCTATATCAGAACTCATCAGCATGCCCAGGAACCACTGGTCAGTGAGTGCAATGGTCAGTGATTCCGACATGGAGAGTCAGGACGTTTGAAATCAGATATTTTCCTATTGTCCAAGCCCCAAGGTTGTAAACATTCCATGACTGCCATCTCACCAAAACTCTCTGCTTTGAAGGTTCCGTTACTTAGTCAGAACTTGACGTTACGCTGACTTTGGTGAGATAAATTATAAATATGTGTAAACAGGGTCACCATAAAGAGTTGGGTTTTCCCTGTAAACATATTTATGTTAAACTACAGGAAGAGTAATACCAAAAATAAATATGTGTAAACAGGGTCACCATAAAGAGTTGGATTTTCCCCTGTAAACATATTTATGTTAAACAACAGGAAGAGTAAGACCAAAAATAAATATGTGTAAATACAGGGTCACCATAAAGAGTTGGATTTTCCCCTGTAAACATATTTATGTTAAACAACAGGAAGAGTAAGAATAAATTTAAAATATAAATATATATATATATATATAAACAGGGTCACCATAAAGAGTTGGGTTTTCCCCTGTAAACATATTTATGTTAAACTACAGGAAGATAAGAATAAATTTAAAATATATATATATATATATATATATATATTATACGTGTAGGTTTTGGTCTACGAAATGCAAAGAGTGCTCAACAACATATAGTTAGAGCAAATAATAGATTTTCGCTTACCTCAAAACTGGTCTGCTACAACTTGTTTCATCTGTAAAAGAATCTTCAGGCAGTGACAATATCGAAAGGGATGACCGCTTATTTATAGGCTTTCTGCCGGAAAGTGGGGGCGTATGTGGGGGACAAAGCATGAGGTCATGGCTTTGTTTGCGTTGATTACGCGAAATTTATTACGATGACGACACTGTGAAATTATTTCCGCTCTTTTGTTGAGTAAACTATTCTTATTTTTTTCTTTTAAAATACAAAATTTTTCTTCTAAACATAAATTGCATCGTTTTGATCCTCCTGTGTACGAAATAGAATGTTTTAGAATTTGCCAATTAATACTGAAATCTTTATTGTTTTCTTTCAATGTCCAAATATATTTCGAAAGTTCGGTGTCATTTTCATGCTTTTTATGTTGAAAAGATTTAGTGTGGTTGGCCAATCGCTCTTTGAATGTGGTTGCAGTCATACCAATGTAGTGTTTTATTTCGTTTGTGATGTTTACTGTCACTGTTGCTTTGTATACTATGTCTCTAGTCATGCATTGTTCTTGAAGCGGGCAAATGGTGTTCTCTCTACAACTGCAATTAGTAGCGTCCCTATCCTGCGGTTTGATGTTCCTAGCTATGCGTGCATTGTGCTTAGTGATTATTGACTTAACATTGTTCATGCAGCTGTAACTTACTTTAACTGTATTTCTGTTAAAAATCTTATGGAGCTTGTGGTGCGGAGGGAAATGTTTGTCAATTAGGCTAAGGAAATTACGTCCTATGTTAGTGCTGACACTCTTGCTAAATGGTGGGTTGAACCAAATGATATTGCGTTGCCTATTCCTACGTGGTCGTTGCGGTGTATCATGAATGTAGCTAAGTTCATGATTAAAGTTGCTGTGCCTAAGCGCGTTCTGATATAAGGGTGCAGATTCCTGAAAAGTTTGCTCATCTGACGAAAGGAGTTTAATGCGTTTGTTAATTGATGCAGGTAGTTGCCTTGTTATGCTTGGTGGATGGTTAGAGTGCATATTTATGTATAGCGGATCGTCATTGGGCTTCCTATAGGGCCTATAGTTTCCATTGTTAAGGTCGAAAGTTACATCTAAAAAGTTTACTATACGTAAATTTGATTCGGCGGTGATTTTTAGGTCAAATTGCTCGAAAATTTTGTGGAGATCTTTTCTTGTTTTGTCTGCTAAACGTGCTGATTTACTTTTTATGATAGCCAAACCGTCATCTCTATATAGGCCGATGCTTTCTTTGCCAAATTTCTTACTTAGGTGGTTTAAAATGAAAAGGCCTACGAGCTCACAAATTTCCGCGCCGTCAAAACTGCCCATGGTAACGTCGAACAAATTCTTGCTATCTTTTTTTATCCATGAAATTCCGCTATTGAAAAGGAGAGATTTTCTAGCGTGTTTTATTATTGAAATGTTGTTTTGAGGTATAGTAGCCAAATTTGAAGCCCAGGACAGAGCTTGGTCCAATAGTTTTTCAGAAATAGATGGATAGAAATCGACAATGTCAAATGAAATGAAACTGTGTCTGTCCTTATCTTTTATATTGCCAAACCACTCAATAACTTGTTTTGTATTTCTCCATTGATTTAAATTCAGTTTTTGTCTCAAATTAGAATTAATTTTGTCCAAAATAGCTTTGCTTAGTTTTCCGGATTCGCTTTTGGCGGGGTTAATTAATCGACATTTTGGGTTGTTTTCGAAATTTTCTTTGTGGTCTTTTAAAGATATAAATGCTTCGCGTTTTTTCATTTTTTCAATTCTGTCGCCGATTCCTAAATTGTTCGAAATGTCTTTTAGTTCTGAGTCAATTTCATCTATAGAGTCCTCGGATCCATGCTTATATGTTTTTGTGATGTTGTCATGTAAGAGATTGTTGTATATATCGGGCGGGGTTTCATAAATATTCCGAGTTTTGTCTGCAAAAATGAAAATGTTGGGAGACGTATTAATTTTCTTTATATCGTTAGCCAAAGATTTCTGAAATTGGTTCCTATATGGCCGGAATTGTACATTCTCGATTATATTTATAAGTTCGTCTTCGAAGGGTTTCATATCTGGAATCGAAGGAGGTGTTTTGTTGGACGCAAGGCCGAAATGGTTCTTTTGGTTCTCACTATTTTTGTTTTTAAGAAAGAAATTGGCTTTCCATCTCATACGTTTTAATACACTTTCCACTTTTTCAATTAAATTCTTCAAATAAGCGTCCTGTGATGGTATAGGGATATTCTTTAGCGAATAGAATTCGCCGAAATAATCCGCCTGGTCTCCAAAACAGGAGAAAACTTAAGGCTTATTCAGTACCATCTATATTTCCACGACGATATCCCGGCGAAAAATCGAGACGCTGACTAGCGAACAAAGAAAATTTGACGCTGTAGACAAGAGGTATTCGTAGATATTAAACATTATTTTGCAGCTAAATAATATTTAGCCTCAAAACCTAGCTGATTTATTACTTGTTAAGTTAAGGCCCAGAATTACGTTGTACATATACTCAAACACATTGAAATAAATTAAAGACAGAATAAATACAATAACAAAAGTTGGTGTCTGAATGTAATGTCAGGATAATATCTCATTAAACTATTAGTAAATCACACAGAAACAAACTTTTGTCATTGTTAAAATTCTGTCTTCAATTTATTCAAATGTGTTTGAGTATATGTACAGTACAACGTAATTCTGAGTCTTAACTTAACAAGTGTTGTATATATTATTTCACTTAATTAATTCACTTAAGTGTCCATAGGATTAAACTCCGAAACGTATATTAGTTTGAATTTATTGATATCTTTATCGACCAAATCGCCATTAACATAACACAACAGCCACGTGACCTCTCGGTCACTTGATTAACTATAACATGAAGTATCCAACACTCCCCCCGTTGATCAGCTATTACTCTGATCAACCAATAGTCACTTATAACTGTCCGTCCACAATTAGTTTTCTTCGTCTTCGACTAGCTTCTATCGCTGCTGTTCGTTTACATCTCGTAGTCCTACGTTCTTGCCCAACTTGAGCTTCGTCCGTTTCTTGTTCAACTGGAGGTTCGTCCGTTTCTTGTTCCATATCGGTTTTCTGGTTTGGTGCTTGAACGTGCACACCGCCAATCTCTAATGGGTACAATTTATGTAATGGGCGTCGGAGTGTAGTCGGCCGCTTACCGGTTTCAGCCACCTTTACTTTGGCTCCACGGATCTGGTTGTCTCTTCCACGAATTAAATATTCTACTCTTCCTACTCGCCAAAGTCCCCGAGAACGTTTTTCATCATGGACGATCACGATGTCGTCAATCTTCACTGGTTCTTGTCTTGTTGTGCCAGAGTTCCTTTCTCGGTGCGATTCTCTCAATTCTAGTAAGTACTCGGTTCTCCAGCTTCTCCAAAAGTGGTCCAGTAGGACGGCCAAGTGTCTTTGGCGCTTTGCGATGTCGTTTGAAGATGGTTCCCAATTTTCGTCTCCTTCTGTTTCATCTGGCGCTGGCAATGAAAGTAATCTTCGTCCATACATCAAATGCGATGGAGTGACTGGTTCTTCCAAATCTTCCGTTGAAGTGTATGTTAGTGGTCTCGAATTTAGGACTGATTCTACTTCGACAAGTTCAGTCAGGAGCTCTTCATAGGAAAGTCGCGCGTTCCCCAGTGTTTTTCGCAAACATCTCTTGACTGATTTAACCATTCTCTCGTAGAATCCGCCCCACCAAGGTGCCTTTTCAAGTATAAATGACCACTTGATTCTCGATGACGTGAAATGGTTTCTCACGCTTGGACAGTCGAATAGGGAAGACAATGTTCGTGACGTGGACTTAAATGTCTTCGCGTTGTCCGATATCATAAGGGAAGGCACTCCACTTCTCGCACAGAATCTGCGAAAGTTCCTCAAAAATGCTTCAGCTGACATATCGGGAACAAGGTCGAGATGCATTGCTCGGGTTACACAGCATGTGTAAAGTGAGATCCACACCTTGTGTTCAGGGCTCCGGACATAGAGGGGACCAGCGAAGTCCACACCTGTACTTGCGAATGGAAATGCTTCCTTTAAACGACATTCTGGCAGTGGAGGTGGTGGCGGCGCTTGATAGGATTTTCCTTCATATCTCTTGCAGATGACACACTTGTAGATGATCTTTCTTATGAACTGTCGTCCTCTTACTATCCAGAATTGAGATCGTAATTATGTTAGTGTTCCTTTCACGCCGCTGTGCTTGACCCTTTCGTGGCAATGCCTTACAATAAGAAGTGTGAGATGATGTCTTGGATCCAATAACACAGGATGTTTCGCTGACGCTGGAATGCTTGCATTCTCCAATCTTCCTCCGCATCTGATTATTCCGTTCTCGTCAGTGAACGTTCCAAATTGTCGTCTCCAGTCTTCGTACTTAGAATGTCCTGGGAGCGAAGCTTGCATTTCTCTCCACCACAATGTTTCAGCTTCTTCTATTTCTTCAGTTTGGGAAACGTTCAACTGCTTACGGTGCTGATTATTTCCAGTTCCAATCTTGGATTTCATCATTCTCACAAATCTCAGGACATATACAGTTATCCTCAAAAGTCGGTGGTAGCTCGAGAAGTCCTGTACATTGATTACATTCTTTAGACTCTGTTTCGTTCCTTCAGTTAACAATGTGGTCGTTGACTTATCTTGCATTTTCTTGGCCTTCATCTCCTTAAGACACTCTTCAGGGGCAAAATATGACTCTTCCACGTTATCTCCGTTGGGTTGCACATATTTCGTCAGCCACTCGGGTCCTCTGTGCCATAATTTACAGTCTCCAAACTCCACAGTCTTGATGGCTCTTGTATGGATGTCGGCAGGGTTGTGTTCACCTGGACAGTGTCGCCACGACGTCAAAGGGACGAGACTTCGGATTTCATTGACTCTCAAGTGGACAAACTGCTTCCACTCTTTACTTTCTCCTCTAGTCCAGTAAAGGGTGGCTAGTGAATCCGTCCAGCACGCTACCTTTCCATCCAGTTGTAGTACGGATTCTAGTGCTCCATGCACATTTTTCATCAGCCGTGCTAGAATCACAGCAGACAGGAGTTCCAACCTCGGAATGGTTTGCTTCTGAATTGGTGCCACTCTTGTCTTTGCGGCGACAAATTCGGCATATCTTTGGGTCGTGGTTGTGACGACGAGGTATATCACTGCTGCATAAGCTAACATGGAGGCGTCACAAAATCCATGGAGTTGGCGGGATACGACTTTCTCTTTGACACATCAAAAGTAGCATCTTGGCAGTGTTATTGGTTTAGTTTTCTTCAAATCATCAATGAGTTTCAGCCATTTCCTTCGTAGTTCTCCTGTTAGAGGTGTGTCCTAGTCCATCCGGTTATCACACAGTGACTGAAATAGCAGCTTCATTTGGATAATGATGGGTGAGATGAATCCAAGCGGATCGTAGAACCTGGAAGCTACGCTTATTATGTTCCTTTTCGTTACCTCACAAACCTTGGCTGCCTGAGCAATCGGTTCTAAATCGTATACAAAGCAATCCTCTGCATAGTTCCATTTTACTCCCAGTATTTTCTGCTCATGCTCGGTTGTTGGCTCGAATATATTCCCAGTTGTGCTCTTGGTGTAAGACTCGTCATGTGTCAAAGGGGCTTGTAAACCATTGTGCTTCTCAGTTAGGTCTTCGTTCTCCTTTATCCTTGCCATCAGTGAGGACGAATTTGAGCAAAACTTTCTCAAGTTAAATCCTCCCTCTGCTAGTCGCAGTTTGGCTTTCTTGTAAAACAGAAATGCTGCATAATCGTTGTCTTCACCTGCATTCAAGTCATCGACATAAATGGCTTGCAAGAAATGCTCTACGAACTCTGGATCGTTGACTCGATGTTGCTCTATGTGATGTTTGATCGTTGCGTTTAGAAGGAAAGGGCTCGAGGAGACTCCAAACACCACTCTTGTGAACCGCAGCGTTACGATCTTGGGGTTGGAATGGTGGATGTCATCCACCCATAGAAAGCGAAGTACGTCTCGATCTGGATCTTGAATTGACAGCATGAGGAAGGCTTTCTCGATATCTCCGATAAGAGCTACCTTGTGACACCGGAACCGCAGAAGAATATCAAAGATGTTATGTGCCAATGCAGGACCTGTGTAGAGGCAATCGTTCAAGGATGGCCCGTTCTCCTTTGCAGAGGCATCATACACAATCCTCATCTTTGTCGTGGACTTGTCTCTTCGGATTACTGCATGGTGCGGAAGATAGTGAACCTTTCCAATTTCTCCAGGACAAGAGTGATCCACCACTTCCACAATTCCTTTTCTCAGCTGCTCTTGTATGACATCGTCATATTCTTGGAGAATTTCTGGGTCTTTTCTTAATCGTGTTAACAGCGATTTCAGTCTTCTTTCACTAAGACGATGGTTGTCTGGAAGGATGGGATGGGTTTCTTTCCAAGGTAATTCTACTTCATACCTGTTCTTCTTGAGGTTAATAGACTGTGTGAACCTTTCATAGACTGACTCGTCACTTGGGTGTATCCCCAACGATTCCAGTTCCCAGAATCTTCTTAATTGCTGTGTTAAGTCCTGGGCATCAGAACGCACCGGTTGAATTGCACACTTTAGAACATGTGTGTTCACCAAGTTGACAGAACTGTTCTTAATTGGACTGTTACTCACTGGGCCGGATAAAACCCAGCCTACCTTTGTTTCCATTGCATTTGGACCAGAATCTCCACACTTTACTGCTCCTGTTGCAAGGTTCCAAAACTGGTCAGATCCCACAAGAAGATCCACTTCTAACTCTTCATCTCTCATGTTAACATCAGCAAGATGAAGTCCGTCTAGATGATGATATTTTTCCTGTGCTTCTCGTGTCGCTTGTTGGCTGAGGGGTTGACATATTGTGGGTACCACAAAAGCAGTTAGCGGAAGGTCTGGATAGTCCTTCTCTGTCTCAATGATCAAGTTCACAATTTCACAGGTTTGTGGTTGCTCATCTTCACCTCCAAATGTCTTAATCACGAGGGTTTCTGTTCCTTCTGTGTTTAGAATTAATTTTTCTTTCAACCTGGTTGTCACATAAGAACGTTGGCTGCCACTGTCTAGTATCAGCCGTATCTTTACCCTTTCTTCTGGAATTCCTGGTTTGTATATGTTGGCCTTGGCGGTCTGTAACAGAATGGATGTTCTTGTGCCAACATACATGGTTTGACTGATGGTGGCTGGTTGCTCTTGTTGATTTCTACCTTGTTCCACTCCTTTGTGCTCTTTTAGTAAAGGGTTACCATTACTTCTGGTTGATTGCCAATTGGGTTTCTCATTCTCCCTCGGTTCTTGAGGTGGGAATCGTGGTGGGAATCGTGGTGGGAATTGAGGTGGGTGTTGTGGTGGGTATCGAGGTACGAATTGAGGTGGGCGTTGTGGTGGGTATCGAGGTACAAATTGAGGTGGGTGTTGTGGTGGGTATCGAGGTGCGAATTGAGGTGGGTGTTGGCTTGTACACAAACTTACATGGTGTCTTTTCCCACATTTGAGGCATTTGTTGCTTGACTGACACTCTCTACTGATGTGGTTCTTTCTTAAGCAAATAAAGCACCGTCCACTTCGTTTCAGGATATCCTTTCTTGCAATTACATTGGTTACAGTTTTGCAGTTAGCAGATAGGTGTTTCTGTTGGCAATAGCTACATGTTGTGTCTTGATAACTAGATAGAAGGGATGCTGCTGATGGGTAGGTTCTATTTCTTTGGTTATTGGGCCTTGTTGTATCTGAACCTTGTAGATTTGCTCTTTCTCGGGCTTCCAATTCCTGCTGGAAAAGTGTCAAAAGGGCATCCAAGGACCACTCTCCCTTTTCCATCTTCTTTGTGGCAGGAATTCGTAGTCCTGGTGGCAGCTTTTGCATCAATATTGAAATCATGAGATTCCCATATGATTCAGTTGCAACTCCCAACGACTTCAGACCCCTTACATGTGATTCCACTTTGTCGTAAAGTCGCCTGACATCCTGCAAGTCATGGAGGCTTGTTGCTGCTGGCAATTGTAGAAGGCAGTCCATGTGAGTGTTGATAATCTGTTGCTTGTTTCCAAATCTGCGCTCCAACAGTTCAATTGCTTCTTCATAGTTTGCCGATGTGATTTTCAGCCCTGATATTGCCTCAGCTGCTGATGATTCAAGTAAGGAATTTAAATAGTTAAATTTGTCAATACTATTTAAATCAGGGTTGTTGTGTATGGATGATGAATAGCTATCCCAGAATGGCGTCCACTCTTTAATATCTCCCTTGAACTTTTTTAAATTCAGTTTTGGTAACTTTACCTTTGCAACTGCCTGGCTTGAAGTGCTTGCGTTTAGGTTGTTCCCCATCTCTATCCCTCCAACTGGGTCTGATACCAATGATACATTTGCAGAATTAACTGAAGAATTGATTCGAACTAAAGTGGCATGTATTTCTTCTCTCAGAAGGTCACATTCTTCGATTTCTCTCTCGATATTTTGTTCTTCGACACAAACTAGTATGTCATCGTCCAAAGCTTGCAAAATGTCTAATTTCTCCTTTAATGTAATCTTCTGTTGCATTAGCTTCTCAATAAGTGATTTGTTCGCTGGGTCAAAATCGTTAAGGATGGTGATCGAGGATTTAATTGTTCTCCTCGTCGAGGATCTATGTCCACCTCGAATCTTTCGTTTCTTTGCCACTTCGTCATTCATTTCGTTGGCGTCACGTTGCCGAATAAGATTTGTTGTTAATGGGCTCGCGTAGATTGTTTTCCAAAGGCTCGTAGATTTAGGTTCGTCTCCGGCTCGAAAGGACCATGTTGTATATATTATTTCACTTAATTAATTCACTTAAGTGTCCATAGGATTAAACTCCGAAACGTTTATTAGTTTGAATTTATTGATATCTTTATCGACCAAATCGCCATTAACATAACACAACAGCCACGTGACCTCTCGGTCACTTGATTAACTATAACATGAAGTATCCAACAACAAGTAATAAATCAGCTAGGTTTAATTTTGCAGCTAAATATTAAACTAATACGGAATACCTCTAAATACTCAACTAATACCTCTTGTCTACAGCGTCTAAGGTTTCTTCGTTCGCTAGTGCGTCTCGATTTTTCGCCAGGATATCTTCGTGGAAATATAGATGGTACTGAATTAGCCTTAAGTTTTCTCCTTGGTTTTGGTGGCCAGGCACTAATTTACGCATGTTTTCCTCGAAGCAATCAGGCGTAAAATGTATCGAAGAAACAAACTAGTTGTTGCGTGCACATGGATTATTTCGGCGAATTCTGGCCAGCCACGCTTGTCGCAGTTTACTTTCTGCATGAATTCGATGGCAACTTATTCCCGCAGTCTTGCGTGAATTATTTGTGCAGTCGGGCACCGTGCAATGAGGCATTGTTTGAAGTTTATTGATTCGCCCATATATACAAAATTAAAGTGGTTTTCTTTTACAAATTAAATACTATCTGATAGGGCAACTTGGTCCGTATGAGGAAAGTATTGAACGATAAACCAAGAATATTTACGTTTAGTCAGAAAACCGCGCCGTCGAAGAACATTTGTTTCAATTGCGGAGCGCGTTAATGCTATTTATAGAACCAAAACTCAGACAAACAAACCAAAATTGAATCTCAAGGGATTCCTAAATAGCCATTTTCTATTGTTGGGAATGCAAGAATAAACAAGAATAAATTATAGACTCAGACAAACATACATACTGACGTCATTACCACGCTTCGCTATTCTATCACTTAAAGACGTCAAATCGCTAATGGGAACGACCGCTTTCCGCCGCAATTAAAGCAACAATGGCGGCACACAATGGCGGCACACATTTTGTAGATATGAACTTGTTCATATCTATCTACTATTTTGAAGATACAAGCTGTTTTAGCTGAGGAAATCGAAGGAAACGTTTATGTAAATCTGGAAGAATCTTTATCCGATTTAAAATATCCGTCATGCCACTGATTTCCTTTGTTATTTCTTCATATAAATTATTAACGAGGTAGTTAAAACGTGAGCGGCCGACGTTTATGGGCAGTTAAGCAAGTTAACTTGATAAAACATTGATGTTTTATTAATCAATGTTTTATCCTGTGTTAAAGATGCTGATTAAATATTAATTTCTTTTGAATTTTCTTCATGAATTATTAATGAATTTTACAAGTAGTAAAAACATGAGCGGCCGATGTTTATGGGCAGTTTTTTTGGAGTTCAAATAATTTGTTTGTACCGTTTCTACAACTTCCAAACAAAGTATACATCATATATACATGTATTCTATTCATTTTACAAGTCCGTTAAAACATTCGTGGTCGATGTTTATGGAAACATCGGATTTGAGCAAGTTAACTTTGATAAAACATTGATGTTTTATTAATCAGCAATTTAACTTTGATAAAACATTGATGTATTATTAATCAATGTTTTATCCTGTGTTAAAGATGCTGATTAAATATTAATTTCTTTTGAATTTTCATAATACTGTTTACAACATGAGCGGAAGTGTTGAGATATAACACGGACGCGAATGTTGTAAATAGCATGTGATACGAATGCATGTAAACGTTCATAGTCATGGAAAATACTAAAAATATTAAATGATTTTGGCTGAGAAAATCGAACGAAAAGTTCATGTAAATCAGCAGAATTTTGTATAAAAAATATAACCTCCGTCTAGCAAATTCCTCTTTGTACTGAAAATGGCTGAATTATTAATGAGTTAATATATTTATGTAATCTCATGAACCCGGGGGAATGAGAATAAGTTAATGTTTTCGACTTCTCGGCTACCTTACGTTTATTAGTTACGTCAATATCCGTGTTTTATAATTATTTATTTCAGTATCTACGATTATCTATGCCAGTACACCAACATTTTAGAGCATTCGATTTGTACTTAAATTTGGCTGCCGAGTTGGCATTTCAGTCTCCACGTAGGCATATTTGAGCTGAACTTGCGTGAGCTAGGCTTGCGTGAGCTAGGCTTGCGCGAGCTGATTACTTGCACACGGAAGATAAACGGTTCTTTTTAATTAGTGATGTCATAGATCATTTTCGGAACGCAACAGTCATACGTGAGCGGCAAGATATTGCGTCATTGCAATTGTAATCGTTCATCGTTGAATAACATGAACTGCGCCTTGTATATTCAAGATTGGTTTGGAAAGAAAAACTGTGTGTTGAAGACACTGTGTGTTGTTGGTGGGACCTGGGCAATCTATCGAATTTTGTGCCAATACAGGAGGGAAAGGAACTTCAGGATTTATGGAAAAGCAATAGATAACTTTCCAAGGTTATCTCTCGCTGATTGTTTGGTAGCGAAGTATCTCACACCAGAGATTTATGCGAAACTATTTCCAAGGAGAACATCGTATGGAACTACAATTGATCAAATATTACAAACAGGATCTGGGGGTAAGTGAACCAAAAATGTACAAGAAAGACCAATATTTGCTTTTTACTAGTTTTCACTCGCTCGATGCGTAATACTAATACTATAATTTTTATTAGCTTCGCCATATGTAATAACGTACATACAAATAATATACATAATTGAATAAACTAGGAGTTCTTATCAAAAGCGAAATGCTGCCTCAAAGCAGTGGCTGCGTCCTACGAGGTTTGAGCAGTGTTCAGGATTAGGCATGCTAAAAATAATAACATACGGTAATCATCAGTGGCGTACCGTGACCATTTTGGATGGGGGGGTGTGTATCGTCTTAGTTTTACCGACGAGGAGCGGATTTAAAGTTGGGGGGGGGGGGCTAAAGTCGACAAGCAGGCAATCAGTGACCGCATTTTTAGGGGGGTGCGGGGGTCCTTCCCCGGAAAATTTTGAAATCTAGAAGCTCGGAAAGACAATTTGCAGCAATTTGAGCAAACTGCAGCGATCATAGTTCAAATGAATCCAAGAGTTGCCTGCTGCCTCTTACCGTGACGCCATTTTTGCGCCTAGTACTGACAGAAGGGTCTGGGAATCAATCTGACACTCGCGTGGCAAGGGTTTAGGGGTTGGCTAACACTTCAGGTTATACCGTTTGAAAAATCGCGTGTAGATGAAGCCCGTAGGTAGATTACCTTAACTCTTAAGTAGCTTCTCTCCTAGCCTCTATAGTCGTACTAATATAATTGAGAAAAAAAACATTAAATTTAGCAACGCTTGTCCTAATTTTTTGGGGTTGGGGGCTTCAGCCCCCCGGTTCCTAGGCCTATGCGTGGGCGCAGATTTTCTTCCATTGCTAGTCTCGGCGCTCCTTCGGAGAAAAGTACCTGGGTACTAGGTTGCATCGGAAATCGGGAAAAGGGAGGTTTGTAAGCTCAGGAATATTAATTTAACATTAACCCATGCAATTAAATCGAATTTTATACAACCGACAAAGTTTAAACAGTCGATTAAGTCAATTTTACCGACGATCTAATATGATTGACGAACAGTTTACCGACAGCCTTAACTATTACAAGGTTTTCCCAACTTCCGGTCTGACCAATCGGTTTTACCGACGATGCCAGGCTTTACCGACCGACTCCGCGTTTTACCGACCAATTTTACCGACCAACCCCCCCGTATCCCCCTGGTAATCATGGAGCGTTAATAATGTCAAAATATATTCAATATGACCATTTGAACGCCATACATCAAATTCGAACAACATTTACTCGAAACGAGCAAGCCTTGCGAAGTTATAAATTTTCCATTCAACCGACAATTTTGCCAAATCGAATTTCACGTTACTTTGTAATATTTTCTGACTTGTCGAGCGGTCATGTTTCAAATCGAACTAACGAACGGGAATGCGGGATGTCACCGTTGTAAAAAACATTGAGGTTATAGTGTCTCCTTGAATTAAGAAGCTGTCGTTTGTTGCCGTGTTCCACTCGATAACAATCTAAACCACGTATCAAGACATATAACATACGGAAATCAGGCGGGATGTCACCATTCTTAATATATTGTTTACTAGGAGTCGAAGTCAAGAATGTCTAAATGTCACAGATAAATAAAACAATGCATTATTTACTACTTATTGACCGAGCGTGAGGTCTGTACTATAGTGAAATATCGGACAGACGTTTTTAGTACGGAGGTCCGATATTTCACTAGTACAGACCGAACAAGCGAGGTCAATAATTAGTTTATTATATGACCACAAATGTTGTGAACGATCTGTGAAAACTCTACAGTGTTAGGCTCGTATTCGCCACCATCTTTCTTGCGAACTAAACCAAAATGGCAGAGATGTTCTCCAATTTTTACTACTTTCCGTTTAGCTAAATTCCTAAATTTCTACCTCGAATAGTATTTTTCATTTGCTTTTGTTTGACATATTGTTCAAGGTTGTGCGTTAAGTATATAGTTGAAAAAACCCACCTGAAATTCTACATTACCTGCGAGAAGTAAATGTTATATTATCACGAACAATGTTATGAACATTTTAGACATTTTAAAAAGTTTCACATAACGCGGAAACCTGAGCTATACATCAAATGAAAGCTTATAAAATTTCTAACAACATACCTGCACGATATATTTTAACAATGAGTAGTTCTGAAATTATTATCCATCTTATTGCGTATAATGACATGAATTTTCATTTTGTTTATAAAATTCTCACTGTCAGCGGTCCGGAACAGCAGATTCCGAACCGCTCAGGAACCAATCAAATTGCCCGATTTCACGTTCCGGACCGCTCTCGAAAATAGTCATATAATAATTATTTATACTGTCTTATTTGACGAAATAGAGATGATAATTCACCAGCGGTCGCATGACACAGCGCTGCCGGGAATGGTAACTGCTAACAAACATCCACTTTTGCTGCAACATGGTCTCTTCCTTCGATTTATAAAAATTATAAATTGTACAATGCTCTTCGATTTACAATAATACTAAATTGTAGCGTAGTCTCACGCATTATGTTCTGCGCATATCCCACAAGGACTACCTATAACGTTGATCTATAAGTTGACGGTCGCAACTAGGGGAGTGGCTCCGTCGGTGGCTATGGATGGATATAGAATAGGAAAACACCTAAGGCGGGGGGGATAACTTACATTTTAGTACTAGAAATACGAATTCGCAATAATCCCCTCTCCCGCCTTTTCTATCCCAACCCCCCCGCCTACGGGAATTTCCCCATCCATGGTGCCCAGACCTCGCACGCCGTGACCGTGTATTTGTATTTTGCAAAAATTCACAATTTGCAAAAGCCCGTTTCGTCGAAGAAATGTTTGAACGTTATCTCGGCCAATATTTAACCGATTTAAACTCTGAAAACAGATTTGGAATTAGCGAGTCAACATACATAACATACGTGTTTACTATATTACGAGAACGTGAGTACCCTTCGTAAAAACGGTTTATGTACTTAGAAATTAGTCGGCTTTACTCGCTATAAGCCGGTCAATATTATTTTGAACGTTATCTCGATCAATATTTAACCGTTTTCATTTCTGAAAACAGATTTGGAATTAGCGAGTCAAAATACATAACATACATGTCTACTATATTACGAGAACGTGAGTACCCTTCGTAAAAATGGTTTATGTACTTGTCTTAGAAACTAGTCGACTATATAAGCCGGTCACTTCGTCGTATATTATTTTGAATATCTCGATCAATATATAACCGTTTTCAATTCTGAAAACAGATTTGGAATTAGTGAGTCAAAATACATACTCGGACTCGGATTTCTATTTCCTCAAAAAACTATGTCTCTTTTGGAAAAAAACCTTTGAATCCGTTTCGATTTTTGCATTCGCAATCATGTGACGGTTTTAATTTCAATATTAATTCAAATGCTGAGTATCTAGTTACCAGGACCAAATTTTCCGATGTCGCGCGGACGCCGTTGATGCATGTAAATATATAAATAAACTCGATTCTACTTTGCCCACCCTGCCAAGCCCCGTGATAATTAAGGGACTAAATGCCGGTCGATATTAGCACCCTCGCCCTCAGGCCTTCGGCCTTCGGCCGGCGCATCGCGCCGGGCGAGAGGATTATTGTAAATCGAATAGCATTATGCAATTTATAATTATTATAAATCGAAGGAAGAGACCATGCTGTTTTTACACAGATCGAGATGACAGCAGCTATTACATAGTTCTGCCAATCGACTGGGCACGAGTTAAACACAAGGGGAGGGCAGCAACAATAAGTTTAACAATGACAGGGAATCCACAACAGCGTTAGCAAATTACTATGGGCGCTTGGACGTATACGAAAGGTAGAACGTTAAATATAGAAAAAATATATCACACTACAATATGAATATTACATACAACGAGAAATTAGAGCAGGGAGACTACGAACAGAGTTACATTTGAGACAAATAGATTTGAACGTATGACGAGGATCTTCACAATTATAACAAGTAATCAAAGATGAAAAATAATACTTAAGCATGACTAAGAACGAGATAAGATATTAAAGAACTACAAACGCCATTCTTTATCATTTGAGGAGTTAAATTGAATAAATCAATAAAAAGTCACCTCAATTTTCGTTTCATAAACACTTTAAAGGATGTAAGATTTATCGGCAAGATAGTTCCAAATTCGGCAGGTTCTGATGGGTAAGGGTTTTACATTGACGAATGATAAATTTAGCTGTGTTGCCATTGGAAGATCTAGTTGGTCTGTAAGTACGGATAGCGGGAAGGACGGAAGATTCTAAATTAATTAATCCATGCGTTATTTTGAAAAATAAAACCATGTCTAAATACTCAAACCAGTAACAGATTGGGATGAGCGACAAGTACTGCATCCTAGTGTTGTAGTTCATAGCACAGGAAAATGGCAGGTTGCATGCGGGTGTATTTGGTTGGTTTCATTTGAATTCGTTCCAGCTAAATTATCTGTTCAATCGACTGTGGAGCCTAGATTCGAGTCGCGTATCCCAGGTGGGGCCGCACCAAACAATATATAGTGTGCATCTCACCGCAATATTTTGGATGCACCTGGTGTTTCTTCTGATATATCCGAGAAGTTTGTTTGCGAGTGAATATTGCTCGTTTACTTCTTTATTCCATGTCAAATTGCTCGTTACCCAGACGCCAAGATCTCTTTCCGTTTTTGTTGTTTCTATGGTGGAGTTGTTGAACGTGTAAGTGGATTCTGTTGGCTTGGTCTTCCTTGTGATCCTCTGGGCTTTACATTTGGTCTCAATTGAACATGATGCCAGAAATTGACGACCAGGCTTGTAAATTGTTCGGGTCATCCTGGAGGGATGTACCGTCGTCCGAGGAATTGATAGCCGTGAAGAGTTTTGTGTCGTCGGGGAACATTGCAACTTGACTGGACTTAATTACGTTAGGAAGGTCGTTGACGTATAACACAAATAATTAGCAGGGCCGAGAATAGAACTTTGAAGTACACCTGAACTAAAGGGAAATGTATTCGAGGTGGCGCCAAGAACAGTTACACGTTGGCGGCGTCGGAACCATTGGATAAAGCTGCCTCCAAAACCAGCCATGCGTAGTTTGTGTATCAGGCGCTTGTGGTTAGCCTTGTCAAATTCGCCTTTGACATATTGAGGTAAACCGTGTCTATTTGACCTCCGCTATCCATTATTGAACCAATGTAGTCGATGACTTCCAGAATATTAGTTACACAAGATCTACCAGTAACGAATCCATGTTCGTATGCCTTGATTTACTCGAATAGGTGGTGCTTGATGTTGTTAAAACCACAGCGTTCCAAGACTTTAGATACCAGTGAGAGTAGTGAGATCGGTCTGTAATTTTCTGTGTGCTGCCTCTCTCCCTTTTTATACACAGGTACGACGTTAACCATTTTCCACTGCCAGGGTGGGACATCTTGCAGCTGTTAAGATTTATTAAACAGCGTGCGCAGAGATAGAGAAATGACGGAAGCTGTATCTTTGAGCAGTCAGGATATTGTCAGGTTCAGTGGCTTTTGTCACGTCAAGGGCTCAAGTATACAGCTTGGACTTCATCAACTTCACAATGCCTGCAGTTTGGCGCATCCTAATTAATGGGCCTGGGCGCGAGAACGGAATCGAATTAAATACATTTTTTTGAAATAATTTCTTTTTTTAATATAAATACGCAATGAATATGAATAATAGTTATATTAGGAAAATTAAATTTATCTCCAGGTTGTGACTCCTACATTTTTAAATAGATCTGGTCGGTTACAGCACGTCAATGATTGTACACGAGGTTGTAGTTATCCTGGTTGGCTCCGTTATCAGGCATTGTAGATTGTTGATCTCTTCTGCATCGCTCAAAATATTCCCTTTACTTTCGTGCAAAATTTGAATCTGTCCATATTTGGGTCTCCAATGATTATCATGGTTTGCTTCTGAAAGGATGACCATAAAGAGATATCGTTTATTTCCTCTTCGACACGTTGTAGAGTGTTAAGATTTGAGTTTGAGTTAATGACGATATTTGGGTGGCCTGGCAATGAATATTATTTCATTTGCACCTAATTTGGTTTCTATTGCGATAGCTTCATTGGTTTTGTATGATTTTGGCAGTTGCAGTTTCTTGGATGGTATCTGCATCCTTTGACCTTTCAGGTCAAATTGGGTATTATAGGATATGAATCTGGTCAGTATAATTTTTTTTTTGTTTTTTAAATTGGTCATTTTATGTTTTGAGTTCCTCAATTAAACTTATTTTGTATGCTATTAATATTTAAGTGGATTACCATTGACTTGGGGTCTTTATTGTGTTACACGTCATTAATCGAGATTGTTCTATCCTCTTGGGAGTTTTGGATGTATTGTAAGGTTCAGGAACAATTAATTTGCATGTGTTCCTTCGTCATTAAATTCGTTAAGTTTGGTCCCATTTTCGTTTATTTTAGAAAATAGTAATCTTGGTCAAAGTACTCAAAGTACATTGAGTCTCGGTATAATGTAAAACAGTAAAAACTCGTTGCTCTGTGGTCAGTTGAACCATTTTTATTTGAACTGATGATATGACTAATTAGTACTTTGACAATTTGTTATGTAGTTGTGCTCCTTCATACGATTAGAAGCTATTTTAAATTCCCAGGAGCATAAAATCTTGTGCTTAATTAACAACAATAGGTTAATTTCTAAAGGTCTCGTTTTTTTATACACCCTGTATAGGATAAAAACCGAGTGGGAGGTCTTTCATTGAAATCCAGGACCGAGCGCGTTGTCTTGAATTTCAATGAAAGACCGACCACGAGGTTTTTATGTTGTTTATAAACGTACCACACCCATTTTCTATTGTTCTCAAGAGGTTTTGGAAAATGTTGTTGTGAGTTGACTAAATACTAACGTGTAACTTGTCTATGTTGAGTAAATTTTTTGTTGAGTGAAAATTTTTTTGTATTCACTGCTATTTGATTGAACACTCATTCCAGGTTTTTAATTTGAAATTCAAGACTCGGTATAGGTCTTGAATTTAAATTCAAGGCCTATACCGAGTCTTGAACCTGTAATGTGTGTAAAGTCAGCCCCAATCTCTCCTGTCGATAATCAAATGCCGCCACCAACTTTTAGAATGAGGTCTTGAGTCAGATACCAAAACCGATTGGGAACAATAGAAAATGGGTATGGTAGGTTTATAAATGTATTTCTAAACCTAATTAATAATTCATAAGCAAAACACAAAGGGGTGGCATCAGGCGTGGGAAGTGCCCCCATTCTTACAGGCTACCCTAGCTACATGATCTAAACTTCAAAATATCTCAAATAAATAAATCAGATTTTACCGTATATTTATAGAAGTAACTCCCTCAAGCAAGACCAGGACGGATATACCGGCGGGACTAATAGCTGGCGACGAAGAATGCTATGAAATATTCGAAGAAATTTTCACGCCTTTAATTCACGAGATTCACCAAAACTTTTTTCATCAAGATGACCATTTGAGTGACATTGATTTTAGCAAACTTGGTAACCACAGATTAAACGAGAATTACGTTGTGTCATGTTGTGTTAAAGCAGTAAGGTCGGTCAGAGGCTGCCGCCTTCCTCCATGCATGTCTAGGGCTGAACGAAAAGACATGGCAAGACGGGTGAAGTACGCCTTAGAAGCAATCACAGGTTAGTATAAATTACGCACAACGTTTAAGTTAAACATATAAAGGGAATATTACCGATAGTAAGTTGAAAGATCGATTGCACAAATTTCAAACTGGAGATGTACGACATACTGCTAACTACTCATTTAACTCACTAACTACTAATTTAACTTACTAACTACTAATTTAACTCACTAACTACTAATCTAGCTGTATCGATTTGTTGGCGAAATTCCAAGTTCTTAAGATGAGAAGTTGATTTTTCGTGGTGAATGTTATAGCTTGAATGGCTTATTGCTTGCCACACCATATGGATAACAATCACGTAGACGGTCCCACCATCTGATCGTTACGTGGTTGGGTGTGTTCACGTGGGGGTGCACTTTGGCCGCACTGAAAATGATATGACACGGTCCACAAATGTTAACGCCCTGGTTTACAGCAAGTTTCAACCACGCTTCGAGCTTAGATTCTTCTGATCCCCACAGAAGGCATACGAAAAACACTTAGAGGCAATTCCCGAGGCCCATATAGCGGTACGTGGATCTACAAGGACCGTATACAAGTAGTAAGAGCTCGCGAGTATCATATCTCCACCTGGTTTCTCACAAGGATCGTCTCAGTTAGCTTTGTGGCTACGGCATTGGCACTCGACAAGTCTAGACCCAAGTGTTAAGCGTAATGTTAATCTGATTTGACTCTGGGGCGTCAGACCGCAACGCAAACACTGACAAGTATCGTTTTAAAATGGCGGCTCCGTGGGTGGAGGGGTCTTGTGGGAATATGGAAGACACGGAGAGCACGTTTGATATTCGTATGTCAACGTAGACTTGGTCAACGCGTCAAACGTGTTGTGTTAATTACTGCGAGATAACTGTCAGATCTGCTGTGAGATAACTGACAAACGCGTCGCTGCGGGTAATAGGTTGGCTGAGATATCGAGACAAGAATAAGAAAAGAAGATGCGTAAAAGGCTACAAGGTGAACTTCCAACTTGGGACATTGACAACGGCTTCGTCATTGGAACACTTGGCGTTGTCATAGGTGCATGTGTGTGGAAGTCTAAGTGGAACCAAAGCCGACGCATGTCGTTATATCTGAAAGCAACCGCGCACTAACAGTTGATCGAAAGGAACTTATGAATGAATTGTACGACGTGCTTCTTGTTACGACTGGTGCATGATTGATTGAAGCCCTTCGTTAGAGAGTGAATCGTAAAGCGAGCCTTTCACTCTCTAACGAAGGGTCGACCTTCCCTCGAAACAGTAGACCGCCTCCAGCACACTATTTCGACAGTATACCAACCTTTTAAAGTATTCGGCATAATTTATAGCTGCTTACAGTGGAAGCTCGCATAGATCATATATCCACGATTTCTAGCCAAGATAATCCAATTAAAATTAATCCAATTTTCCTTTTATAGTAATAAATTGATTACACTATCATGTAGCATTTTTTTATTTTAATCAATGTGTGCTCTTCCCACGCAGGAGATATAGAGGGAGAATATTATCCTATTGGTAAAATATTGGACAAAATGGAAGACTCCTGGGATGACACATTCGCCACGGATCTTCTCTACCACCCATCGACACGTTTCTGGGTGACTTCCTCCCTTACTGAAGGAAGAGGAGCGTGGATAAGCAAAGATTTCAAACTTTTAGTTCTGGTGAACATTAGTGAACATGTGAAGATCATTGCGACGGACCGCTCGGGAGACCTTGTGTCCACCTTTGAAAGATTTTGTTCCCTCATGAAGATGTTTGAAGCCAACTTGGAGAAGCTCGGAAAATATTTCATGTACAACCAGCATCTCGGTAACATCACATCAGATATCTGTAATTTGGGAACAGGAATGAACGTTAATGTCGACGTTAGAATTCCTCTCCTTAGAAAGGTGCAATTTCTCAAATTTATATATATATATATATATATAAATAAAATTTATATATATATATATATATATATATATATATATATATATATATATATATATATATATATATATATATATATATATATATATATATATATATATATATATATATATATATATATATATATATATATATATATATATATATATATATATATAGTGAAAGTGGTCTTACCTCAAAATGATAAAAGCTTTTATCATTTTGCGGCTTTTATCATTTTATCATGCGGCTTTTATCATTTTGAGGTAAGACCACTTTCACTATATATTCGCTCTACCTTTATGGTATTGAGCACTTTCAACGTTCCGTGAACAACATCACATTCGTTTTAGTATATATACCGTATATATATATATATATATATATATATATATATATATATATATATATATATATATATATATATATATATATATAGCAAAGTGAAAAGGTGGTAAACTGCCAAGAATTTTGTGACGAGATACTGACGTTTCGAGCGGAGCCCTTCATCAGAGTAAGACCAATGTATATATATGTATATATATATATGTGTGTGTGTTAGTTGTTAAAGGACATTATACGATATATTTTATATAAGAATTATTTGGTCGCTTTCTCGAGAGAGCACGGGAAATTGTTCCTTTAGGAGCTTTGGGAGCATATGCAAAAATTGCCTGTCCTAGAATATAAAGAGACACAAAATTCATGAAACATGTCGGTAACTTTATTTAAATAAACTTCAAGTGCATAAAAACACAATAGTGCACTCACACGACTATACTCATCGAACATTAGAATGTTAAAGATATCAACTTATCTTAAGGTTACTGCATGTATTACAGTAAAATATATAAAAATCAGAAGCGAATTAATTCATCTTACTTCCGAACATTGTCCACGTACCAGTACCAGTACCAGTACCAATTAAAGAATTTTTAAGTATTTTCACCAGCAAAACTGCCATATTTTGTCGAGTTAACCAATTCCTACTGCATTTCGAAATTGTTGCTATACAAGTCTTATCTGCCTTAAAATATGAAAACTCCTTCCCATTTTGTCCAAAAACATCCGAAAAATTGAATATGTCCTTGCGTCACTCGATGCTGTGGTAACCAATCAGAAACGCGATAGAGGTTAAGGAGATTTTTTCAAATAGAAAAAAGAAAGAAATACTCATAGTTTGGCATGCTTCATCGAGTTAGGGATGCACTTGGGAATCCATTTTTTTAGTTAATTTTTGCGAAGTTTGTAATCAGAAAGAAATATTATAGTTATAATGAATATAATTCTGTTTTAGGATCCTAGATTCCCTCCAATACTCGACAAACTCCGGCTTCATTCCTGCAGTAAGTCTTAATTTTATGCCTTATGCAAAAAACAATATTTTACATATTTGGGTATTATTTATCCCGATGTTTAGCTTGGAAATTCAATATCGAAGATGAAGTAAAGACGATTTTTCGTTTTATTTTCAGATGAGCTTGTGAATGATACAACAATTGTGTTATCCAACATTGAATGTCTTGGAATATCGGAAGTAACAAAGTTTTTCATTTTTTTCTTAAAACATAGTACTTATACAGTTTTCAGTATTACATGTATCACAAGAATTGAGTTGCGTATAAAACCAAAATCTATATTTTCACATGTGAAATGCGATACGTCCCATGAAAAACAAGAGAATAATTTGAAGGCCAATCAGGAAACGCTTGCGAAAAGTGTGCGTTTCCTATAGTGAGCAAATATATATCGTAATCGCTTTATCTCTCTTTCTTCTATCTTACCCTTTTAGACGAATTATAAAAGGTAAATTTATCCCAGTGAATATTTTTTGGGCGTTTTTAGTTTCCCATGCAGTTTCATGAAGAGCATAGACTAACCATTGTCCTATAGCTAAAGTTTTGTTTAGTACTTGTATTTATGTTCAGTATATGAGCTTAACGATCGTTCATGTATCGGCTATCTACTCCACGCTCTCCCACATTCGCTACAGCAGTGTGTATATTAACACAAAAAGTAATTGTTGTGATACATATGTAATAAACAGAAAACAACATGGAAAATGGTTTGTATTGTTTTATATTTACTGGTTGTTTGTGTCTTGAACTCACTCGCTCGTACTAAAACGACACAAACAAATTGTGAATATAAAACTATATAACCGCACGTCGCACTTTCTATAAAGTAATCTATTTCTATCTACTTCTATCTATTACTATCTCTTTCTATCTATTCCTATCTATTCCTGTCCATTTATATCTATTTGTATCTATTTTTATCTATTCCTATATCTATTCCTATCTATTCCTATCTATTCCTGTATATATATTCCTATCTATTTTAATTTCTATCTATTCCTATATCTATTCCCATCTGTTCCTATATCTATTCCTATATCTACTCCTATCTATTCCTATCTATTTCTATCTATTTCTATCCATTTATTTCTATTTCTATCTATTATTATATCTATTCCTATCCATTCCTATATATATATATATATATATATTATATATATATATAAATATATATATATATATATATATATATATATATATATATATATATATATATATATATATATATATATATATATTCCTATCTATTTCTATCTATTCCTATACCTATTTCTATCTATTCCTATATCTATTCCTATCTATTCCTATCTGTTCCTATATATTATATTCCTATATCTATTCCTATCCATTCCTATCTATTTCTATCTATTCCTATTTATTCCTGTCTATTCCTCTTTATTCCTATCTATTGTTATCTATTCCTATCTATTCCTATTTATTCCTATTTATTCCGATCTATTCCTACCTATTCCTATCTATTCCTCTCTATTCCTATCTATTCCTATCTATTTCTATCTATTTCTATCTATTTCTATCTATTCCTATCTATTCCTATCTATTCCTATTTATTCCGATCTATTCCTACCTATTCCTATCTATTCCTGCCTATTCCTATCTATTTCTATCTATTCCTATCTATTCCTATCCATTCCTATCTATTTCTATCTATTCCTATTTATTCCTGTCTATTCCTCTTTATTCCTATCTATTGTTATCTGTTCCTATATATATTCCTATATCTATTCCTATCCATTCCTATCTATTTCTATCTATTCCTATTTATTCCTGTCTATTCCTCTTTATTCCTATCTATTGTTATCTATTTCTATCTATTTCTATCTATTCCTATCTATTCCTATATATTCCTATTTATTCCGATCTATTCCTACCTATTCCTATCTATTCCTGCCTATTCCTATCTATTTCTATCTATTCCTATAACTTGACAATTGTATCGACTGAGTTTTGTTATCGTGTTTTTTAAGGTCGAGATCGTAAGAACTGTATTTGATGGAGTGAACGCACTGGTTGACATGGAAAAAAGATTGGAACAAGGCATGAAAATTGACGATCTAGTTATTTGGAAGGATTCTAATTAATGTTTGTGCCATGTTCTTAATAATTTGATCAGATATTGAATTAACCGCAGGCGCAATTATTCGAGGAATTAATAATAATACTTAGATTCTATATGTGCTAAGCAGATATACAAACAAATTCAAACTAATTAGTGACTTGATCGATCTATATTCAGTTAAAGAGGATACCGAATCTTTCTTCCGCCGCATGCCCCTCGAAGCCTTTTTTCATGATAAGCCCACTTTTAATAACGATAAGGATAATTTTCAAGAACTCGACCCCAAGAAATCGTCATGGTCTCCACCCGAAGGCGAATATTCCTCCCTTGATCTTTTCGTAAGACTAGCCGCTATCATATTGATAAGTTGTAACCTTCCGCACAGAAAACAAGTTAATAACCTTAACAAAGCAGATCTTCTAGCTTTAAAGTCATTGCGATGCCTGGATGACGTTGTCATAAAACCTGCGGACAGAGGTGGCTCTGTTCTTGTCTGTAACTGAGTTGAATTCTGATCCCACTCAATCTCACCAAAATCCGTCAAAACCACCATCAATAATTTCATCCAAGTCGGCGAATTTCTTGTAGCTGCATCTAACCGGTGATATTAACAACCCCAGAACGCCTGTCATTATTTCCTACCTCAAATAATTCATAAACCTAACAATGCTGGCAGGCCGATTGTTTCCGCTTGTAGTTGCCCCACAGAGCTCATTTCCAGTTTTCTAGACAACATGTCTCCTTTGGTTAGGAAGTTGCCTTCTCGTATCAAAGATACTAAACATGCCTTGCAAATTTAAAGAAATTTTGACCAGTTACGTTTCAGTAGTTCCGATACATTTATTTTCACTATGGACGTCAAGTCCTTATACACCATCATCCCCATTGTGATGGCCTTGAAGCTCTGAAGTTTGTCTTTGATCAGCGCACTGAGTTAGAACACAGAACGCTCAACATCGACGTAACTCCGCTTAGCAGAACTAGTGCTTACTGTCAACAATTTTTCGTTTTATGGTGAACACTATCAACACATAAGTGGTGTTGCGATAACTTATTTTTGGTATGTTAAAAAACAGGTCTTTGAACGATACACATGTCCCTTGCCTGATTTCGTCGGCAGATTTATTGATGACTGTTTAGGGACAGCATCGTGCAGAGCAGTTCATCAACTTTGTTGATCATTCTCATCCTGCTGCAAAGGACGTATAAAGCACGTCCCACAATGCATTGTAAATTAACTATATTATCAATGTGCGAATGCGGGCGGTAATTAGGGTTGCCAGCAGTGGCAGCCATGGAAGTATTGCAGAGCGAATCGAGTGTATTGAAGAAATATCAAGTAATTGTTATCTATTGCATCGAAAAAAAGCCTCGAGATTACATTATTTAAAGTGTTTTAGTTTACGATGTAGTCTAATTCACTTAAGTCTAATCGGAGAATTAAGGGAAAGAATAGTGGCGATGATGTATTCAGTCGATGGTTGATGACCTCTTTCTTCGACAAATGAACTACCCAGTGTGTATTAAAATATTATCATGTTGCGATTTCAAGGTGAATAAAATTGTCTTGCATCGGATTGTTTGCGTCTTGTTATTGATGCTTTATGCTTTATAGAGGCTAGAGTATAATCGCATTTTACTTACCTCTCTGGTTTGTACTTGTTTGTATTTATTTCCTTATGCCTTCTATTCTCCAATAATATAATTCTTTGAGGAGGGCAGTCCGTATGTGACTATCCTTATCACCCAATTCGACATTCTTTCTCTCGTTATAAATCCGCTCTAGCCTGACGAAGAATATAGCAATGAAAGCCTTTCTAGATACCTTGCCACAATTTGATATCAAAGTACACAAACAACATAATGTCCCATGCAATTGTACACATTTTCATAATGCTAACAAAGTCCTCTTTCAGCCGATTCAACCAGTCAATAGCCAATGACCCTGCATACGATAGAAACGATGACAACGAACACGTAACGGGAAAGATACCAACGAGCATTAGAGATGTGCAAACAAATTATGCGTAATAAACAAGACGTCGTAGTACATGTTCCATTCGAACCAGAAAACCAACAGGATAATGCACGACTAGATGGGTCATGGCAGCCGCTGAGTCATACAGGACTTCGAAAGACCCCCAAGTTGACCAAGGCCATCAAAATAAATGAAATTAAACCAATTTCAGAGCCAGTACGTTCCACAGCAAGACAAAATGATGATGACTGGATTCTTTAGTATTGTCAAATATTCCCATGGCTTAAAGATTGTAACCAAAATGTATACAATGCTGTGTTAAATATATGATGGCACAATGAATTGGATGATGTCATTTCAGTTTAATTGCATGATGGTAGTAACCTAACACAGTATCTATAGTATTCAATAGTACAGTACATTGTACATACAGATTGATTTAAACACACATCAATTATTATTTATCAGTAAGCTTTTGACTTGTTGACTCACTGTAGATATTGTGGGTTAGTAATTATTGGATGGGTGACCATTTGTAGATAACCTTGAGTTGATTCTCGAGCTTGGAACTTGTGCGAGCAGAGTTGTTGTATTGTAGTTGATCAGTCTCCCATATTTTCTCTTGGTTATATTACTATGGTTTCCCATCCGTAAAATCAACAATTAGATAGTCACTGTGCTATGTGGTCAGACATGGGTCATAATAATTTGGTGGCTGCCTGAGGTGCCTTTAATATACTTTCGACTTGGTCATATTTGATCTACGCCCGTGGTAATTCAGCCATCGGCTGCAAGTAAGGATGATTAACCGTTACCCCGTATAAATTATGATCCTATAACGTGGTAAGTATGTATGGAACCTTTACAAAAGGAAGAGGAAGACAATTAGTATACCAGAGAAGGATGGTATTTCTTCATAGTTTACTGTAGTACGAATGGAAAATTAACAGGATCACTTTGAACCCTTGTCCCGTATTGGAAGAAACGACCGTCCAGCGGTAAAGATCGATGGGTCTTCGCTCCTATTGATCTTGAGTTTATGAATCCGTAGCCCTCTTGTGTTTGATTCCATAAGTCATGGCGATTCATCAAATGATGCATATGTTTTATTTGTGCATGTGAACCGTTCATTCAGGCTTCAATAGTAGAATGGCAAACTATCATCCATCTTCAACAAGCCCATTTTAGTAGATAAACTGGTGGTGCTGAACTATAGTAACCTTCATATTTTTATATATGATGATACTTAATTTCCTTCAATGTGAAAGCACAACCAAGCTTCTGGTGGCACAATCATCTGTTGAACTGGCTCTTAGATGTTCCTCCCACCCAATGGTTGCATTTTTATGTCTCCGGTGTTCTCTCCATGTTGGTTGCCATAGCAATGAGTGTTTCGTGACTGAAACCTCGGATTCCTTGAAAAGGTCTACATGTATGATACGAAAATAACAAAGTCATATCTACTGTAGGCTACATTATCTTGTTGCATGAGCACTCTGGATCATAAATAACACTGTATAAAACAATATTATTGTCATATTACTCATCCAGCAAATAGTTTAGCACCGCATAATTGGATTTACACTTCTTCAGTTGAGAAATTAACCCCTCTACCACCAGATGCTTCGATAAACAAACAGCGATATTTTTAAAACAAATATAGAAATACTAGAAGTACGTGTACGCAACAACCTCTCGCCCGCTCACTGTTTGAAGCCTTCATAGCGTAGCTAGTACTTAGTTATTTTACTTGTAAATAGATAACCCATTAATTTGCCGATCTGAATGGATTTTCTGTTGACACTATATCTGAGAGACTTTAAACCATCCATCTTGTGTTGTCTGAATTTGATTGTTTCATAAGACGTCAAACTAAATGCAACAACGCTCTGGAATGACCTACCCAAGGAAATTCGGTTTTCTGCATCTGTTGACATTTTTAAACTTACCTCAAGACATCTTAAAGACATATTAAAACTTACCTTTTTTTATTCTTAATGGTTATTTATCACGACTGTATAACGAAAAATAAATTATTATTATTATTATTATTATTATTATTATTATTATGATTAACAGTACGGCAGTATACTGGTGTTTAATACTACCATCGGTCACTGTGAAAGAACTCACTTGTCACCAACAGCTAGCTGCGTAAGCAACCAATTGTGCATGCATGTGCATGAAACTAATTAACTCAGTCAGTATTATGTCAGCTATGGTTCATAATGAATATCACCACATCCAAAATGTTAAAACATCAATAATGCACCACATCCCTAGGTTGTGGATGACCAATGGTGGATATACTAATTATTATTGATAAATACTTTATTCTAATTAACACACACCATATTTCAATGGTAATTAACACAAAACCAATATGCAACAGAGCACAACATCCGTGTACTATCTAAATTATATCAGCAAATACACAGTACTTGTATAACCTATTTAGGACGACATGCCGTTCACCTGCTTCCATTGTCAGTGAAATGACACCGGCCATATGCTCAATCCATAACATTTTCCCCTAACACAGTGAGAAACTGCATCAACCTACATTTCCCATGCAATCATAAAATACTGTACAATTCTGCTAATAACCCCCCAGTTATAGGTCCCCTGTTTGTTAACAGAAAATACCTTCCAGCAAGCCAATATAAAGCCCCCATGGATATAAGCCTATAGACTCCCATAAGCACCTTTCCTAATAAAAATAACAAAAAATCAGAGAATAAAAGTAAATAATAAATAATAATAGATAAAAAGTTTGAATAGGGCAGCATTCTGTATTTCGGTACTGACAAGCGGATGTAGATGAAATTATTCAAATAATTTTGAGGCAGCTACATAACTTGTGTAGCAGGTTTTGTACAGACATACAGGACGTAATTTTAAACATTATAAATTCTAGTGAATATTTGTTATTAGCATATACCAAAACAGTGAATAGTGCTTTTCGTGCAATCTAATTGGTTCCTCTAGCTCGGGATATCCTGCACTATTCACTGTTTCGCAAAACAAGAAGGTGTCCTTCTCTTGAACGACTTTTCTTTTTACGTAATGCAAGAAATTGGTAAAAGTAGGAAGGTAGAAAACAATTACTGTATGCAGGGAAATTATTTTACGTAATGTTTATGAAAAACAAGTTGTGAAAAGAGAATAGAAAGTGCTCAAAAACCCGCAGAACAACGAAATAAATGTGCTCCAAAAACAAACTCGATTGAACGAACTGACTGTAGTCAGTTTTCTTTAGAAAAGTGTACTCCGTGGTTCATATATCGATATTCTCCTTTATATAGTTTATGAGACAATTTGAATTGCCTTTCATATAGAATTTAATAACATTTACAAACATTTATAAGCAAAACTTAAAGAATTAGTACGGTATCGGCCGTAAAGATTACACTGGCGAGCATGAACTGAATACTAAACAAATGACCTGGTTATGAACAGGGAAACATACTACCGATTTTATAACAGTAAACACCCACCGAAATTCTTTGTAAATTAAAGGAAATTCAACGACTAAACACATGAAACATTGACACTGCACTGACAGAAATAAAAACGCTTATATATTACTCATCTTTTGCAAAGAACAACTCGTTTACTCACCCAGAATTCATTAGCTATCCTTTGTCCTAAGGTTTTCCCATTTACAATATTAAAATATTTCCTTTGGGCTAAAATCCAGTGGTATTTTGCCTTACTGTGATCCAACTTCGAAACGAGCTGCGAAAGGTTTTGGATCTCATCTTCTATAATACGATTATACTTTAAGGGTTATCCTTTAAGCCAATTTCACAGCAATCTAGAACGTGCTTTCTACTAAGGGACGGACCATTAGAAAAGTGATGGGGGAAAAACAGAAAAAAATCCATGCAAGCAAAAAAGTTTAAAAAGACATGCAACAGAAAAATTACATGCACAGCTGTCCACCCAAAAAAATTGCAAACGTGGCAAAAATGCCCCACCCGCATCACTTTTCTAATGGTTCGTCCCTAATGCAAATAGTCCTCGTATTTCCGGAATATGCTAGAATATTTTGATACAACGTCAGCAAATCAAGGTGACTGGCATCGTAATTACGCAAAAATTGACCATTGCGTGAGATTTACACATAGCTGGCAGCGTGAGAGTGAAAACGAATGCGTGAGTCTCAGAGCCGGCTTAATAAACTACCGTTGTCGTCTTGCTATCCTTTGCGTTCCTGTTAGTTCGACGGGCTGTGGAAACTGCAACCCAGGTGCTAAATCGTACTTATTTTAAACATAAATTAGTATCGGTCATCAGCTAATCTTATATTCATTTAGTCATACATTACCTATTACTCGGGCTACCTGTGGTAGCGCGAGTCTATGTTTCGGCTTCATTATTAGTAGTAGTGGTATTATTTTTGGGGTTTAACAAATCTGCAAAATTGCGCAATAATATTTCCCGTCAGGCTTTTGCGAACCGTGAGGCATGTTGCGGGTCAATAGTTCTTTCTTTTCGACAGCTTTTCAGACTTTCTTTCGTCGAGTTGTTCTTTGACTCTGTTGGTAGATTTTAAAAGTGTGTTGATCGTGCATGAATACGCTCACCATATGCTTATATGCTTACAACTGCACAGGCTGATCGTGGTAGACCTATACTAAAAGATGACAAGCGATTTCGAAGCAGGTTGGTCCGCCAAGACTCAAATTCAGGTAAACATGTTGTGTTCATATTACCTGAAGACACGTATGTTGTTTAACAACTTTATTTGGACAACAAAATTCATTACATATTTACAAATAAGGAATAAATTAACATATACAATGAAAACCGTCCAAATAGGCAAGATACAAACGAGACTGAGTTCCATGCAAGGTATCCGCCGTCATAGTAAAAATAAATATGTAAAATAGAAAACTTCCAGAAAACATAGACTCAGAAAAACAGGGTTACGAATGACAAAAACAAGATCGATATAGAGAAAACGTACATGGAGAGTCCGGAGAAAACTTTTCACACAGAAGTTGTAAGTACACAGAACGGACTTTAGACTTCGACAGTGGGTGCACAAGAAGGTCTGGGATTATTTTAACAACAGTGTTCCACAGATTAACAATTCGGTTAAAATATGAGGCCTTAAACGTTGATGTTTTACAAAAAGGAGTCCTTAGAAATTGAAGAGAAGAACCCTGTCCTGTTGCGTACGACTTTCTAAAATCGACGTGAAATTTTCAATATCAAGATCTGCCAAGTTGTGATTACATTTATAGTAAAAGATTAGGTCACGTATCTCTCTATCGTAACACAAAGGCAGAAGATCCAATTTTTGCAATCTTCGCACATAGGTAAGTTCTCCTCTTTTTTTTCTTGTAATCCAAAAGCGTAACTCGCCTTTGGACACCTTCAATTTTCTTCATCAAGACACCAGTATGAGGCGACCACACCTCAGTACCGTAGGACAATTTAGATTTTACTAGTGAAAGATACAGGGTTTTCCTTATTTCTGTATTGGTCAACTTGAAACATGTTCGGTTTAGAAGACCAAGCATTCGATTAGCATTAGAGACAATTTTGGCAACATGAGCATCCCATTTTAAATCCTTTGTAGTAGCAATGCCAAGATCAGATTCTATGTTTGTCCTAACCAACGCTTTATCCCGTAATCTGTAAGGAAATAAATGCGGGTTTTGTTTCCTTGTTATTGAGAGAACATTACATTTAGCCGGTTTAAACTGTATAAGAGAATTTGAGCTCCAAAGTTCAAGTTGATAAATGTCATTCTGAAGTGACATGCAATCATCGACGGCTTTGATTGTACGGAATATCTTTGAGTCATCTGCAAAAATTGCAACACTAGTTTGGGGTGAAAGATGATCAGGTAGGTCGTTTATAAAGACGAGGAGTAGGAGCGGTCCCAAGATGCTGCCTTGTGGGACACCTGAAGTAACAGGAACCCAGGCCGAGGCGATCCCCTGAAGAACAACGCGCTGCGTTCTGTTGGTCAAATAACTCTCAAACCACGCTAACAAATTCCCACTGGCACCATGCAAATGATCTTAATTTGCATAACAAAATGTTATCGTCCACTGAGTCAAATGCTTTTGCAACATCTAGGTATATCATGTCTACTTGAATGTTGTTATCCAGGCTTTTTCCAATCTCATGCAAAACACCAAGCAACTGTGAAATACATGATCGCTTACGTAAGAAACCGTGTTGTGAAGAATTTATTAACTCACGAAAAGGTGGATAAATGCGGTTAAACACGCAGCGTTCCATAACTTTTGGCACAATGGATAATAGAGATATTTGTCTGTAATTTTCAGCCGGTTCATTATCACCCTGTTTAAACACTGGCGTAATGTTAGCTCTTTTCCATTCATTTGGCACTTCACAGGTGATTAACGATTTATTCAAAAGACTGCATAGAGTAGGTGCAATTTCATTACAACATTCCCTCAATAAACGAGCATGAATACCGTCGGGACCAGGAGATTTAGAAATGTCCAGACTATTCAGACAGATTTTGACTTCATCAATAGTGATTTGAAAATCAGGAATTTGCATATTGTTTATGATACTCGGGCATAGTAAATAATTTTCATTTGACCTTGAAAGGAATACTGAGGAGAAATAAGCACTAAAAAGGTCCACTTTCTCCGTTGCAGTCTAAGCAGTTAATCCATTATAAGTAATTACATTAGGCGAACTTTTATTTCCAATTAATGCTTTATGATATGACCAGAAACGTTTGGGATTATCAATGAAAGAGCTTTGAATTTTGTCTAAGTATTCCCAGTGTTTTTTCTTCATTAAATCTTTTACATTTTGGGTGAGATGTAGCAATTTCCGCTTTCGTTGCTCAGTCTTTTTTCTTCGGTAATGTCGCAACGCGTTATATTTCTTTCGAATTAGATGCCTTACCTCAGAGTCAATCCATGGAGGCGAATTGATATCTTTGATTGATTTATTTGGGATATACTCATCTACAGCTGTAATAAATAGATCTTTCCATCTTTGCCAACAATCATCCATATCGGCTTCGTCTGATATACACATACTCAAAGGCACTCTTGTAAGGTGCTCTCGAAGGCCACTAAAGTCGGCATTCTTAAAGTTGTAAATGGTGTGCTTTACTGGTTTAGCTTTCGAAAATGAAAGTTTAATTTCAAAGTTAATTAAGTAGTGATCCGTAGGAAATAAATTTAGTGGATGCGTACAAATAACATTTGACAATAGTTCAGGTTGATTGCTAAGGATAAGGTCCAACTTATTTCCGTTTATATGTGTAGGGCCATTCGCAAAATGATATAGGAAATTGTCAGCGATTATATCACAAAGGATTTCTTCCTTGTGACCATTGTTTTGTATTGGCGAAGGAAAGTCCAAGGACCAGTCAATATGCGGCAAATTAAAATCGCCAACAAGCAACAGTTTACAAGATTCCCGTAACTTTTCTAACATATCGCCAAGTTCCGTTAAAGTGTCTAAATCAGTATCGGGTGGACGGTAGAAAACTCCAAGTATAAACTTTGAGCTATTCGAGGGGAAAAGCTCCACCATTATGTGCTCGGTATTTGGTCCCTCGAGGTTACGTTGTCTGATAGAATGTAGACCAGTTTTAACGCAAACTAGTACTCCACCGCCCCTCCTTCCGTCCTAATGATCTCTACGGTAGATTGTATAACCAGGCAGTATTTCTGCGTCCAATATAGTTTGGTTAAACCAGGTTTCGCAAACACAAACCACGTCGTAGTCCCCTGAATAAACGAGGTGCTGAAAATTTATGAGCTTACAAGATTTCTGAACCGATGAGTCAGATTCATCAACAAAGCCAAAGGCTTTGAGGCTCCGCGAATTCAAATATAAAGTTTTCAGTGATTTAACACTAGGGCATTTCGTACTACGAGGACCAGGATGGAGGCAGACATCTCCACTTGAAATCAAACGGATTATTTGAAAGCTTGATGTAGAGTTTGGATAGTAGGCAAGTCGCGAAGCGAAATATCCCTTACCACGAGAAATGCGAATATAAACGCCGTGTCCATGAGTTCAAAATTGGCTCGAATTTTTTAAGTATTTCTTCATATGTTTGAGCAGCATCACGACCAGTAGTAAAAGTGCAGCTTCGTATAGAAAACCACGCATTAGGCCATGTATGTGATGTAGAAAAAAACAAGAGTAAAAACACAAACATCAGAGAGCGAATATGAACACGTCCGAACGCCATTCGTACTTACTTGGACTCGGTAATTCTAAATCCGTTATCAGAATTAAAATCGAGTAAATATTGACCGAGATCAGAGGAGGTGCGAAGGTCGTCCCACAATGCATTGCGCTTGTGACTATATTATCGATTTCAGGTCGAAAAACTTTCATTGTTCGAGTAACTTCGAGACGTAAACACGACTTCAAAATGGCGGTTTTTCAGACGATTGTTGGTAAGAACAGCCCGATATTGGAATCGCATGATCTTTTGTGTGTTCATTGTGTTTCTAAACAGCACTTGGACGTTATACCAGCTGGTTTGTCATGTATTCAAGTAAAATGCCGCGAAATTCATATAAGTTTTCTTACCAAACTTGATGTTCATCGCATTGCTCTTTGTCTCTCCACTGTGAACGGGATCGAAATAGACCATCTTTTTGCAAGAACCAACAGTCCATCCTTAATTAGATTGAATGCAAGTTGTAATTTCAAAGTAAGATATCAGAAAATTTTGTTAAAAGAAAGTACATATACATTATACATACATATTTATTTATATTTTATCATATATTATAATACACCAGTTTTTGTATAGCTGAAACGATCTATAAACATTTTAAATAAAGATTATTGTAGCAAAATAAACTTGTGGATTTATTTTGTATAACTTATTAAATATTTATATTGAAACGTAATACATACTGTACATGCATATTTGACAAACTTCTTAGTTCTTCGATTTAAAAGATCCAAGATCTGCAAATCAAGTGTTGGAGACAGTTTTATTGTGTGATTTCGATGTGCTGCCTGAACCGGCAGTTGAACTCGTGAAACCTGTGCAACCTCTTGAAGGATATGATCAATTGGATCAGTTGCTTGTTCCTGTAGACCTCCAGCTGCCAAGTTGTTGTAATTGTTTTGTACAACCAAGGAAACCAATATGTTTGGTTGATATCCCTCCACATAGGCTTGAGGCAGAGGATTGCTGTGGTGGTAATGAAAGTTGTGGTAATGAAAGTGTAGATAATAATGATGATGTAGATATTACTGGTGATGAAAGAGGTGAGGTTGAGGAACTCAATCAGCTAACACAAATCCTTAATTTAGAAGATACAGATGCCTATAATACGGAACCTGATGGAGGAAACAATGTGTTGTTTGCAGAAAGGTTTCCAGTAGTTGGCTCTTGGTCTGAACAGCTTTACCAACAGGCTCTTGCAATTTGTTCTTGGAGAAGGTCTAGGAAACTTCCTGTTGAACTAAAAGTTGAACATGAGCCAGACAACATAAAAGATACCAATGCCATTACATTTTTTGTGTTTCACAATGACAATTGGTATGTCATGGGTTATCGTGGGGTAAAGAAAATACCCAAGCTTAAAAGAGATATGCACAAAAACGAAATTGATTCGATCACCCTTGATTCGTTGAAACGGATCTATGCTCGAAAATAAAATACATTTCTATTCTGTTCAGCTGTTATGATTGTTAAGCATGGACAATGGGGAAACGATGAGCCGAGAAACAACTACAGCTCCCAAATAGATATACGGTAGGCATTCAGATAAGTTAGGCATTAAGTTATTTGGAAAACCTCAAATTAGGCAATCAGCAGACCAGGCAGTAAAGTTAATTGGTAAATCAGCATACCAAACAGGAACTCATAGCTCATTTGGTAAATCAGCAGACCAGACAGTAACTCATTTGGTAAATCAGCAGATCAGACAGTAACTTTGATAAATCAGCAGATCAGACAGTAACTTTGATAAATCAGCAGACCAGGTAGTAAAGTTAATTGGTAAATCAGCAGATCAGACAGGAACTCTATTGGTAAATCAGCAGACCAGACAGTAACTCATTTGGTAAATCAGCAGCCCAGACAGTAACTCATTTGGTAAATCAGCAGACCAGCAGACCAGACAGTAACTCATTTGGTAAATCAGCAGACCAGACAGTACAGTAACTCATTTGGTAAATCAGCAGACCAGACAGTACAGTAACTCATTTGGTAAATCAGCAGATCAGACAGTAACTCATTTGGCAAATCAGCACACCAGGTAGTAACATATTTTGTAAATCAGCAGACTAGACAGTAACTCATTTGGTAAATCAGCAGACCAGACAGTAACTCATTTGGTAAATCGGCAGACCAGACAGTAACTCATTTGGTAAATCAGCAGACCAGACAGTACAGTAACTCATTTGGTAAATCAGCAGACCAGACAGTAACTCATTTGGTAAATCAGCACACCAGGTAGTAACAAATTTGGTAAATCAGCAGACCAGACAATAATTCATTTGGTAAATCAGCAGACCAGACAGTAACTCATTTGGTAAATCAGCAGATCAGACAGTAACTTTGATAAATCAGCAGACCAGGTAGTAAAGTTAATTGGTAAATCAGCAGACCAGACAGGAACTATATTGGTAAATCAGTAGACCAGACAGTAACTCATTTGGTAAATCAGCAGACCAGACAGTAACTCATTTGGTAAATCAGCAGCCCAGACAGTAACTCATTTGGTAAATCAGCAGACCAGCAGACCAGACAATAACTCATTTGGTAAATCAGCAGACCAGACAGTACAGTAACTCATTTGGTAAATCAGCAGACCAGACAATAACTCATTTGGTTAAAAATTTTGGTAAAAAAAAGCATGCATGAGCGCCTTACTGGCAGCACTTGCAATCGCTCTGCATATTTTCTCAATTTTATCCCTTCAACTTTTACGACTTATTCTATCAAGACACTGGTGGTTACTTACAAGTTCCTAGATGGCATTAATCTATCCAAGAACAGCTTTGAGAGCCTTTTTATCGACAGCCATTGGGAAACCGCTTTACCCTAATCTTTGGCGATGTTTGTCCAGCCTTGGCATTTCAAGATCGAAACCTACGCGGCTAGGCTGCCGCGCTGGCCAGATGAAGCAAAGACCAATATCATTATGTCTGGGGATTAGAAGACAAGCGATTATATCCGATTATTTGATTTCTGACGATTCTACTATCGCATTTACAAACGCTGAGACACAAGAAAGACCTCATTTACATACAATCTCCTCCAACTTATTAAATATTCAATTTGACACCTTCGGGACCGGCGATACAAACATTCGCCTTGCTCCACTGGCCACTCAACGCGGTTTCAATACGATTTCAACAAAGCGTAACGTAATTATCAGCAAACTTAAAACTGTGCATTTGACTTAAAACTCTGCGAAATACGACTCATTACCTTCAACTCATAGACTTTGCCACTTCAAACAAAATTGATGTACTATAACTATCTCTGAAACATGGTTAAATACCACAGTTACTAATAGCGAGATCAAGATTGACGGCTATAATGTGTATAGACTTGACCGCTTACATAAGAAAGGCGGAGGGGTGTGTGCGTACATCCGAGACGACATTAAAGTGTCCGTTTTGAGAACTATTTCACATATATCTGAATCCAATTTCCATCAGCTTTGGTTACAACTGCAGCATAATAAATGCAAGTCTGTAGTGATATGCGTGACTTATCGCCCACCTAACTGCCCAGTGGCGTGTTTTCAAGATTTCTTCAAATCCAGTTACATCGAAGCCCTCGCTCTGAATAAGCCCATTGTTGTTTTTGGAGACCTTAACTGTAACACTCTGAAGGATTGTCCTGAGAGCAGAGCACTTGCCGAGGTTTCTAAAGAATTGAATCTTACACAAATGATTAAAACTCCAACAAGGATAACAGACACCTGCCAGCCACTTATTGACGTCATCCTCACCTCCTCTCCTGATTTGGTACATGACAGCGGTGTTATTAATACAGCCATCAGTGACCATCTTCCTGTTTTCGCTGTACTTCAGCTGAAGCTCCCTAAGCCGCCACCTTGTTATATCACCGTACGGAGCTACAAGACATATGAGCCCGCTGTATTCACCGCTGACTTGGCCGATCACTCGGATCGTCTCTTATCCATCTTCTCGGAAAATGACGTGAATACCAAGCTAAACATGTTTAACACTGTTTTTCAGTCTACCCTCGAAGCTCATGCACCAATAAAGACCTTGAAAATTCGCAGTCGGCCTTGTCCGTACGTCACTTCGGAAATAAAAGAGCTTATGAAATCAAGGGACGTGTTTCTTCGCCGTTTCCAACAGACGCGAGATAGCAATGATTGGCAAATCTTTAAAGAGTCGCGCAACGCTGTCAAAGATGAACATAGAAGGGCAGAGAGAAATCACATCTCCGGCGAAGTCGAAAAGCACAAAGATAATCCTGGGTCCCTTTGGAAGATAATCAACAGTAGAATTCCTTCGAAAGAGAAACACTTTCACATCTACAGCAAAGACCCTTCACTCGTCGCCGAGGACTTTAACCAGTTCTTCTCTTCCGTTGGCAGGAAAGCTGCTGAGTCTGCTGCACGTTTAGCTGTGACTAACAACATCACCTCGGCCGCCTCAAGCCCTGCCCTGCCTACAATATCTACAACATCTGGCAGTCCTTCAGTTGAACATTTCAAATTTAGGCCAGTCAGTTGCACTGAAGTAAAGCGCATTATTTATCCATACCGTCCAACAAGTCCCCGGGGCCTGACAAGATAGGCATGTGAGCAATCAAAGACTCGCTCCCTGTCATCCTCGGTCCACTTACAGAGATTATAAATTGCTCTTTAACCACTTTTATATTTCCCGATGCTTGGAAGGAAGCCGAAGTCATACCACTCCTCAAAGAGGGGGACCATGAAGAGGCCTCTAACAACCGACCACTTTCACTCCTTGTCACCGCTTCTAAAGTGTGTGAAAGAGTAGTACTCGAACAGTTCAGCTCGTATTTAACGAAGAACGGTCGTCTTTCGTCCCATCAAAGTGGAAATCGAAAGAACCATTCCACAGAAACACTAAACCTATTCGTCAGTGACATCATCTTACAGGCAATGGACAAGAAGATGCTGTCAGCACTTATACTGTTGGATCTTTCCAAAGCGTTTGACAGCATTAGCCACCCTATCTTGCTGCACAAGTTAAGCTGTGTTGGTGCCTCTCCTGACGTAGTCAAGTGGTTTAGAAGCTATTTGACTGGAAGATCACAGTCGGTTAGGATTGGATCCACAGTGTCTTCTCTACTCCCCATCACTCATGGTGTTCCACAGGGAGCAATCCTTTCGCCTCTACTCTTTTGTATATATTTGAATGATCTCTCGTTAGCGCCTGACACTTGTCAACTTGAATCATATGTAGATGATTCCAAAGTATTCATGTGGCATTTCCCATAAAAGACATGGACGGAGCCAAGCAAAATCTTGAAGAGGATCTCCAGCGTGTCGCAAGGTGGTGTACAGATAATCAATTATTGATCAATCCAGAGAAGACGAAATTCATCATGTTAGGTACTCGACAGCTACTCCAGAGACTTCCTACTGAAATATCGTTGACATTTCTGGGTAAAACTATCAAACCTGTCTCATCAGCACGGGATTTGGGGTCATTGTTGATTCCCATTTGACATATGACACTCATATAAGCAATTTAGTATCTTCTTGTATGGCGAAGTTATGCCAGATAAATCGCGTTAAGCATAGTTTTGATAACAAAACGCTGTCGTTAATTGTTTCTGCTCTTGTAATGAGCAAACTTTTGTATTGTTCATCTGTTTGGTCTAACACATCCTTGACCAACATCAACAAACTTCAGGATGCAGTACAGAATTTTGGATGTAAGATAGTTGCTAAGGGCAGGAAATTCGATCATGTAACGCCGTTGCCTGTCAAGGACCAACTCTTATTTAAAGAAACTGTTATGGCTTTCAAATGTATGAACAATCTAGCACCGCAATATCTCTGTAAGAAGTTTATAAGACGTTCGGAGGTACACGATCGTTTCACACGCAACCGAGGGTCATTACAAATCCCATTTTTTAGAACTAAGAGTGGACAAAGATCATTTCAGTATAGGGCTACCATCATTTGGAATAATTTAGATGAAAATCTGTAGATAATAACGTCTCTGGGTAAATTCAAAAAAGAGCTAAAAAGAGCAATGTTGGAAAGATTTTTAGCTATCACAGTCTGATCGAATCACATTCTTATCATAGAATTTTATCAATAACATGATTATTTATATATTTTGATATTTTAGAGTTGTATGCTATTTTGTAATTAGATGTTGAAAAACCCCATTGGGGAACATTTAATAAAGTATGTATGTATGTATGTATTTGGTAAATCAGCAGATCAGACAGTAACTCATTTGGCAAATCAGCAGACCAGACAGTAACATATTTTGTAAATCAGCAGACCAGACAGTAACTCATTTGGTAAATCAGCAGACCAGACAGTAACTCATTTGGTAAATCAGCAGACCAGACAGTAACTCATTTGGTAAATCAGCAGACCAGCAGACCAGACAGTAACTCATTTGGTAAATCAGCAGACCAGACAGTACAGTAACTCATTTGGTAAATCAGCGGACCAGACAGTAACATATTTGGTAAATCAGCAGACCAGACAGTAACATATTTGGTAAATCAGCAGACCAGACAGTACTGTCTGGTCTGCTGATTTACCAAATGAGTTACAGTAACTCATTTGGTCAATCAGCAGACCAGACAATAACTCATTTGGTAAATCAGCAGATCAGACAGTAACTCATTTGGCAAATCAGCAGACCAGACAATAACATATTTTGTAAATCAGCAGACCAGACAGTAACTCATTTGGTAAATCAGCAGACCAGACAGTAACTCATTTTGTAAATCTGCAGACCAGACAGTACAGTAACTCATTTGGTAAATCAGCAGACCAGACAGTAACTCATTTGGTAAATCAGCAGACCAGACAATAACTCATTTGGTAAATCTGCAGACCAGACAGTACAGTAACTCATTTGGTAAATCAGCAGTCCAGACAGTAACTCATTTGGTAAATCAGCAGACCAGACAATAACTCATTTGGTAAATCAGCAGATCAGACAGTAACTCATTTGGCAAATCAGCAGACCAGACAGTAACATATTTGGCAAATCAGCAGACCAGACAGTAACTCATTTGGTAAATCAGCAGACCAGACAGTAACTCATTTGGTAAATCAGCAGACCAGACAGTAACTCATTTGGTAAATCAGCAGACCAGACAGTAACTCATTTGGTAAATCAGCAGACCAGACAGTAACTCATTTGGTAAATCAGCAGACCAGCTGACAGGAACTCATTTGGTATATCAGCAGACCAAGTAGTAAATTAGTTAATTGGTAAATCATTATAGACTTGAGTTGATGTATAAAACTTACGTACAGTACTGTTTTTTATGTGTTTTGCTTTAGAATTGTTTTCTTGTTTTATCTTCAAGTGGAAGAATTGTTGAAATTTGAAATGTTTTGGACAATTAATTATTCATTTAACTTAATTAGCTAAGGAATGTTATACTGTATTTGTTGAATTTGGATCAACAGATGGTTGAACAACAGGTTGATGCAGTCGTTGTCGTATTGTTGTTTGGTTTCTTACTGGGAGAAAGATTAACACTTTAACGATTAACACTTAACCTATGCAGGCGGAGAGGGTGCATTCTTGGATCAACATCCTCTTCAAACTTCTGGTATTATGGTCTTATGTTGAAATTTGGTATTTCCTCATCCTGGTCTCTGAATCTTTCCGTACTTGTCCAATTGTAGAAAGGTAATTCAGGATCTATCCTCTTGCAATATTCCGTAATGATATTAATATGAACGAAAACAAATATGACTGATTGAATATTAATTTAGGGTGATCACTGATAACTGGATTGTAATGTATGTATTATAAGGTACATAATATTATATATACACATTAACTCCGTTGCAGCTACCCTGACACTTTTATGTAATGTTTAAAACACGAGCAGCAGTGTTTTATCAGATATAAAACACGAGGCGCAAAAAACGACCAGCATTTGGTAAGTTCGTTGGCGTAGTAATTTTGAAAAATAACGTTGTCTAAGCCGAGAAAATCAAAGCTAAAGTTTATGTAAATTAGGATGAATCTTTATCACATATAAAGATACGACACGGTGGTGATTTTCCTTTGTGTTTTCCTCATGAATTATTGAGTTTTTTAATATAATATAATGTATATGATATGAATATTTTTATACTGTATATATAATATTTATATATTCTATACAGCTGGCAAAATATAAATAAAAAATAATAATATAAGGTTATCCTTATAATATTATTTTTTATTTAGGTTTTGCCAGCTGTATAGAATATATATATATTATATATACAGTATATAAACATATTGATATCATATACATTATATAATAAAAGTGTCAGGGTGGCTGCAACAGCATACATATTTAATGTACTGATGTTACTGATATATAAATATAATAATATATACATCTATAACTGTATAATTATAATGATATTCATGTGCGAAACCTTTTTATTTTATACATACAGGGGGTGACCAAAAAAAAGTGGCCCCCCATAAAAAGTAATAAACACGTTACTTTTTGTCATTTGTGTTTAGAAAGTGTTAGAATTGTTTTGTTTTTTGTATTATTTGCGCAGTTTTGTGACTTGTCAGTTCGATAATTGTTATTATATGCAATAAACTGGTAGATAAATTGTATTTGGAGGGTTTTTGCACTGAATTCAAGATGGCCATGTTTTAACCAAATCACACTAAATTATTAAATTATTATCATTGCAAGTGTTTAACTCTGCACAAATTGACAAGAAATAAAATGTAAAAATATGAAATAAATCTAGAAAGACTAATATGTAATCCTTGTAGCTTGTCTTATGTGATTTAACCTTTCTAGAGATTTGAACAAAAATTGTTAAAAACCAAATTTATACCCGACTATGAGATTCTTCTATAGATTTAACTACTTAAGTGAAATGAGGAATTGTTTACACAAGAAAACAATTTTATGGTATTGTATTAAAATATATCTGCTGGTGTCGGCTCTGTATATTTGCTTTTGGGGTGCACTATCTATTTCTGTAGCCATAACTCATCTGCACTGAAAGAAGACTACATTATTCAGTATTTAAACTCTACCTCTATATATGATGAAATTTTTACATGATATGGAATTTACTGATTATTTCAGCCATTTTACTTTACTCAACATTTTCCGCCTAATAAACCATTTGTTGTAAAAAGTACTCGAATTCTTTGGTGAAAATTTGATTTTAAACTGCCATATTGATTTTTTGTTAAAACCCTCCAAATTCAATTTATCTACCAGTCTATTGCTAATAGAATAACATTTTGAACTGACAAGTCCACAAATCTGCCCAAATAATACAAAAAAAAAAAACATTTCTAAACACTTTCTTCAAAAAGTAACGAGTTTATTACTTTTTATGGGGGGCCACTTTTTTTTGGTCACCCCCTGTACCTAACTATTTTTCTCTACAAAGACTTAAGATCTTTGATTGTGAATATGTTTCCCAGGAATCTATGTAGTAGCGAAATGAAACCCTCAACATCATCTGATGTACCTGCCCGTGGATGCTCTGGATACCCAATGATACAGCTCTCTCTCCGGCGATACTCCATGCTCTCCACGTTTGTTGTGACTGCAATCACGGTTTCTCTTGAAAATCCACAAATACCTTTGATGGGTCTACAAAATTAAGAGTGTTTTAACACTGAAATTTTAAAACATGCCATTTTTAGTAAGCAACCATTTAAACACTTTATTCTTTAACCATATTGCATTTTTTATTTTATATGCACAACTTTAGTTTTACTCTCTTCAAAAATGTTTGTGCAAAATTTTGAATTTTGATTAACAGTAAGAAATAGTACCCTAATATGTCTGAAACATTTGCTACTGCTTTGTGCATACAGGCCCTTTGAGATGGGGGGGGGGTGGATTTAGATGCCCTGAGGGCCCAAATTTAAGAGGGACCAAAAAAAAAACCTAATATTATATTATTTTGTGATGTTATATCAGGGCCCCAAAATATTTTGCCCATGCCACACTACACCTCTCTGCAGCCTTATGTATGAGGTTTTACCTATTAATGTCAATTAAGGAAAAATCATGAATAGTTGTATGCCAAGGCATCCATTCATCCAATATCATATTTAACATGGCATCATTTTTCTTTGACCTTTCCAACTCTGTCAAGCCACGTCCATCTGCAGCTTCGTGCCAACCCGCAACTATGTTAATGTAATTTCCTTCCATTGAATAGCCGTTTTGACAAAGAAATTTACCAACAAGGTAGGATAGCATCCGTTCAGCATCCTGGACTGACTTCTTTCGCTCACCAGTAAGGGCAACATGAGTTAGGCCAGTGTTTGGATCCTTCATAGCATCATCAAAACATTGAAAATCAGTCCCCGATGGTCCTTCCTCCCGTGTATGTTTCCATATCCTTTTCAATATGTGGCAGTGATCTTCCCTCTCATGAAATGCTTCACCTGTGACTTCGTCAATCTCCGGAACATACAAGTATGTTGAAAAATCAACACTCTGTGATTTGTATTTAGCAACAGAATGTCTAAACCTATACGTTGCCACCAAAGATCTCAGTGTGTCTGTCAATGATTCTGCAACTCCATGTCTAAATGCGAAATGTTCATGACCTACAGGAACTAGCTGTTTCCTAACTTGGCGAACTGCATCCTCTATTGTCAAACCACCAGTAGAAGTCAAATGATGTATTCTGCAGATTAAATTGACAGGAATTGAATCGTCTCTTTTTTGCGTCTGGGGATTTCCATCATGATCATCTATTAAAAAAGCATCGATATTGACCTAATTTTTACATTATGATCAGTTTAATTAATCACTATAATTAATTATATAATTAAAGTACTTAAACAAATTTCGCATAATAATTATTTTCTCAAACTTACCCTACTGTATTACCAAAAGTACTCAGATCACTCAATAAAGATGAGTTCCTGCACTTACCTCTTACTTTAATAAGGAACTTTAATAGGGTATTCTCACTGAGTCTTGACACACTTTCTCGAGCATCCCGGATTAACTGCACCAAGTGGACTGGTCGTTTGTTCCAACGAGTTCTCAAGCTATTAAATTCACCGTCCGAAACAAATCCTAAAATGCAAAACAAAAGAAACAAACAATAACTAAGTGATACAATATGCCTACATGTAAGTATAGTGATGTAGGTTACCTGGAAGAAACAGAATTAAGAGGTTAACTTTCACTATAATATACCTTCGGTACATTAGGAATTATTGCCAGATTAATACTTTTCTTTGAAAGGGCTTACAAAAGTAGCTTACAAATGCAATATTACCATCAAAGCCCATTAAGCATTGACCAGGAATCGAACCCAGATCTACTGCATAGAATCTGCAGCAATGCTAGCCATTACACCACCAATGCACTGTTGGACTGATAATATTTTTTTTATATTTTGGAAATTTGCATAACTCTCTTCAAAGAACACACAGCATAATAATATAAAGCACATAATTATGTATATATAAAAAACAATTTAGACACGACTATATATTGATCTACGATTAGCTTTGAAATATCGCAGGCTGAAAGGGATGGATCGAATCAGGTTAATAAACCACAAGGTGTTGAAAGGTTACCAAAATAGACTTCACATTATTGCACAATGACAAAGATTGCCAAAACTAACTGCTTTATAACCCTGTATTTATTGTATAAATATATATTATTATGTTATAAACTGTATGTATTATAGTCTAGTAAAATACAGTACATACTAAATAACATAGTGTACAGAAAAATATACTGTATACAATTGGCATGTATATACAGTACACATCCAGTATATTATGCATAATATTTAAAGACAATTAATTTAGTATAATACATGAATACTTACCAACAGTAGTCATTCCAAGCTTGTCCATTTCCATTTTTCCATTGTTGCCAAGTTCCCTTACAGTCTGATCCTTAAGTGAATGATATGGTATATATTGTACAGGAAGACAGTATGGTTTTTTGTTTCTCTGTTCATCTGCTATCAACATAACAAAGACATGTGTTGCTGCTGGATGACGTTTTTTAACAAATAAATTTCTCAAATAGTTTAACCAATTGTGCTTCATTGCTCGCAGTTCTTTTAACACCTGTTCAACTTTAGGATCTGGTGGTTGAAGACAAAGCATAAGGTCTGAAATATAGGAATTAAGAGATTGGCTCTGCTGAAGAAGCTGATTAAATTCAACTCGTTCCCAGGACATCTCCATTAAAACCTTTCTGGATACATTTGGACTAGCATATTTACTTTCATAATTTTTGTTAGCACTGACCAAACCCTGTGACAAAAATTGTTTGTCACTTTCTAGCTCTACAACAATAACCTCCAACATTGCCAACAATGATTCTGTCCTGTTCGACTGATTATCTAGCTTTTGATAATTAGTCCTTCTGGTGTCATAATCTGCCCTCAAAACCTGTAACCTACCATCGCCCATATCTTCATCACCATTCCAAACCCCAGAAACTGACTCCTGCAAGGCACCCTTGATATCACAACCATCCCCTTTTACCCAAAATCTCCCATTAGGATTTGCTTCTTTTAATTTTTTCAGTGCACTTGTCTTGAAAATACAAACAAAATAATATTTATTATAAGTAATATAAGGAATTATACATAGGGCACCAAGATATAGGCAATGTACCAATTGCCTATAGACGTGCCTATAAGCAGGCCTATAGACTTTTTGTTGGGGTATACATTAAATACAGAGTATTATTTCATGCACTCACTTGTATTATTGGTTCTGTACTAAATTCTGATGATGCTGTTCGTTGTTCTGGTACTCTAGTACTGACTGTTGCAACATTTACCCTAGCCTAGTAATGATAATAAACACAGTATTGAGTGAAAACATGATAGAAAAAGAGTATTTAAGGGTCTTTGGACATATGCCATACCTGGAGAAGAACACTGATCAAGTTATACTGTAGCATCATAACGATAGTAATTATACTGTATAAAACAAGAGTTCTGTCTGCAGCCCCTTACGAAACAATCCTAAGGATCCTATAGGAAAATTGAATTTCCTATAGGAATTGGGCCAAAATCTAATAGGAATAAATTTCCTATAGGATTTCCTATTGGAATTCCAATAGGAAATTTCAAATCCTATAGGAATTCCTATAGGATCCTATAGGATTTGGGCCAAAATCTAATAGGTACACAGTAATTATACCACAAACAAGAGTTTCCTGAGGGATACTTAAATCTGTGAAATTATATGGACAATTTGTTAAGCTTTGATCCTTTAATCAGCAGATATAAAGGTCTGAAAATCTAAATAGGTCTGCATAACACGCATTATCATTTTGTAATTACATGTATTTTATATAGATACACATACAGTTAATGGTGAGCCTTGAAGTTGTTTAGGAACACCACTCCACATTGGACCTCTGAACAACCGATTAAATCGGGAAGGAAACTCTGCACACATAGTTTCATGCCATTAAGCAAAATCTGCTGGTATTTTAATCTGTAAAATAGATAAAACTGAAGCTTTAAAATAAAATACTGCTGAAATGTTTAACATTTAAGACTGGCATTTAATCAAAAACCTTTGTAACAAAAAACCAGGCTCACAGTATACAATTTTGTACTTCCATGATAATTGCAACAATGATGGTAAGTGTTTAAAAAGGCTGAAGAATCTTGTACGTAATACAGTATTGCCAACCACAGTTGTTATAATTCCCACGTAACATTACATTGAGAATCTAATTAGCCCTCTAACTTAAAGATGAGAAAATTGTTTTTAGGGTCACACACCTGTTTAACATTTGTGCAACTGAAAAACTCAATTTGATATTCTACCAAACCAAAAGGCATCCGATCCATCGGAAACACATATTCACCAGTGTCGGGAGACTTTTTGCAAATGGCAAGAGCCAATTTATATAGCAGGTTGGACTTTTCATTATTCTGAAGTAATTCCATAGTGCTTAAAGCCAATGAACAAAATTCAGCAGGATACGACCTAATGCCTCTTAATAAAGCAAGCTTCAAGAAAACGTTATTAGTTAAAATTAGTAAATCATCTATATTAAGTTGATTTGTAGAATTGATTATGTCATCTACTGAGGAAGCTGGTGGACTGATATTACTGGATGGATTTGAGTGGTCAGTTGCAGGTACTTTGTGTATTTTATCTGGATTGGGTTTGTTTTTTTAGTATTAATTGGTCGTTTATTGCCAATTGCCATCTCTGCTAGACATTCACTCAAGGTCAGGTGACAATGTTCTTCTGCCTCTTCAAACGTTGCGAACTTTTTACGGAATTGGGTATTCAATCTTGATCGAACACGACTATCTGCAAGTAAATGAGCAAAAATAATCTGGAAATACTTCAGTAAGATTCGCGTATGTAATTTCATTGACGAAGACACACATCGTCCGAATCATTGTCCATGAAATCACATAATCTTGTACTCTTATTAAAGTTCCTATGCAATGAAAAATTCAGTTGTAAAATAACTCTTTTATTTGAAAGAACTCTTGAAACTACTGTATAAAGACCAACCATTTACAACTTTTTCATATCTCACTTCACTCTTGAGATATTAAGATTTGTTTAATATTATGTGAATGATATAATAACTTATTGAAAACGTTTTACCTTGAGATATGTAATTAAATCACTTGAAGTGCAGGTGCCAGAGTGCAGGTGCATATTAGTGCGTGGATGTACACAATTACATCAAAATATACAAATCATGAAATGATTCCATGTGATAAAGATATACAGAATTTTTCAATATGTTATTATGCATTGTGATGCCATAATTATGATCATTTACATATTAAACAAATCTTAATATTTCAAGAGTGAAGTGAGATATGAAAAAGTTGTAAATTGTTAGTCTTAATTAGTTTCAAGAGTTCTTTCAAATAAAATAGTTAGTTTACAACTGAATTTTTCATTTCAAATTAGGCACTTTAAGTATTTTTCTATATATTGAAATTATCTTATCTCTCTTCTTAATAATATTATATCCAGTTCTTTTGAGAATTTAGCAGATTGCATATTTATTTGTTATAGCTAAAAACACATACATGGAATGTACATGATTGTTTAAGACATTTACAGCTTTTACTTTTCTACCATTTTTAGTCATCACAACAAAATAATGCTCCAGTTTAATGAATAAGATAATATTTATCAAAAAATAGAGGACTAACTTGTCAAAAGAATATTTGAACTAGTGCTACACCTGATGTGTTTTGCACAATCTTCCCAAAATTTATGCCCTGCACTAAATGATGGCCAATTAACGCCTGGAAATGGACTCCAACCATAAATAGGATCCGTACGAGAGATGCCAACGAATTCAATAAGGGCCTGATCTTCTGCTTCAGTCCATTTATGTCGTTTCACTGGTGACTTCGCGAAAAAACTCGTGAACCTTTTTGGTGACGCACTAAAATTTGACACCTAAAAAATAGGTAAAACACCGCGACTTTATCATGACACGCTTAAAACATGTCTCAAAACAGCGGATCGGAGGCACTTGAATTTTAACACATACATTTCGTTTTTTAAAGGTAGACTTGCATTTGCTGTTCATAGCCATAGGAGAAATCAATGATCGTCTTTTCCTGGGTGGCTTCCTAGGCGTATTTCCTTGAGAGACGAGTGTGCGTTTGGCACCAGAAACGTAGCTTGAGAACCCTTCCTGATCGCTTGACCTCATAATCAAATTTCCTGAAAGAATCAATACCAATAGATAAATTACCTAGCAGTTCTGATAACAACAAATATTTTCAAGCGCGAAATAAAAGTAAAATAGCGGGAAACTTAATTCAAAACAACAACGTCACAGACACGTTCCGTTACCGATTTAGAATGCCCTTGACGATTGGCGAAGTGATAATCGAAAAGATGCGAAATTTCACAAACCTCTCCTCGTTTAAATTGTGGAGCAACAAGAAAAAATTTACTACTAAAAGAAAGAGGATTCTTTCATATTCACAATGAACGAATTTTTTAAAGATTTCATCAAATATTACGATAAATATATTTGAATAATTCAAGGTACCTAAATGCAATATAACCATCAGCATGAAATAGTCGTCATGAAGAAAACGATTTTTCATCGCAAATATTCTTCTCAAAACTGTAAAATGTTACTGACGGAAGAGTAAAAGGCTAAAGCTATAATATACACAAAATTCAAGTTCCAGAGCCTACTTTTTATGGCGGAACAGAGATGTGTTATGCGAGTATGATTTTATCGCAAATTGAAAAATACTGGTTTTTCAACGTCTAACTGTTAATAAGTTCATGGAGCAACAAGAAATTTTTTATTATTAACTGAAAGAGAATTTCCAGTTTGTTATAATAACATATTCAGTTTTATGTAAACGTTTGCATTTCGTTACAATAATTACACATAATCGCTCATCACTTTACAACAAAATTCTGTGACCCGTGAAGGCATCAACAAAAAAATGTTAATTGACCCGAAACAAGTATGCTACGAGAAAAAAACCCAGAGTAGCATATTTTGGATTAACTACTAATGATATCATATAGAAAGCTTATCTTTTAAAACACAGGTTTTCAAGTAAAAAAGCACCACTAAAAAACTGTATAACTTGTTCGCCAACTGACGCGCCAGAACAAATACGAAGAAAAACAAGCGAAATGCATTGTGGGACGACTTTCGCACCTCCTTTGGACCGAGATATAAACGTTCAAAAAACTACGACGTAGTGGCCTTCATATTGCCAATTAATTTCTAAGTAAATAAACATATTTTTACGAAGGGTGTGTACGTTTCCGTAATATAATAGGCACATATGTTATGTATTCCACATCTGTTTTCAGAATTGAAATACGTTAAACATTGGCCGAGATAACGTTCAAAATCTACGATTAATAAACATGCATCGTTCCGATTTGTGTCAACAAATACATGGCGTGCGAGGTCTGGGGACCATGGATGGGGGAAAATCCCGCAGGGGACTTAGATGAAACTCTAGCTAGGGTGTTAGTTATGCTATTCAGGGAGTAACTCTTGTAAATCAGGATCATTGTTTCAGAAGTTTACTATAATTTAAATCCCAAACAATAGTTAAACTGTAGTTAAGTATAGTTGAACAAAGTGTAGCTGAACAATTTTAACCGGAAACGTCTGACAACTGACAAATTTGGCGAAAATGACAGTACCTGTATGCCACGCTGCCAGCACAAAACTAGCAGGATTGCCAATTTGGCTTTTTTTAAGCCAAATTTCTCGATTTTGGCTTCTTTTATTGTGCTTTGGCTTCCAAAAATTCTGTTTGGCTTATTCCTATTTTTTGGCTTATTTTTGGCTTTTTTCAAAAGTATGGAGTCACTACGGACAATTATCCAATCTGAGCTCTATGACAATGTACCGCACCATTAATATTGAATGAAAAGCTTCGCCGTAGGGCGGACCACTGTCAACCAATCAGAATTCAGAAGAATCTGCTACTGCTAAATTTAGAAACACAGTCATTCCCGCCCACGCTACTGTCTTCGCAGAGGTCCGACTATTTTTTCGACCAATCACAAATCAAGAATTTTGATCCGCTGAAAAATAAAGGTTTTTTCATTTGATTCCAATTTCAAAGTTCAAACTTCAAAGTTTCAAAACGTTTACAGTATTACTTTCTTTGACTCAGTTTGCCACATGAGGTTAAGCAAGCCTTCTAAAAATAGTCGAGGAAACAAGTGCCTGGAAAAGCCGCTATGATACGGCGCAGAAATTCAAGTCGGAATGGCAAACGAAACATCCTTGGCTTCAAAAGAGCGACAGATGGAAATGTTGTCAAATAATAAAGTTATTTTCCTATTATATAAATTTCATAAAAATTTCTTCTTATTTAAAGATATAATAAACAGATTTCTGAGTTCTTGTATCATGATATTTATTACCAATAGTGCCGAATTACGCTTAAAAATTACGTAATTCATGACGCTTAATTAATAGGCGCGATACTCTGGGTAGGAGATTGGGTTTGAGTTTGGCTTTTTTGGCTTCTTTTGATCTTGAATTTGGCTACTTCGGGCTCAGATCTGTTGGCAACCCTGAAAACTAGCCCGAGTTAACGCCTAGAGGGCGTCTTGTTAAATATACTGTAATAGCTTGCTAGGCAGTGCTGAAATTCCAATCAAAATACCTAAAAGGTTGATGTAGAGCTATTGTAGCCTCCTCCACAGGCAACTCTGTGGCTAGTTGCTTTTGTGTGGAATGTTTTTCCTGATCAATAGCTTCCAAGGCTGTGTGATAAACGCTAGCGATGTTTTGGCCGAGCCAGAAAAATTAATAAGAGCATGGGAAAGAGGAAAATTAAATACCCGAGGGGAGGGGGGCGAGGCGAATGTTGAAGAGGGCCAAGAGGCTCAACAATCAAAGCGCATCACTACTTTTTCAAGCCTAAGGAAGCATTGTACCAAGCATCAACTGTACAAGCTGGATCTGGGGAGGCATCAAATTCAGGTCACCTGAACGAAATGGAGTCGGGCGCTATGAAGCTACTATTGTCGAGACCGCAGACCTGCGTTTACGGATGATATTGTTTTGTCTCCTGAGGTGATTACAAACGAGATTCGTGATTACTGGACAAAGGATATATTCACAAAACGCTAGCGAAGCTAATGGCGCGATGGGTTCGTTGCTGCCTTCATGTAAAGATAAACGAAGCTGTACTGTAGACAACTGAAGGTTTTATTAACCTTAGTATTCTGTGATATATCGACGTGAAGTATGAATATTTTAACTATTAGACTTAATTGTTCTTTCCCTTTGCGACTGCCCCTGTCCGAAGACGGAACATTAATTCGCCACTTGCACGCTGGCAAGCACGTGTAGTTGTCACGTGGTTAAAATGTAAACAAATACGAAAGTTCGTACAATCGTCCGCAATGGCTGATAATTCCGCAATAGCGGATAGTGCTGAAAGTGTTCATTTATTGTTAAATATCTCAACCAAAGCTTTTACGTTTCGTTTTACGTGAACAAACTATAAAAGTAAATATGAAACGCGGTTTTATATCTCTAAATCATGTTCTGGTTCAAACGATTAAGAATTTTATTAGGCCCTTGAACTTTATTAGGCCCTTGAAGAATTTTATCAAGGCCCTTGAACGGAAAAGTACACGTACACGTACTCAATTAACGTTCTCAGTGTTGTCATCCGTCTTCGGACACTCGGTCCTCTACATTAATTTTTTTATATAGAGAAATAGTGTGAATAGGTCACTGACATTTAGAGCGAGGGAATTTCACTCTGATATACCTGATATACGTGTGATATACGTGTGTCAACACGATCGTGGCACATAGACACCGTTCTTGTAGATAGGAATTTGTCCAAATTATCTTAAATGCTTAACAGCGGATCATATTTTATATCAACAGTGTGAATTATTTACTGACACGGCAGAGGCTGATAAAGAAAGTAGAAAGAAAGCGTTAATATTTGATCATTGATTCCCAAATCTAAAGGTAAGCAAAAGCCTACAAAGCTCTGATTATAGAAAAACAGTTTAATAAATACAAATATACCCCGATTTCAAATTTTAGTTTTACGATAATACTGTGTTATCCTGTTTCACAGACCTGACTCGAAAAGAGTATTGTAACTTTCTCGTTTCGAGTATTGTAACTTTCTCGCTGTAGGCATAGATTAAAATAATAGCTCTCGAGTCTCGTGCATACTACCCGTGCAACTAGGAATAGTTACTAAAGCCCTGATTACATGGAGGTGAGATTGCCTGGTTGAAGGTTATTACCGTTATTACCGTTTCTTAAAATGTATGTATTCCAACACTCGAAATTTTCCTTCACCATAAATCCTTTCAACATGTAGTTTGATCGAGTGAAATGCCAAATATTACCTATAATATACCCATAATCTTATCCCGGCATTACCACCACCATATACTGTATATAGAACTCGTGACTATAGGCTCTCGGCAATGGCTTCCGTAGCTCAGTGGTCAGAGCACTTAGCATCGCAGGGTCGCGGGTTCAATTCCAGCCTGAAGGCTTTGAAGTTGCATTTTTTGCAACTGGTCCCGGTTTGGTCTTAAAATGTATGTATTCCAACACTCGAAATTTTCCTTCACCATAAACCTTTCAACATGTAGTTTGATCGAGTGAAATGCCAAATATTACCTATATATATATATATATATATATATAGATTTTCGCTCACCTCAAAACTGGTCTGCTACAACTTGTTTCATCTGTAAAAGAATCTTCAGGCAGTGACAATATCGAAAGGGATGACCGCTTATTTATAGGCTTTCTGCCGGAAAGTGGGGGCGTATGTGGGGGACAAAGCATGAGGTCATGGCTTTGTTTGCGTTGATTACGCGAAATTTATTACGATGACGACACTGTGAAATTATTTCCGCTCTTTTGTTGAGTAAACTATTCTTATTTTTTTCTTTTAAAATACAAAATTTTTCTTCTAAACATAAATTGCATCGTTTTGATCCTCCTGTGTACGAAATAGAATGTTTTAGAATTTGCCAATTAATACTGAAATCTTTATTGTTTTCTTTCAATGTCCAAATATATTTCGAAAGTTCGGTGTCATTTTCATGCTTTTTATGTTGAAAAGATTTAGTGTGGTTGGCCAATCGCTCTTTGAATGTGGTTGCAGTCATACCAATGTAGTGTTTTATTTCGTTTGTGATGTTTACTGTCACTGTTGCTTTGTATACTATGTCTCTAGTCATGCATTGTTCTTGAAGCGGGCAAATGGTGTTCTCTCTACAACTGCAATTAGTAGCGTCCCTATCCTGCGGTTTGATGTTCCTAGCTATGCGTGCATTGTGCTTAGTGATTATTGACTTAACATTGTTCATGCAGCTGTAACTTACTTTAACTGTATTTCTGTTAAAAATCTTATGGAGCTTGTGGTGCGGAGGGAAATGTTTGTCAATTAGGCTAAGGAAATTACGTCCTATGTTAGTGCTGACACTCTTGCTAAATGGTGGGTTGAACCAAATGATATTGCGTTGCCTATTCCTACGTGGTCGTTGCGGTGTATCATGAGTGTAGCTAAGTTCATGATTAAAGTTGCTGTGCCTAAGCGCGTTCTGATATAAGGGTGCAGATTCCTGAAAAGTTTGCTCATCTGACGAAAGGAGTTTAATGCGTTTGTTAATTGATGCAGGTAGTTGCCTTGTTATGCTTGGTGGATGGTTAGAGTGCATATTTATGTATAGCGGATCGTCATTGGGCTTCCTATAGGGCCTATAGTTTCCATTGTTAAGGTCGAAAGTTACATCTAAAAAGTTTACTATACGTAAATTTGATTCGGCGGTGATTTTTAGGTCAAATTGCTCGAAAATTTTGTGGAGATCTTTTCTTGTTTTGTCTGCTAAACGTGCTGATTTACTTTTTATGATAGCCAAACCGTCATCTCTATATAGGCCGATGCTTTCTTTGCCAAATTTCTTACTTAGGTGGTTTAAAATGAAAAGGCCTACGAGCTCACAAATTTCCGCGCCGTCGAAACTGCCCATGGTAACGTCGAACAAATTCTTGCTATCTTTTTTTATCCATGAAATTCCGCTATTGAAAAGGAGAGATTTTCTAGCGTGTTTTATTATTGAAATGTTGTTTTGAGGTATAGTAGCCAAATTTGAAGCCCAGGACAGAGCTTGGTCCAATAGTTTTTCAGAAATAGATGGATAGAAATCGACAATGTCAAATGAAATGAAACTGTGTCTGTCCTTATCTTTTATATTGCCAAACCACTCAATAACTTGTTTTGTATTTCTCCATTGATTTAAATTCAGTTTTTGTCTCAAATTAGAATTAATTTTGTCCAAAATAGCTTTGCTTAGTTTTCCGGATTCGCTTTTGGCGGGGTTAATTAATCGACATTTTGGGTTGTTTTCGAAATTTTCTTTGTGGTCTTTTAAAGATATAAATGCTTCGCGTTTTTTTCATTTTTTCAATTCTGTCGCCGATTCCTAAATTGTTCGAAATGTCTTTTAGTTGTGAGTCAATTTCATCTATAGAGTCCTCGGATCCATGCTTATATGTTTTTGTGATGTTGTCATGTAAGAGATTGTTGTATATGTCGGGCGGGGTTTCATAAATAATCCGAGTTTTGTCTGCAAAAATGAAAATGTTGGGAGACGTATTAATTTTCTTTAAATCGTTAGCCAAAGATTTCTGAAATTGGTTCCTATATGGCCGGAATTGTACATTCTCGATTAGTTTTATAAGTTCGTCTTCGAAGGGTTTCATATCTGGAATCGAAGGAGGTGTTTTGTTGGACGCAAGGCCGAAATGGTTCTTTTGGTTCTCACTATTTTTGTTTTTAAGAAAGAAATTGGCTTTCCATCTCATACGTTTTAATACACTTTCCACTTTTTCAATCAAATTCTTCAAATAAGCGTCCTGTGATGGTATAGGGATATTCTTTAGCGAATAGTCAAATCGAAATTGCCGCATTTTAAGGTTAGATAGGAATGAATAACGTAAACAAGAGTGCACAACCGATATACGGGTGCAAATATACGTGTAGGTTTTGGTCAACGAAATGCAAAGAGTGCTCAACAACATATAGTTAGAGCAAATATATATATATATGCGTTGACGACAACTGACCTAGTTGCCAAAAGAGTCTATGCGTTGACGACCTACTGACAGGATGCCGAACCGTGCAAGAAGCCAACGAGAGCAAGCAAACTGCCATTGAAAGTTCTGAGTGACGCGACATAAATGGGCATCAACCGTACCACAACTCGAGGATTGTGAATTCGTACTAAGCCGCGACGGAGAACAATCAGCAGCCAAGCCACAATTTGCTGTGAAACCGACGGAGACGAAGCCTCTTGGCCTAATCTGGAACAAACTGAAAGATACCCTCAGCATAGAACTCGAAAACGATACCAAACCGACAACGAAACGACAAGTGCTCAGCAAACTAGCCCAGATCTACGTCGACCCAGTCTCGATATAGCATCACCTCTCACGCTCGAAGGTATACTGCTTTACAGAGACATCTGCTACGCGAAGACCTCATGGGACGTCAGTTTACATGCAAGGAGAAATGGAGAAGAAATGGAATAAATGGGAAAATCACACCCGGAGCGAGTGGAAATACCGAGATCAATTGTCCTTCAAGTGACCGATCTGTAACGCTGCATATGGATTCGGCGAGTGGCGACTATAGCACTCAAGGAATCAGCGCAGTTGTTTACGCAATTGTGAACCTGAGGAGAGGCAGAACCTTGTAGCAGCGAAGTGTCGCATCGCCAAACGTGGAATCACGGTACCAAAGCTGGAATTGTGGCTGGACACATGGTGACCAACCTTCTGATGAATGTCCACAAGACCCTGCAGAGTAGTAGTGACAACGAGACCAATGGCTAGACAGCATAGTGGCACTATATTCGATACAAGGCACTGGAGAATATCGGCAGTTCGTAGCTACTGTGATCAGTATAAAATATTCCCAAGCATGCATAAATTGGCGCAAAAAATATTGTTGTTAAATGCACAAGTCGCCATCTATATCGTTACAGTTTACTGGTTTAGTAGAGTTTAACAACTTTAATTTGGTAATTCAAAACAAATACATAATAATAATTAACCAAATAAGGCTAGACACGAACGGGACAAAGTCCCATGCAAGGTGTCAGCCAATATCAAAATACACAAATGTTAAGAGAAAAAGAGAAAAAAACAACAAAAACAAAAAACTAAATGTAAAGTAAAATTAATTATGACAAGGACAAGTCCTGCACAAAGAATAGGTGCAAGGTAAGTCTGGATCAAATGACTTTGAAAGAAGCTCCTTGTAAGTCTTACACAGAAATGTTTTAAAACTAGTGATAGTCAAATTTATTTATTTATTTATTTATTTACTTATCAACCAGTATAAAAATACAAGTAAAAATATAATAAATGGTTGCTTTTCATAAGGCCGTGTGAGTATATACACAAGAAATATTGATAAAATAAGCTAAAATTTACATCTAGGAATCGTAATTAATTAAATCATATTAATGATAATAAGAAATTGTTTCATATTATTGAAATTGTTTCATATTTCAAATAAGTACCAAAAGGAGCTATCTTTAAAACAAAGTTCCACAAATTACTAATTATATTAAAATACGACATTTTAAAAGTACTAGTTTTGCAAAAAGGGGTCTGAAGGTACGAAGAAGTTGAACCTCTTCTTGTTCGGCTACAGACAACAGATGTAACTTTTTCCACGTAGAGTTCAATGAGACCATGTCTACTTTTATAGTAGAACAATAAATCTTTGATCTCTCTATCGTAAGCAAGAGGCAGAAGTTCTAGATTCTTTAAACGATTTACGTAAGATAATTCTCCACGTTTCATTCCCAGAATCCACAGCGTGGCACGTCGCAGTTTTTGGAGACCATACTTGAGAAACCATAACTTCATTGTGAAAGAATGAAAGCTAACAGCTTTTAGTGTTGAAGCAACACTATTGGGGTATGAACCTTTATAATTTACCAATAGTAATAATTAACTTTCTCCCTATACATGTAAGTAGCAATATAAGTCAGGATAATATGAAATGTTTCTGTTTGTAAACAAAAGCCAAACCAAGAATATACATAAAGAAGCTAGACCATGTATTATCATGACAATTTAAGATGGCTTATTTCTTAGCCAAATCTAGTGATTAACAAGATAATTATCACATACCAGGGCCAAAGAAACAGAAATTTACAAGCAATTTCAGATCTATAAGACAGATACAACACTAAAGTCGAAACTCAATCTTATCCATGCAATCGAATAAGTAAAAAAAAACTAGAAATAAACACTACATGCAGAAGAGTTTCACTAAACCCTACTGGCATTGATACGTTTGAAGGCTGACATCACATGGTATAATATTATAAGATGAATTATTCATCTATATTATAGTGATAGCCAGCAATTTAAATAATTCACGGCTCACAAGTAATGAGAAAGTAGATCGGAGAGCATCCGGTATCCACTCACCTTAAAGAAAAAAATTGTTTCTTCCCAGCTTTAGCGTACTGAAGGAGTGAGGTCGAAATGCCTCGGCGTCGATAAACAATGTAGAGTTTTACCAATCTGTGCCAGCAACTCTTGATCCGTGAGGAAAGCACAAGGATTCGATTGCACTTTCATTGCTAAATCCGGAAAGATTTGGCGAAGTAGCTTCTCATCCTTGCTCTTTAGAGCGCCGAGCACACGTTCAATCACACTTGAAGAAGTCATGATTGCTCTGATTCTAGTCGGTCACGACGTATTTACGGCAGTGAAAACATTCCAGCCAAATAAAAAGCAAAGTCCGTCGAAAACCATCCGTCCAACTTTCGACGGATTTTGCATTTCATTGGCTCTTCACTGAAAATTACGAGCACTGATTGGCTGGCTTAGCACGGTTTGCCGGACTTCGTTTTCTCGACGTACTTTGCTCTGTATTGGTTGGTTTAAGGGCGTTGCAGGCGTTCCGTTTGGGGAGGGCGGTCGCGTAGGTTGCGGTGTATGGACGGAAGGTTCGCCTGCAACGCAGGCTAATCGCCCTGAGAACTGTCGACTCGAATGTATTAATTTTTAATTTATGCATTTTTCTGTCGCGTTTTTTTACCCGTCGCTTGACGCTATTGACGCTATTGCTATGATATTCGCTTGAATATCAGCGTAAAGAACAGCTTTCGACTCGAGAGATAAAGTATCAGGTAAAGAATTTATAAAAACAATAAATAATAGTGGCCCTAAAATACTCCCTTGAGGGACAATGGAAGTCACCGGTGACCATTCAGAAGCAACGTTTTCGAGGACTACGCGTTGAAATCTATTGCTTAAATAATTATTAAACCAAAGCAGCAAAGAGCCTTCGAGACCATACTCATGGAGTTTTTGAAGAAGAATCGCATGATCGACATGATCAAAGGGCAAAGGTATTTGAGAAATCTAAGTAGATCATGTCAGTTTGTATGTTGTTGTCTAAATTTTCCCCAATAGCATGCAAGACAGATAATAATTGGGTAATGCATGATCGATTCTTTACAAAGCCTTGTTGACTTCTATTTATCAGCGTGGAAAAGAACGGATAAATACGATTGTGAATACAACGTTCCATTACTTTTGAAATAATGCTCAACAGGGATATAGATTATAGGTCTGTAATTAGATACTTCCTCCAATGAATTTTTTGTGGCGGACTGGAGTAACGTTAGCCTTATTCAAATCATTGCGAACACTGCTAGTCGAAAGCGACTTGTTGAAAAGGGAACACAAAGTAGGAGAAATTTCCAGTGCACATTCCTTTAATATACGAGCAGGGATGCCATCGAAGCCACATGCTTTATTTATATCAAACGCTCTTAAACATTCATAAACCTCATTAACCTCAAGTTGGATTCCAGAAATTGGCATTTCTGTTTGAAACTCGTGACTTGGATGTAAACAATCCCTGTCAGACTTGGGTTGGAACACAGATCGAAGATAAATATGAGTTAAACAGTTCGACTTTTTCCCTAGTAGTTGTATTTTCCCCAATATCATGCAAGACAGATAATAATTGGGTAATGCATGATCGATTCTTTACAAAGCCATGTTGACTTCTAAGTGTGCCATTTCTACAATGACGAGGAAACGTGCCCCTGTTGTATTTGATTACTGTATTGGAAATTGTAGTCTCAAAAGAGGGTGTTCTTATGACCAGCAATGCAAAATATCATGAACATATCTATACACAGGTGAGCAAAGCCAATAAAATGCTGGGCTTCATTCGTCGCACTATTGTTAGATATAAGTGTCTTCTTCCTACTTTGAAGTCTCTGTATATTTCATTTGTACGGTCGCACCTTGAATATGCCTCCGAGGTCTGGAATCCTAAATCAGTTACCATGATCAAGCTAATTGAGAGAGTGCAGAGACGTGCTACACGTATTTTGCTGCCAGATCTGGAATAGTTAGCTCAAGGACCTAACCACATTTTACAGGCAGAAAACAGGTCTCTATAATTGCAACATTGACTCCTACGTGGAATTTTGTTCAGATTCCAGGTTAAGATCATTCTCACAAGGAAAACTAAAAACTCCTAAATATAGAACTGAATTGTTTAAGGCTACCTTTTTCAATAGAATCACATACTTATGGAACAACTTAGCACAGAACTTAAGGACAACTAATATCAGCCTTGGTCTGTTCAAGAAGTCTTGTAAGGATCATTATAAAACGTTATCTTATGATCCTGATCGACCATATGTTTCTTGGGCTGTGTGACACTTTTGAACTTCTAAGTTTTCTTAGATTGCTGTTATGTTTTTGTTATTGTTTTAGTTGATCTTTTTTGTTTATAATTTATTGGGTGGAATAGCTAGTATGGTTCATTTTTGTTCCTTTCTATTCTTCCTTGCTGCATTTTTTTTTTAGTTTCTTGTTTGTTTGCTTTTTTATATATGTCATTATTTATTGTATATTGAGTTAAAATTGATTAAATTAAAATTAAAATTGATTAAATTAGTTGTAACTGTTATACCATCATAAGTGATAACGGTAGATTGACGTTTATTTGAGTGGATTGCTTTGTGGTACGACCAAAATAATTTTGGATTATCTGCAAAAGAATGTTTAATCTTTGCTAAAAAGTCCCCATGTTTACGTTTGATCATGTTCTTGATGTCTTGAGTTAATCGCCGAAGTTTTTCTTTACGTGGTTGCGTCACGAAGTTATGAAGCTACTATTGTTGAGGCCGCAGACCTGCTTTTACGGAATACGGATGATATTGGTTAGTCTCCTGAGGTGATCACAAACGAGATTCGTGATTACTGGACAAAGCATCAGTCTATTCACAAAACGCTAGCGAAGCTAAGAACCGGCGATGGGTTCGTTGCTGCCTTCATGTAAAGATAAATGAAGCTGTACTTTAGACAACTGAAGGTTTTATTAACCTTAGTATTCTGTTTCTGTGATATCGATGTGAAGTGTGAATACTTTAACTATTAATCTTAATTGTTCTTTCCCTTTCGCGATTGAACGGAAATGTACACGTACACGCACTCAATTAACGTTCTCAGTGTTGTCATAGAGAAATAGTGTGAATAGGTCACTGACATTTAGAGCATTTAGAGCTAGGGCATTTCACTCTGATACCTGATGACACGCGATCGTGGCACATAGACACCGTTCTTGTAGATAGGAATTTGTTCAAATTATCTTAAATGCTTAACAGCGGATCATATTTTATATCAACAGTGTGAACTATTTACGGACACGGCAGAGGCTGATAAAGAAAGTAGAAAGAAAGCGTAAATATTTTGTTTTGTTTCCCAAATCTAAAGGTAAGCAAAAGGCTACAAAGCTATTATAGAAAAACAGTTTAATAAATACAACTATAGCCCAATTTCAGATTTTAGTTTTACGATAATACTATGCTATCCTGTATCCTGTTTCACAGACCTGACTCGCAACGAGTAATGTAACTTTCTCGTTTCGACTCAGACGTTTTGAAATATTTTCAACGCCACGATTTAAATCATCTTGAAGGCGACCTACGAACCAGACTAAGTTATTACCGTTTCTTAAATTCGTTTTGGCTGCTATTTGAAGCCATGGAATAATCTTAGCGAAACAAGTCAGCCCGGCAACCGGGCCGGTCCAACTCCATGTAAGGCCGTGGCCTTAGCGTGAGCTTATAGCTATCGAAAATATGGATAATATTTTAATTTCGTTTCCACCATCATGGAGAATATTAAAATTACCTAATGAGAAAATGTACGAGTGTTCAGAAGCAAGCGTATAGTTTGAATCTACTTGATATCAAATCTTACACTTAGTAGTTAGAAAACTAATTTAGCTGGATCTGAAACCGAATCTGAAACCGAAAGTGCGACCGTAAACACCCTTGTCTAAAACCAGAGCTGCAGTCAATCTAGCCAACCGTAAATTATGTAAAAGTTCGTGAGTAGATACTATTCACCTGACGATACCGTCGATTTGCATATTTTTGGGCCTGTAGAGCGAATCATTTTGGTCACCAAAAATACAGAAAAATTACATCGTTCTTCCTTTGATTCCATCCATAACCATAATATACTGTAGGTGACAGTTCTAAGCGAACTATAGTTCTTTAACGTTCTTGGTTTCGTCAGGAAAATTCCAGAAAGAGAACTAACGTAACGCGGCTTTTGCATGTAATTTGATTACAACATGAACAACAGAGTTGACAAAGAAATCGCTTCGCGCGACTCTTATTTATCATTTGACGCCTTCTTTTGCCGATTCCATCAATCTTCGAATATTGGAAAATGTGATAGATCAAAAATAATTTTCGAAACATAACTCGATTGTGCAGCAAAAATTCACATGTGAAAGGAATGTCATGACACCCAAATTAAATATTCTTTTATATGCATTTAAATTAGCCTTTCTGACCTCGTTGGATCGTGTGTCGTTCGTGTACAAGAAAGGCTAATTTGCATGCATATAAAAGAATATTTAAACTCATGGCCACCATTATGAAAGAGGTCTCTCTCTCTCTCTCTCTCTCTCTCTCTCTCTCTCTCTCTCTCTCTCTCTCTCTCTCTCTCTCTCTCTCTCTCTCTCTCTCTCTCTCTCTCTCTCTCTCTCTCTCTCTCTCTCTCTCTCTCTCTCTCTCTCTCTCTCTCTCTCTCTCTCTCTCTCTCTCTCTCTCTCTCTCTCTTCTCTCTCTCTCTCTCTCTCTCTCTCTCTCTCTCTCTCTTCTCTCTCTCTCTCTCTCTCTCTCTCTCTCTCTCTCTCTCTCTCTCTCTCTCTCTCTCTCTCTCTCTCTCTCTCTCTCTCTCTCTCCTCTCTCTCTCTCTCTCTCTCTCTCAACATGTAGTTTGATCGAGTGAAATGCCAAATATTACCTATAATATACTCAGAATCTTATCCCGGCATTACCACCACCATATATACAAAACTCGTGACTAGGCTCTCGGCAACGGCTTCCGTATAGCTCAGTGGTCAGAGCACTGCACTAGCATCGCAGGGTCGCGGGTTCAATTCCCAGCCGGAAGGCCTTAAAGTTGCATTTTTCGCAACTGGTCCCGGTTTGGTCTTAAAATGTATGTATTCCAACACTCGAAATTTTCCTTCACCATAAATCCTTTCAACATGTAGTTTGATCGAGTGAAATGCCAAATATTACCTATAATATACCCAGAATCTTATCCCGGCATTACCACCACCATGCTATATACAGAACTCGTAGCTTCGGGAGCCGTAGCCGAGAGCCTAGTTCAGAGGTCAGAGCACTGCACTAGCATCGCAGGGTCGCCGGTTCAATTCCCTGCCGGAAGACCTTAAAGTTGCATTTTTCGCAACTGGTCCCGGTTTGGTCTTAAAATGTATGTATTCCAACACTCGAAATTTTCCTTCACCATAAATCCTTTCAACATGTAGTTTGATCGAGTGAAATGCCAAATATTACCTACATGTATATATAAATTATATATATATATATATATATATATATATATATATATATATATATATATATATATATATATATATATATATATATATATATATATATATATATAGTACAATATCTACAGACACGTGTTTCGCTGTTCCACAGCTCATCAGTGTAGCTTAGTACAATCTATATATATATATATATAGCCGTATATAGCCGTACATAGTGGGTCCCAAGTCCACAGTTACCATAAAGCCATTATGGTGATAGCCGGTAGGGCACATTGTATACTTTATGTATATATATATATATATATATATATATATATATATATATATATATATATATATATATATATATATATATATATATATATTCAACGGAAACGTCCCCGATATAATATGAAAAGGAGAAATAAGAGAACTTCAATGAATAATGTGTCGAAAAATACTGAAGTTTCGGACGATGTTTCCTTCTTCAGAACATCTGTCCACGTAAGTACCCTTACTTCAGTATTTTTCGACACATTAATGAAGTTCTCTTATTTCTCCATTTCATATTATATACAGTTCTTTTGAGAACTTGATAGCTTTCATATTTATTCTTATGAACGGAAACGTGCCAATGAATTTGGATAAACAGCTTGCTGGGATTAGCGGTCTCGTACTCAGACCCAACAACCACCCTTGGAAGAAAGAGAAATCGAGAAAACTACTCCACGTGAAAGACTCTTAGGCCAAACAAGGACGGTACGTATATTGTGATGGAGAACACGAAGCGACCGAATGCACAGAGGTTACTGAGGTCACCCAACGAACAGTCAATAGTGGTGAAGAGATCGTCCCCGTTGGTAGTCGTGAGAGTGAATGGGATATGCTGTTTGATAGAGGGCCTTCTATTATTTCCTATAATATGAAATAATAGGAGACTTTTATGAAACCAAACTCACGAAAGTATACAAGAACGAACTACTATTCTTGGATAATCCTGAGTGTGATAATTTAATCCGTAAGTATTCACATCTCAAAGAAGTGCGCATGAACGAGCTAGATTCAAAGTCACAGCTACTCATCCATTTGGTACTCGGACGTGGAGAGTTCGCCCGAATCAAGAGCAGGTAGGAGCCGAGGGCCAACCAGTGGTGGAGCAAACAAAACACGGATGGTTCATCGTGAGTCCTGGATCATATGATCGCGCAGACCTCGCGACTAGGTGACTACCAGGAACTATACAGGTTTGATGTCTTTGCTCTTGCTAACGCCGTGGAGCATGACCAAAGGATCTTCCATTCCGAGTGCAAAGAACAACTCCACCGTTCAGAGAAGATACACCTAATTGAAGCCGTAGCAGAGCTCCGAAAGAGTCTATGCGTTGACGATCTACTGACAGGAGGCCGAACCGTGCAAGAAGCCAAAGAAAACAAGCAAACTGCCATTGAAAGTTCTGAGTAACGCGACATAAATGGGCATCAAACGTACCACAACTCGAGGATTGTGAATCCGTACTAAGCCGCGACGGAGAACAATCAGCAGCCAAGCCACAATTTGCTGTGAAACCAACGGAGACGAAGCCTCCAGTTGGCCTAATCTGGAACAAACTGAAAGATACCCTCAGAATAGAACTCGAAAACGATACCAAACCGACAACGAAACGACAAGTGCTCAGTAAACTAGCCCTGATCTACGTAGACCCTCTCGATATAGCATCACCTCTCACGCTCGAAGGTATACTGCTTTACAGAGACATCTGGGACGCGAAGACCTCATGGGACGTCAGTTTACATGCAAGGAGAAATGGAGAAGAAATGGAATAAATGGGAAAAATCACACCCGGAGCGAGTGGAAATACCGAGATCAATTGTCCTTCAAGTGACATCTGTAACGCTGCATATGGATTCGGGGACGATAGCACTCAACGAATCAGAGCAGTTTTTTACGCAATTGTGAACCTGAGGAGAGGCGGAACCTCGTAGCAGCGAAGTCTCGCATCGCCAAACGTGGAATCACGTACCAAGGCTGGAATTGGTGACTGGACGCATGGTGACCAACCTCCTGATGAATGTCCACAAGATCCTGCAGAGTAGTAGTGACAACGAGACCAATGGCTAGACAGCATAGTGGCACTATATTCGATACAACGCACTGGCGAATACAGGCAGTTCGTAGCTAACCAGTATAAAATATTCAAGGAAACCCAAGCATACATGAATTGGCGCAAAAAAAATTGTTGTTAAATGCACAAGTGCCATCTATATCATTACAGTTTAGTTTAGTAGAGTTTAACAACTTTAATTTGGCAATTCAAAAGAAATACATAATAATAATTAACCAAATAAGGCTAGACACGAACAGGACAAAGTCCCATGCAAGGTGTCAGCCAATATCAAATTACACAAATATAGATAAAAAGAGAAAAAAAAACTAAATGTAAAGTAAAATTAATTATGACAAGGACTGCACAAAGAATGGGTGCAAGGTAAGTCTGGATCAAATAACTTTGAAAGAAGATGTAAGTCTTACACAGAAATGTTTTAAAACTAGTATTGTCAAATAAGTACCAAAAGGAGCTATCTTTAAAACAAAGTTCCACAAATTATTAATTCTATTAAAATACAACATTTTAAAAGTGCTAGTTTTGCAAAAAGGGGTCTGAAGGTACGAAGAAGTTGAACCTCGTCTTGTTCGGCAACAGACAACAGATGCAAATTTTTCCACGTCGAGTTCAATAAGACCATGTCTACATTTATAGTAGAACAATAAATCTTTGATCTCTCTATCGTAAACAAGAGGCAGAAGTTCTAGATTCTTTAAACGATTTACGTAAGATAATTCTCCACGTTTCATTCCCAGAATCCACAGCGTGGCACGTCTTTGTACACCTTCTATCCTCTTAATCCAGATGGCAGTTTGTGGAGACCATACTTGAGAACCATAACTCAGTCGAGATTTATCGAGTGATAAATACAAAGTTCTCCGGACTCATGTATCAATTAAGTCATAATAAGTCCGTCTCAAGACGCCCAGAGATTTATTACCAAAAAATCGATTTCGCATAATGTGAGAATCCCATTTGAGATTAAATGTGATTATTATCCCCAAGTCTATAATTTCGTCTTTACAGCGAGTAAGGTCGTTACCAGTCAAGCGATACTGAAATATGCTAGGATTCTTTTTTCTTGAAACTGTAAGAATTTTGCATTTAGATGTATTATATGCCACACAGTTTTCATTGCTCCAGACTACAGACTTATGTAGGTCACGTTGTAAGGCCATACAGTCAACTGATGATATTATGGGTCGATATATTTTTCAATCATCAGCGTAAAGAACGGCTTTCGGCTCGAGAGGTAAAGTATCAGGTAAAGAATTTATAAAAACAATAAATAATAGTGGCCCTAAAATACTCCCTTGAGGGACAATGGAAGTCACCGGTGACCATTCAGAAGCAACGTTTTCGAGGACTACGCGTTGAAATCTATTGCTTGAATAATTATTAAATCAAAGCAGCAAAGAGCCTTCGAGACCATACGCATGGAGGTTTTGAAGAAGAATCGCATGATCGACATGATCAAAGGCCTTTGAGAAATCTAAGTAGATCATGTCAGTTTGTATGTTGTTGTCTAAATTTTCCACAATATCATGCAAGACAGATAATAATTGGGTAATGCATGATCGATTATTTACAAAGCCATACTGACTTCTATTTATCAGCGTGGAAAAGAACGGATACGATTGTGAATACAACGTTCCATTACTTTCTCCATGAATTTTTTTGTGGACTGGAATAACGTTAGCCTTTTTCCATTGATCGGGAACACTGCTAGTCGAAAGCGACTTGTTGAAAAGGGAACACAAAGTAGGAGAAATTTCCAGTGCACATGATTCCTTTAATATACGAGCAGGGATGCCATCGAAGCCACATGCTTTATCCTATCGCTCGAAGCTTGTCAAAACAGTGGCGGATCCAGGGTTGTTCGGAAGAGGGGGCACACATGAAGAATCAGCACGTTGTGGTGTATCTTCTCGGCGACGCCGCCCCCCCAAGAAAATTTATAATTTTGCAAAGCCCAGAAGTGCTTTTCCGGCGATTTCTGATAAGATTTTTTGCGAAATTAGGGCACCACGCCGTTGCTAAAAATGTACGATTACAAAGGGGCATCAAGATTATGAAACACTTTAATATAAACTCAGAAGTTGTACAGAACCAATATATACACTTTAGCCTTTAGGCATCTGAAATCATCCATCGTTTTATCTTGGAACCCATGTTAAAATATCTATGAGTGCATGCAAACTGGCTTTTGCAATGAAAATTGGATAAGCTACCAAAATAAATCGGTCATATAATATTGCGTTTATCACTCCGACTTCTTCGTCTTGACATGGTAAAAAACAGAAAACACTTGTTTGCGGAAAAGGGGGGCGCGCGCCGCGTGCGTGGATCCGCCACTGCAAAATATTGTCTTTCCGTTACTGCCTACTAAAATGAACCTGGTCAGCTGGTGAAATGGTTAATTAGTCCTACGTTAATAACGCACTCTCGATACGAAATGAAAACATGATGAGCTAAAGGTTAATTATTCTACTTGTCCGTGTTAAATCGAACACGTCTAAAATAGAATTTCTGCCGACTAAAATATAACTTCTGCCGACTGAAACTCGTATAAAGATTTTGACCCACCAACCATCATCAAACAACTCCCTCCTTCCATCAACAAGAGAATTTCATCACTTTCATCTGACGAGTCATCCTTCAACTCAGCAGTCCCCTCTACGAAGAGGCTCTCAATATCGGTGACATCGGTGAAACTGGGCGACGCCTTTCAGACAGGTTTGCTGAACATCTTCGTTCCGTGAGGATCAATGATGGTGACAAACCTGTAGCCCGCCATTTCAACAGCTCCAACCATTTGGTTTCAGACATGAAAGTCTGTGCCATCCTTCCCATCTCCGGTGGCAACGATAACCGCAAGCGGCAAGAGAAGCGTCTCATTTTTAAACTTGGCACCACACATCCTCTTGGTCTTAACAAACGTTTTTCTTTTATTTAATTTCCTAAAAGTTTTTTGTTATTTTATTTTGCTTGGAACTTTTTATTATTAGCTTATGCACTTTCATTCCTTTTCAAGTCTTTGTTTCTATTATTATCGCCTAATCCCCTTGAATATTGGACCTGTCATTTCTCCCACCCCCTCAGTCTGCTTATTGATCGACCTTAAAAATAGCAAATGATTTAACTTTTCCCATCTCATTAATTATTAGTTAGTTTATTTCCCGTGCATTTGATTGGCTACTTTCTACTTGTGACACCCTTTTGGCATATATATAAGCCCTATTTATTTTATTTCATCTCGTCTTACTCTGATGAAGGGATTTGCTCGAAACGTCAGTATCTCGTCACTAAATTCTTGGCAGTTTACCACCTTTTCACTTTGCTATATATATATATATATATATATATATATATATATATATATATATATATATATTATATATATATATATATATATATATATATATATATATATATATATATATATATATATATATATATATATATATATATATATATATATAAGGAGCAAAAGCCAGCCTTACAATACCTTCCAAAATATTATAAAGCAATCAAAAGGACAGTTAATATATATATATACCGGGTGGCGCAATAAAATGTTCCCCCTCTTTGACTTATTGTAATTAAAAAACTAAAGAAGCCATCTTATTCAACTAAAGTTTATTGAATGCAGTAATGTATAACTTAAATTTTGATGTATGCCTTAAACATATCTATAAAATATTAGCCGAGATATAGGCGTTTAAACTCGGACGACTCTGACAAATATTTGTTCTTACTGTTGCGTGTTTTTACCATTTTATGACCACAATGCAAATTATTAGACCATTTCAGACAATTTTTCGCGTCTTCCAAAAACGCTACATTGAGTGTAAACGCCAATATCTCGGCTAATATTTTATAGAAATGTGCAAGGCATATATCAAAATTTAAGTTAGACATAACTACGTTCAATACTTTTTATTTGTATAAGATAGCTTTTTCAGTTTTTTAATTACAATGAGTCGAAGAGGGGGAACATTTTTTTGCGCCACCCGGTATATATATATATATATATATATAATATATATATATATATATAACAGTCTAACAGTAGGAACATTTAAAAATCTTTATTTCATTAACGTTTCGGGGCGCAGCCCCTTCTTCAGAACGCTCACATAAACATGTGCGAGCCAGAACTTTTATACATAAAAACTAATGAGTATTCAAAATATATACATAAATTAAATAAAATAAAATCGCGTAAATTAAGTCCATTGGGAATAAAAGTATTCAATTTGTAAATCCAAAATGCTTCTCGATCTGTTGGATTACTGACATCTGTCCTATCTATAATATTGACAGATACATCAGAAAGACCCTGATGGCCATCTGTAAAAAAGTGAGCGTACAAATGTTCTGCTGGTATATCTCGTTGACCCTTACCATACCGATTGAGACTACTTTTGTGGTTGTTAAATCTCTTGCGAAATGAAGTAATAGTGCTTCCTCCATATAACTTAGTGCACTTCTTACATGTCAAGAGATAAACAACCCCAGAAGAGTCGCAATCGAAATTATAATTTATATAGAAAGTATTCTTACAGTCCGAATCGTGAAAGGTGTCAGAGCCCGAGACAAATTTACAAATCTGACACCTGGATTTACCACAAGGTCGCATACCTCTGGGTCCCAAGGTTTGATCAGACTTGGGAAGCCTGGCCCGAACCAAGACATCCTTAAGGTTTTTAGGTCTGCGAAAAGAAACAAAAGGCGCAGACGTAAAAACCCCACGGGTATTAGAACTATTTGAAAGTATGGGGTAAAGTTCATTAATAATTTTGGAAGCTCCAGAAAGAGATGGAAGAGATGGATGAAAATCTAAAATCAGGGGCCGTTTTTTACCGATACTGGCATTACGAGCTTTAGGCAAAAGAGCCTCTGTACGAGGAATACGTCTGGCCCTAGCTATTTCCGTCTCCAAAGATTTATTATCATAGCCCTTCTTAAGAAACCAAGACTTCATCTCTCTCGATCTTTCATCGAAACATTTATCATCTTCGCATATACGCCTCATCCGTAGAGCTTGACTAAAAGGTATAGCCCGTTTAACATAACTGGGATGACACGCCTTTTTATCAAGGTACTGGTGAGTGTCTGTCGGTTTACAATACAAATCTGTAGTAACTTTTCCTTCAGATAAACTCACCAATACATCTAAATAAGGTAATGACGAATCGGAAATATCCCATGTAAACTTAATTGTTTCATGAAAGGAATTAAGACGAGAAAGAAATTCTTCTAAAAGATCTCGATCATGGACCCAAATTATAAAAACATCATCTAAGAAGCGCCACCAAAGCCATGGTTTAAAATGCACTGTTTCAAGAAAACGTCTTTCCAATTCCGCCATAAAAATGTTGGCATACGCCGGTGCAAATTTTGTACCCATGGCTGTACCTAGTTTCTGATGGTATATCTTTTCATCAAATTCAAAATAATTACTCTCCAAAATAATACGGGCCATATCTACCATCTACCATATATACCAGCAGAACATTTGTACGCTCACTTTTTTACAGATGGCCATCAGGGTCTTTCTGATGTATCTGTCAATATTATAGATAGGACAGATGTCAGTAATCCAACAGATCGAGAAGCATTTTGGATTTACAAATTGAATACTTTTATTCCCAATGGACTTAATTTACGCGATTTTATTTGATTTAATTTATGTATATATTTTGAATACTCATTAATTTTTATGTATAAAAGTTCTGGCTCGCACATGTTTATGTGAGCGTTCTGAAGAAGGGGCTGCGCCCCGAAACGTTAATGAAATAAAGATTTTTAAATGTTCCTACTGTTAGACTTGTATAATATTCTGGAACTTTGACGAAGGTTGGCTCCTTGACAAATATATATATATATATATAATTAGTGGAGCATAGTAGGACCAACTCCTTATAAAGAATTAAAAAGTCGTTTTGGGTGAATTGGACAATATTTTGGCAACGTGAAGGGCGGCCATTGGCGAGTGGTGATCTGACGAACTATATCAAGAGGTTTTTACGAAGGGTATACACGTTTGCGTAATATAATAGGTACGTGTCTTATGTATTTAGACTCGCTAATTCCAAATCTGTTTTCACAATTGAAAACGGTTAATAAATATTGATCGAGAATGGATAACGTTCAAAATAATATACGACGAAGCGGCTGGCTGATTGCCGAATAATTTCTAAGTACATAAACCGTTTTTTCGAATGGTATGCACGTTCTCGTAATATAATAGACACGTATTTTATGTATTTACACTTGATAATTCCAAAATTGTTTTCAGAATTGAAATCGAGTAAATATTGGCCGAGATAACGTTCAAAATCTACGTACGACGAACGAAACTCTAGGGGTGGGATTATTGCGGAACGTATTTCTAGTATAATACTGTAAGTTTTTTTATTTATAAAAAACACGTGTCATGCATGTGATCAATCTTCATTGTTTCCATTTCTTTTCTATTTTCTTTGGGACAGCGATAGGATGAAAAACATAGGATTAGATGATGTGGAACCTCCAGTGGATGACGGACCTGAAAAGACAAACGAAGCCAGCGACGAGGCTGTTGTCAACGTTGCAAACGGCGATCAGTCTTTTGTCACAATTATGAAGAACGTGGTCGTCGTTAGCTTTGCATTTCTTCTACTTTTTACGTCTTTCCAGTCACTGCAAAATCTGCAAAGCAGTCTCAACAAAGACGCAAACCTCGGTCTTATATCACTGATAGTCATATATACCAGTCTCGTATTTTCTTGCATGTTCGTACCGCCAGCCATGATTGGACGACTCGGATGCAAATGGACATTGATGATTTCAATGGCGTGCTACTCAGCGTTCATTGCAGCAAATTACTATCCACGTTGGTACACACTTGGATTTGCATCTGTAATGCTAGGTAAGCTACGTTAAAGTGACTGCACCCCAAATACGATATTACTGTTATGTATTGTACATGGAGTAAATAATTGAATGCCAAAATGTTTGATGATTTGAGCTTTCCGTTGATGTTATATATATAAAATTTTGTTTGTACGAAAAGCTAATACCAACTATAAGAATTAAAAAATCGGAATTGCGGTCGCAATCAAAGGCCATCGCGATAGCAATCCTGAATATTGGGTGGAGGAGGCATGCTGAATGCATATTAATGGCCTATAGCATGAATGTAAAGTATAATCGCGTAGCCTATATGGAACGAAAAAATTGTCCCTCCATATTTTTATTCTTTCGAAACTATTTTAGAAAAAATGAAGAATACATTTCAATTTTCTAACTAGAAATACATTTACCCAACAACCCCCTCACCCTTTTACTGTTCGAAGCTTTTGTAGTGTGGTTGAAAATAGATCATAACCATTCATTTGCCAATTTGTAAAACAGCAAACTATTTTATAACTAAATAGCCGAAACTGTTTAATTTTTGGGTGCAATACCTACACTAAACATAACAGTGGAAAAGTTTACTGATGTTTCTATACCATCAGTCACTATGGAAGAAACAACTTGTCGCACAGACCGGGTTAGGAACCAGTTGTAACACTTGATGATTGAAATTAATAATTAACTCAGTGAGTATTAATGTCTGCTATAGTTTTCATAATAAATAATCAACACATGATTAATAGTGCATACAGATAATTTTACCTAGTACTATCTGACTGCATAACCTATGAATGACCTTATAATACTCACATTGCACATGCCCTACTGTGATACACATATGTAAACTACATGACGCATGTTTCTTGTCTATAATTGTCAGGATCAACAGATACCAAACGATCCAATGCATAAACTATTCCCAAACCCACGGTGTTGTCTGATATACTGTTAACCTTAATAACCTTAAAAGCTTTTATAAAATGTCCACGCAATACCGCGGTTACCAGGCCCTGCCATCGCACGCCAGACTCGGAATTTTGCTTCACCCATATATAAAATAAGATTTTGAAGGTGTTTTCTGATTGGTTAAAAGCCATGTTACCATTACTGTACAGAACACGGAAATTTTCTCGCCATTTTTAAATCCAAACGAAAGGTTGCTAAAACATTTTTAAAAAGTTTAAAAATGTAAAATTTTTATCACTCGTCTATTTCTTGTAGCTCAATTGCTTTTTCTCCCACAATTCAGTATTAACAGCTGAGAGTGATTTTGCGTAAGAAAGAAGAATTTTCATAGAATCATAAACCTTTTACCTATCGCGTGGAAAATAAATCAAAGAAAAAAGTGGAATATATGTATATATATATATATATATATATATATATATATATATATATATATATTATATATATATGTATATATATATATATATATATATATATATATATATATATATATATATATATATATATATATATATATATATATATATATATATATATATATATATATATATATATATATATATATATATATACATATATATACATATATATATATATATATATATATATATATATATATATATATATATATATATATATATATATTTTCGCTTACCTCAAAACTGGTCTGCTACAACTTGTTTCATCTGTAAAAGAATCTTCAGGCAGTGACGATTCTTTTACAGATGAAACAAGTTGTAGCAGACCAGTTCTGAGGTAAGCGAAAATCTATTATTTGCTCTAACTATATGTTGTTGAGCACTCTTTGCATTTCGTAGACCAAAACCTACACGTATATATATATATATATATATATATATATATATATATATATATATATATATATATATATATATATATATATATATATATATATATAAGTTAAGGAAAATTTCGAGTGTTAGAATATACATTTTAAGACCAAACCGGGACCAGTTGCGAAAAATGCAACTTCAAGGCATTCCGGCTTAAATTGAACCCGCGACCCTGCGATGTTCGGTCATGCGCACATCCAGAGAGCGTGAAGCGGTATAGGGCCAGAGTGCTCAATATATATATAATATATATAAATCGCGTGAAAACACTCGCCTTTCCAATTCGGGCTTGTGTTCCCTCAACGATTTCTCGTTCTCCCAAACGTCCACACATGTTTCTATAACTGTATGGAAACATGGAAAATGTTTTACATTTCGTAATAATTATAAAAATTAAACTAGATGCAGAATTTATTTGCCTGGAAGACTCGAGTGGGTTAAATACACGCGGAGTTGAGATTATCACTTCCCGTTATCTTTGTACGAGAATTTGAATTTTGAGCTTGATGACGTCATTAGTTGTTAAAGTTCGTACAATGATGAAACATAACAGTAACATTATAATTGGAGTGACCAACTTACCAGTTTTGTCATTGTCCATTGGGAGGTATAATAGCTGTCAAAACCCGGTCTTCAATCATGCAAACCAACCACAGAAGTAATTGTTCCCAATCCCCAAAACAACAAATATCCTAACCCTAACCCCGCATAACGAGTTTTCTAACCCTAACCCCCCGCCTACTTAGTCTTCTAACCCTAACCCCAGACGTGTCCCCCCGTCTCTATTAGCGGCACACCCCAATTTGAGGTGTAAATTAATAGACTCATGAGAGAGACTAAGCATGTGGGACTAGTAATTGACTGTTACACGCACGTGTTTACCTCCTTACTCCCGAACGCATGCGCACGCCGTGGTTGGTTTGCATGGTTGAAGACCAGTATTTGACAACTATAATACCTCAAATTAAAATTTATTTCACTTGTACAATTACGACGTCATCAAACACAAACGCTCGTATCTAGATAACGGCAAGTGATAATTAGAACATTTTGAAATTAGATTCTTCATTTCTAACATACATTCGATATTAGAAGAATATGAAAAGGCTATTTTTTGTTGCATATATAACCACTTTAAGTTGCTCATTTCAACTTGCCATTGCAGGTTTTGGTGCGGCGCCACTTTGGTCTGCGAAGTGCGCTTACCTCACAACTACCGCCATTGCGTATGCGAAGGCAAACAACAAGGATCAGGATGCTGTCATAACAAAATTCTTTGGCATATTTTTCATGATATTCCAATGTGCTCAAATTTTGGGAAACCTGATATCTTCGGCTGTTCTACAACAATCGCCCAAGCCGTCATCAAACTCAACAAATACCACCGAAGTGGACGTGCGTGCTATATGTGGGGTCAACGACTGCGGCCAGGGTTTATCTCAAAATAGGTCTGACGTTCTCATAGTTCCTGAACACTCCACTGTCGTTATGTTGGTCAGTATATATTTGGTTTGTGGTATCCTTTCCATTCTGGTGTTGCTGTTTTTTCTTGATAAGTTGCATGGCGAAGATGAAAAGGAGAAACAGCCAGTGTTTCATTTGTTCTTTGCCACGTTGTATCACCTGAAAGACATCAGAATGATTTTAATCATTCCCTTGACAATTTACAGTGGATTGGAACAAGGATTTATTGCTGCTGACTTTACAAAGGTAACTACGAAATAGATTTATTTGTAAGACCCAAATGAAGGTCAGTAATCACAAGTGGTTTTCGAACGGCCGTGTAATCTAATATGTCAGTTTGTGCAGTAAAACAGCGGTTAATTTAGATTCCTTTGCAAATGATTTTTGCTAGAAAATCTTCCTTAAATCTGTCCTTAAATATGTTAGTATTCCCACTCGGTGTGTCCAAAAATGTCAAAACATTTTGTGCGACAATTTTAAAATGAGCTATAGCATTACCAACCTCGGTCTTCTCAGTGCCCCGGGAGGGAGCGCCCGGGATGGGAGGAGAGTGGAGCGAGGGAAGAGAAGACCCTGCTGGTAAAGGCTGGTCACGTGACTCCAAGGATATTGGATTATTTTGTAACCTGGCTTATTCTCGCTTATATCATCCGTGGGCCGGATCGCTGTGAAAACATACCATATACTGTACTTTCAATTATAAATGTTTGTGGATAATTTAAAAAGATGACAATTTATTGGAAAGACAGTACGGACTGCAGACTGTCATACACGTACTCTCGTACACGCTTTTGTGACATCGCATTTGGATTACTGCAATTCACTCTTGGTTGGAATTCCTCAATACCAGTTTCAGCGACTGCAGAAAGTTCTTAATGCTGCTGCAAGGGTGACGTGCTTTACACCCAGAATTACTCATATTACTCCGGTTCTGATGCACCTTCATTGGTTGCGTGTAAAGTTCAGAGTTGATTACAAGATTGCACTCCTTGTTTACAAAGCCCTCCATGGTATGGCGCCTAGTTATATAACGGAATTGCTGTCAACCAAAACCATCAGCCGTTATAAATTAAGATCAGATGATCAGTTGCTGCCTTTTATCCCGGAAACCAAAGTCAAGACTCTTGGTGACAGAGCGTTTGCCCATGCTGCTCCGTCAATGTGGAACTCGCTGCCGTACCACGTCAAACAAAGTGAAACTATTAATTGTTTTCTTAATCTAAGAAGTTCTTTTACTATTGAATCTTTCTTGCATAGTTTTATGAAACGTTGTCATGGTATTTCTACTTTGGGATATTCTATTATTTTATTTTACTGGCATTGTATATATCGTTAAATTATTGTAAAGCGCTTTTGAATATTTAACATAATTTAAGCGCTGTATAAATATTAATTATTATTATCCAAAAGAAGCCAGGAAACTTTGAAAAAACGATTTGAGATCGATCTGTGCCAGTTCAAATTTTACTCAGCCATTCACACTGATTTCGTTTCGTCTCGTATCCATTTGAAATCGTTGCAGCGAGGTGCAGTGTGACCAACACCTTTCCTATTTTCGCACCTAATATCATAATTCACGCGGCATTCTTGTGCACCAAATTCCTAACCGAAATTATTCATAATTATTCATAATGTTGTTAACGCGTCACACGTTGGTCACGAACGATGTGATCCAAGGTTGTGAACCATATGCGTTACGGACGGAAGTGATAAGGAGATTGAGACATGATGTATTATAGTCCTACTGAACCCTCTCTGACCTGTTTTCATCCAACCATTCTATCTGGCCGTAATATCGCCCAACGTTCATGCAAACAATCATTTGCATGCGCCATGATGGATATGTATGCGCCATAATGATGCGGGAAAAACTGAAGAGAAATTATATCGGGACGATAAAGACACCTTTTCATTTCATAATGGTATTGACCAACATCAAGCATTCTACGACCTCACACGCCTGAAGGAACAAGACAACCGTTTAATTAGAAATTCGCCGAGATGAAGCCAAATAATTTTGGCCAAATCGTCGCTTATCTTGCTTTCTTTTACAGAGTATGGGATTTCTATGAGAAAGAAATAGTTCGGGGAGCAGTGAGAAGAACTGTTAACGATTTGAAACGAGTAGATAAATATAAACTATAGCGGTTTCAAGTCATTACTTTCAAATTGTTGCTAAGTTAATTGTTCCTAAGGTTGATATTTGCGTATTTCGTCTTAATGCACGTGTGGTAGGATCGTTAATATAGTATAATTTCTAGTGTTAATTATATTGTGTGATATATAGTGTAATTTATTTCGTTTAACAAACACGTTTTTAAATTTAAACGTATACATTTTATATTTTCTCCATCGTTTACTTTAGCATATCTTACAGAAAGAAATTACATGAGAAATAGGTAATGACGATACTATGTCACATACTGAGTTTACATTGATGAGTATCCTCTCTCCATAAACGTTTATGACAATTACAGTAACTAAATATATGATGCGCGATAGCATTTTCACATCGCACGTTGCATCAGGTTACCATTTACATTCTTCTTCCCTTGTGGATTCTTCGTCGCTTTGCGTTTCTTTGTCACTTGCGGTTTCATCATTATTGGCTTCTTCATCACTTGCTCAGGAATGATCTGTTAATTTGTCCTTATCTTTAGCCTTATCATTATTCATTCAAGGGATCAATCAGGGATTCAAAAGGATTCAAATTTGAATAATTTTAAATCTCCTTTAATCTGCGAATCGCTTATTGAATCCTCTTGAATCCTTTGAATCTTCTTGAATCATGTTGAATCCCGGAATCGGATTGATTGTCTTTGAGTCCTTTTGAATCCCTGATTGAATCCCATTGAATCCTTTTGAACCCTCAATGAATCATTTTGTATGCCTGGTTGAATCCAAGGGGGTATGGGGATGAGGATACGGATTGGGATGGGGATGACGATGACGATGGATGATGATGAGGATAAGGGGAGCGACGAAGAATCCACAACGGAAGAAGAATATAGTGAGATGTGCGATCAATATGAAAATACTACTTTGCACCGTGTCTATTTAGCTATTTGTCATAAATGTTTGTGGAGAGACTGTTAAGAGGATGCTAAAGTAAATGACGAGGATGACGAGGATGCAATGGTATAAATTCACAAAACATCCTGAGAAAGTGATAAAGAAGCTAAAGAAACGAAGAGCGACGAAGAATCCAAGGGAAGAAGAATATAGTGAAATGTGTGATTAATGTGAAAAGACTACTGTGCACAAATATCTATTTAGGTAATTGTCATAAATGTTTATGGAGAGACTTTTACGAGGATACGCATCAATGTAAACTATATGACTTAGCATCGCCATTAGCTATTTCTCGTTTAATTGCTTTTTGTACGACATGCCGTCATGATAGAGTAAACGACGGAGAAAATGTGTATACGTTTAAATGTAAAAAGTGTTTGTTGAACAAAATAAAAATTCCAAGGTGGCCTGAAGAAAACAGGACAGAGAGCGTTCAGTAGGATTTGATGACGCTTCATGACTCGTCATCACTTCAGTCAGTAATGCATGACCGCAATGCGTGTGTACCATACTGAATAATCAATAAGACGACATCCCAGATATGTGCCTAATATGTATGTAATGCTAATTACTCTGTGCGTATGTCTGTAACGCATGTGTACCACATGCACTGAACAATCAATAAGGCGACATCCCAGTTATGTGCCTAATATGTATGTAATGCTAATCACTTTGTGCGTAATGTCTGTAACGCATGTGTACCACACTGAACAATCAATAAGGCGACATCCCAGTTGTGTGCGTAACATGCCCGTAACGCAAATCACTTTGTGCGTAATGTCTAACGCGTGTGTATTATTATTATTATTATTTAATTTTACTGCTTCTTCAATTCAGAAGATTTGCAGAGTGTTTCCACTGATCTACACAAATCGTGTTATTGCAGCCTTGATCAGATCATTAGGATGATGGTAGTGGCTGACAACTTGCTTCAGGGTGGTATTGATGGTTTTACCACGTTTTTTGTTTTTATCGGCGCTTAACATAAGTTTTTTCATGATGGAATCGTTGTCAGCTCGAATCAGGTGTGAGATGTATTTTTCTTGTTGTTTTGAAATAAAGTCCGAGATCGATGGTACTTTACAGATGTTGAGTAAGGCTTCCGTGGTATACCAGTATCTGAAATCTCGTGTTTCGTCGCCTTGGTTCGGGTGTCTTCGGAAGCCGTTTCGGATCATTTTACGCAGCATGATTTTATAGCTTGTGTTCAGACGGGTGGTTTGTGCTTTTGTTAATGACCAATTGGCACAATTGTAGCATAGTCGGCTTCGTATAAATGAATTAAAGCACCGACTATTTCAGTGTACCACAATGAACAATCAATAAGGCGACATCCCATGGCTTTAATTCTCATTATTAATGAATTGAGATTGCATGTAATTATTATTTGTAGTATTTACGGCTAATTTCATCCTTGTCATATTGATATGGCCTAGATCTACATACTGGGGAAGTTGGTAGACCCAAAGCCTTATCGTGCGCCACCCGATTCCTATGATTCATTGACCCACTGGAGTGTTGAATTGGTTTTTTTGAATTAAAAGTTTTGAATTCTGGAAATAACCGTTCTCATTATTACTTGGTACGATTAATCGACTGTCATCCTCTGTAATACTGTTTTTTTGCCCGTTTCAGTCGTTTGTTACGTGCATATTTGGCATTGATAAAGTGGGTTATGTCATGATCTGTTTTGGTGTCGGCGACTCACTGTTCTCGTATTGTCTGGGAAAACTTACAAAGTACATTGGAAGGATTCCGATTTTTATCTCAGGTGCTGTCATTCACCTCGTTGTTTACATTGTCCTGCTTTCGTGGCAAGCAGATCGTGACATGCTTTGGTTGGTCTTCTTAATGGCAGCACTGTGGGGTTATACAGACGCTGTATGGCAAACCCAGATTAATGGTATGTCAAACACGTTGTGGTGCGTTCTTATCTGAATAGACACTTCACGAATTTGTTTGAATGCCCACGAAACAAAGGTTCCAAGTCGAGGTTGGCAATGAGATCGTAATATATTTACTGTTATCTTTCATATCCAACCTCAATTCAACTCGTTCGTGACCATTCACAAATTCGGGAAGTTTCTATTATCAACCGTAAGTCTGAAATTAAGTAACTGAAACGATAACTAGAAATACGTGTATGCAACAACCCCCCACCCGTTTAATACTATTCGAATTTTTATTGCAATAGATAACTAGCAATTATTCACGGAAGTGGAAGTGAATAGTGGTGGATATTTACCGACACGCGAAGCGTCCAAGACCCGAGGTAAATATCCACCACTATTCAGTGATACTGAGGAAAATTTGAGGACAAAGGATAACTAATCAATTGTGGGTGAGTAAACGACATAATTCTATAGCGTTTTTATTTCGGTCATTGCAGTGACAATGTTTCATGTGTTTAGTCGTTGAATTTACTTTAATTTATAAAGATTTTCTATGGGCGTTTACTGTAATAAAATCGGTAGTATGTTTCCCAGGTCATTTGTTTAATATTCAGTTCATTACTCGCCAGTTTCTTGGGCAGTCAGTGTATCGCGGTAATTTTACGGCCGAAACCGTACTAATTCTTGAAGTTTTTGCTTGGTTTTTGTTGCAACTGAAATGATGTTTAATGTTTGTAAATGTTATTAGATTTTATATGAAAGACAATTCAAATTGTCTCATAAACTATATAAAGGTGAATATCGGTATATGAACTATACAGAGTACACGTTTCATTCAAAATATTTGAACGGAAACTTACAACATTCAGTTCGTTCAATCGAGTTTGTTTTTGGAACACATCATTCGTTATTTTGCGGGTTTTTGAGCACTTTTTATTCTCAGTTTACAACTTGTTTTTCAGAAATATTACTTAAACATACAGTAATTGTTTTTTTACCTGCCTGCTTTTACCAATTTTTTCCATTATGTAAAAAGAAAATCGTTCAAGAGAAGGACACCATCTTGTTTTTCGAAACAGTGAATAGTGCATGATATCCCGAGCTAGAGGAACCAATCAGATTGCGCTAAAAGCACTACCACTGTTTTGGTATATGCTAATAACGGATACAAAAGTGTTGTGCTGTGTAGGTAGTGTAGAAATACAAATTGAATACTCTAAAAGGTTGGTGTAGTGTCGAAATAGTGTATAGGAGTTCCACCGTTTCCAGCAAAAGCCCGTCGCCTGAGAGTGAAAGGACCTTTGCTCAAAATGTTAAGGCCCGTTTACACAGGCGATTTTTGCCTATAATTTTAACACATGTGATCAAGTGGATTGTCTTACAAATGTATTGGACCACTTGTGCAAATCTATGACGTTCAATACTTTAGTGGGTCATCCACTATATCGCATATGTCAGGGTCAGAAAAATCGCATCAAAAATGGCATTTGTAAACAGGCCTTTAGACGGCCTACACACGATTTCGTCAATACACCAACCTTTTAGAGTGTTCGATTTGTATTAACATATTTATTTGTCAATCTTCAGTGGATTTTATTTTACAATTATTTTCAATATAACGCTGAGAACCTTTAAACTCAACATTTCATGTTGCCAAAACTCATTATTCATAAAAGAATTAAATAGTTGTTCAAATAACTTCAGTGATAGCGGTATACCAATGTACAGCACAGAAGTGTGCTTTGATGAACAAAGTACCATCAGTTACGTAGAACTGTTGCAAGTAAAAGCATACATTGATATCAATAATAGCTTATTTATTACCAATTGATATAAATAATCTGTAAAGCCGGAATCAGCTGGAACCTAACCGGAACTCCTGGAACGCACCATGCAGAACCTACCAACAACACATAGGGAATCTATCAAAAACAACTCTAAATAGAAATTTTGTAGCCCTTGGGACATCCAAATTTCATGTACCACTTTAACATAGAAACTTCGAAAGATTTTAACTGTTTGTGATGATCGAAGAACTTTCGGTGGAAACGAAGTGAGGTTTTTGCCGTTTTTCGTGTTCGCGACCACTTCCCTCACAGATTGCGTGAACTCCCGTAATCTCGCGAGGCGCGTTTCCCACGATAGGAAAGTATAATATGGCGCCAACCTGCGCGTCCGCCATGAAGTTTGTTTATTTAAATGAGTTTACTTCGGACTTACCAGGTCCGGAAAACGTAACAGTGCCAGTGATGTCTCTGAATGTGATCCAAAAAACACTAATAGCGATACAAACTCGGCGAAAAAGACAAAAGCTACAGTACGGGAAACAATCAAATGCAGCTATGAGAAAGATCGAGTACAAGTATTTATGCCCCCGTGGAAAAACAATCGCTAGAGTATATTGAGGAAGAGAAGATGATGGTTTACTAAGAAAACTGAAAGTACTTTAATTTGTGAAGGGCTGCAGTAGTTTCCGACTAACTAGCATAAAGAAGCACGAAGAAAGTGACGATCATAAGAAATCCGTCCAAACTACAAAGGCTGCAGAAGCAGTTCCAGTACAACTTCAATACTAAAGGGGCTCATGAAAATGGAAGAACAGGAATTAATCCCCTCGCCCGGCGCGAAGGGCCGAAGGCCGAAGGCCTGAGGGCGAGGGTGCTAATATCGACCGGCGTTTAGTCCCTTCTCACGGGATACTGTCTGCAGAATTGGTTATGCATCAACCGTCAACCGCCATCCAATTTTCGTTGCCTTGGTAACAAAACGAATTTATACGGCGAATGAAGATTTGTGTTCAAAAAGTTCATTGAAAATGTAGTGTTCAAAAGATACAGTACCGTTGGCGGTAGATATCAAGCTTAATTTTTAATTGGCGACAAAGGTAAACCCGTTCTCCCTTTTTTGATGCTGTTAGTAGTCAGTTACAAAGATAATTTTGTAAATATGTCCGAGTTTTATTCAGGCTTTCATTTGATGTATAGCATGATTAGCCTAGAGCCAGTAGTTCATAAGATATCGTCGTAGGAATATCTAATATATTTATCATAGTTTGTGAACCCAATCCGAGCGTCGCTTTCGCTTTTTCTATAGCAATCAGTCCCAATATATTTTAGTGTAGGTATGATTGTCAGAGGCTGTTAGTGTAATAATCAAGCCTTCAATACTATTAAAACACTGGTATCAATGGCCTAACAAATTAAAGTTATTACAAATATAAACACATAATTCATATGATTATGTACAGTACAATGTTACAAAAATTAATTTTAACTCAAAAGTTGTATATCCTGCAGATTTTCAATTGCCTTAATTGCTAAAACATGTATGTATGAATAGATTCATTGAGACAATATTAGTTCTTTGATTTTAGATATGATGTAAAAATGCCTTCTACAAGAGGTATACCTGCAATCCTAGGGTTTCTAATTAACAAATCAGTTTCAAGTTCTGAGTTAGGAAAGATCAGTTTCCCTCCTCTGCAATTGAGACCGGTCCTCTTGAGAGAAATCAATACCCTAACAAAAAAAGTCTATAGGCCTGCCTATATATGCATGTCTATAGGCAACCTATAGGATCCTATAGGAAACCTATAGACTTCTATATATAGGCAATTGGAACATTTTCTATAGGCAACCTGCAGAGAAACCTATTAGCCTATAGAAACATATAACCCAATTTGAATTAGCCTGCATATACAGCTGTTATTCATTGCCTTAATTTGAATTGACCCTATACAGTTGCACTATAAAAACAGTAGAACCTGAGTTTTTATGACCCTGTGTTTTACGACCACCTGCCGTTTACGACCACTTGCTGGCACGGACGATTTGTAGTTGAAATGTATATACCTGCAATTAGGGACCACCTGCCAAACGCGACCACTTTTTAGCGTTTAACCTGTCATGAGCGACTTTTTTACAAGATAAGCGTTTGCTTTTGCACGTAAACATACAAGAATTTTGACAGCGTGCGAATACAGGAAACCGGTCTCATCAGCAACCGCTGTTTTGCTTACTTTCATGATAAGCGACTGAATTTTGATAGTTTTGTTAAACTTTGTAGTGTGAGATTCCAAATAACTTTGCTAATGCAACATAATGCTTAACATAATTTACGTATGTTGTAGACCATTAAACGATCTAACGCTTGGAAATGTTCGAAAACCTAGCGAGTGATTACATTTTTATCCGTCATCTTTGTTTATATAGCAAGATCGCCAATAACTTTGACTGTGCATACAAAATTAGAATATATATACAGTAATCGTTGCTCCTTACTCTTTAGTCTGTTTGTTAGATCAAATTGCTGTAAATAAAATATTTTCGAGATCAAATGTGAAGTGCGTACGTTTGCCATTCCACCTGTCGTTTACGACCACTTTTGCTTGGCAATTTATTGTATATGCACCTGTATATAAGGTGCACTTTCTTCCTTCAACAGCCAATAGTGTCTGTTTATACTTACTATTACCATTAATGTATTTATGTTATTTATTTTGATGTCGTATGAAACAATTAAATTCAGACAACACCAAGCTCTCAGAGATATTATCCACTGAGAAGTATATTCAGTTTGGCAAATGAATGGGCTATTATCTAATTCAAGTACAACTAAAAGTAAGAATTAAAATACTGTAAGCAACTGCGGGCGAGGGTTGTTGCGTATACGTATTTCTAGTACACTAATAAAACTTTTTAGAACACTAGGCCAAATCGGAAAGTTGGTCAGTTGACGTCCAGGTGATTGGCTGGCTTGGAGGTGGCTGACGTAATTTGGTGAGGCACGTTGCCAAATATGTAAGCGTGTGGACTAGCGAGGTATATTTGAAGGGGAAAATAGGACATTTAGTAGAAATTATGCTTTTGATTGTGATTCCAGAAGTGTGATTTACGCTATTAAGTGTACTCCCCACATACAATTTTCACACCTCCGACCATTACTTCATTCAGGAAGAGGTTTAATAACCATAGAAGCAGTCTAAATCGATATGGGAAAGGAATAGCTATATTCTTTTCATATATTATATAATAATTGCTTTATTTATACTGCAAAATTGTGTCAGCTGACACTTAAGTGACCGCTGGTATAAATACAAGTGTAGTTAATATTACAGTTTTGGGACTAAAACTAATTACAATTAAAATATTACAATATTTAAAAATATGAGGTTTACATCGCTAGCGCCTATATATGATATCACAACGATGGCCTACATGTAAATTTAAAAGATACTTAAAAATAGCACATTACACTTAAGAGTTTAGCCAAACCGATCTCCCTAATTTCTTTTGGAAGACTATATTCCAATATCTAGCTGCAGATTACTGGAATGTGCTTTGACCTGTGGCAGATTTTACTTTAGGTAAGTGCAGCGGCGGAACGGGGGGCTGTGCCCCCCCCCCCCCCCCGCAACAAACTAGTTATACTTTGGAATCAAATTATCGATATTGGGATATTTAGGTGAAAACTATGCAAATTGAAAACCCATCTTGTCTCATGGTGGAGGCTATTTCAGATACGGTAGAGCACCTAGTCACCAAGACTTTGGTGAATGTTTATATAACATATATATGCTTCGTTCTTTAAAAACCCCGCTTTAAATTTCTTTTTCGATTCAGAAAAGCAGGGTTGTTAAAAGCAGGGTTATTACTGAATCGAAACAGAAATTTAAAGCGGGGTTTTTAAAGAACGAAGCATATATATGTTATATAAACAATCACCAAAGTCCTGGTGACTAAGTGCTCTGTATCTGAAATAGCCTCCACCTCGTCTCACAGGCCCTGAGTCAAGGCCTCCTTCCATAATCGACATTTGTCATGCGTTAAAATTAATTATCCAGTTTATGCCCAGTAGTTTGCACGCTTTCTTGATGCCCAGACCTCCTCGCGTAGGAGATGGTTGCATGTTCGGAAGACTGGGTCAATTTGATTACTGATGCACGCGCTCTCAAAATACTGGAAATGCCATTTCAGAGGCTTACATTTTCAAAAATTTACGGGGGGAATGCCACCGGACCCCTAGCAATATCAGGCTTTAATGCCCTCCGCTTCGCAGTCAGCCCCCCCCCCCCCAACGGTAATAATCTTCCGCCGCCCTTGGGTAAGTGTAATAATGTACCCCTAAAATGCTTATCATGATAAGCATTTTAGGATGCTAGCATGCATGCATGCTCGCACAGCTAGGTAGATATAAAATTAACTGCTGGACGATTAAGATTATTTACAATTTTAAAAATTAACTGAAAACGCAGAAAACGCTTGCGATTTTGTAACGTTAATAAGCCTAATTTGTTACACGTGTCCTGCGAGCGTGATCTCCTGTCTACTCTGAGTATATTTCTCAAAGTAGTAAAAAAGTAGAGTGTTGCGTAGACAGTGTTTTGAATATATAGCAAAGTGAAAAGGTGGTAAACTGCCTAGAATTTAGTGACGAAATACTGACGTTTCGAGCGGAGCCCTTCATCAGAGTAACACGAGATGAAATAAAATAAATAGGGCTTATATATATGCCAAAAGAGTGTCACAAGTAGAAAGTAGCCAATCAAATGCACGGGAGATAAACAAGGTAATAATTAATGAGATGCGAATAGTTAAATCATTTGCTATTTTGAAAGTCGATCAGAGGGAGAAATTACTAGTCCAATATTAAGGGGATTAGGCGATAGTAAAGCAGTATTAAGAAACAAAAACTTGAAAAGGAATGAAAGCGCATAAGCTAATAATAAAAAGTTCCAAGCAAACTAAAATAACGAAAAACTTGTAGGAAATTAAATAAAAGAAAAATGTTCGTTAAGACCAAGAGGATGTGTGGTGCCAAGTTTAACGAGAGGTCCGCAAGGCGAACATGTGGGTACCGCATGGTTTTTACCTGGAAACTATCAAAAATAGGGCTGACGTTTCATATAAATATCCCGAATTTGAAACATAGTCCTAACCCCAACATAACCCAAATCCTAACCCTAACCCTACACCTAATACTAACCCTAACTCTTACGATAATGCTTTATTTTAGAAATAATAGCTGATTTTAATTTCGAATTTTACTACCGATAGTCTATGTGACGTCATTTCGGGATTTATATCAAACTTCACCCAAAAATAGGTACGCATATCTGGTGATCGGTGAGCCAATAGGGGAAAATACTGATTGATTTAGGTTATAGGTACGTAGCCGCCATCGTTCTAAAGTAATGACCTGTTGTCATGACCAATTACCAATAGCTCAGAATTATTTACACATTAAGCTGGATAGAAAGTTCTAAATACTTAAAATAAAAGTTATAATTTTCTCGTTTTATTCATCTTATTTCGAATTTTATGCGATCAAGTGATTCAACTACAATCTTCGACAGTAGTTTTCAGTTTCCCAATACCAAATGCTTGAAAGCTCGCATGAAAATCAAATGACACCGATCGACGATTTTCGGGGGGGGCGAAAAACAGCCACTGGGCAACCGGGAAAATTTTGAAAATTAAGGGTCTAAAATGGTGTTTCCGGTTCATGTATTCTGAGACTAATCTGACCCCGAGATATACATGTAAAATGGCCTAAACGATACAACTTGAAAGATCCTGGGAAGGAGTGGATGACGTAACCATATGCAACGTATGCAACGTCCTTCTAACGTCGAGGAGAAATGAGCCTTGGTATGAGATATGCTTGAGTAGATGCCTTCAGTTGCTTCAAACAGGCTGTTTAATATTAAATAAACTGGCTTTTGAAGCAGTGCAACTGCTTCTATCATCCAGATATCAGTTACTATTCAGTATTATTATAGTACTTCACTATAAGTATTACTGAAAAATTTATGTTCCATGAACTTATTGGTGCAACAAATGTCGCACCAGTGGCTACGACCATATACAGTGACCCATTTTGGTTAGTTTAACTGTCAGTTTTCTTAAGATCTTCAACTCTCACTAATACGACTGTGCCAGAACAATGTGGTATTCCATGCAAGTCTCTTCAATGAGAATCAAACACCTTATAGCAATGTTCAAGAAACTTTATTACAATTATACAAACAATTGCTATGGGGAAAAATACGGAGTAGTAATTATATATATATATATATATATATTCAATGTGTGTGGGACATGGACCGAGCTCTAAGCCAATCAGAATCAAGAATGATTTGAATGGACCAATCAGAGCACAGTCCAGTCCCATATTTCGAGGAGGGTGTCGAATTTTTAAGGTGTGGTCACCCTGTAAAGAACGACCAGTGATCAAATCAGGGGGATATGCAACTGGTCGTATACAAGAGGTTTTTTTGAATTTTGTATATTTATGTCATGAAACCTGGTGTTGTTTTACGACCAGTTTTGATTGTCCTTGAGTTTTACGACCAGAGAGAGGAAGGTCAATCAAGGTGATCGTATTAATTTCATGAGATAGATATCAAAAAGTCAAAAAAAAACTTGAGTAAAAACGACCATCATACCTCACCCGATGTGATTTATACTTACGTGTGCCATCCAAAAAAACTTCATATTTTTATGTGAAGAGTTGTAATGTTTTGAAAAAAAATAATCCAAAATTTTTGCTTATAGAATTAATCATAGAAATTTCCGTCATGGAGCTCTTACCTCGACGCCATCTTATGGCCGAATGATTGATATTCCCTAGTTACGGTATTTTTAAAAAATAGGATAATATTTTTAGAGGCAATGTCTCAAAAAATTATTGGGTGTTTTTAAATAGATGAAATATATTTTTAAAAAAAATAGATGAAATGTACTTTAACACACAATAAAAAACTTTTTTTTTATAACAAAATTCTCTTTTTATTTTTTTATTAATCTAAATACATTTCTTTATTAATAGAACTAAGTATGGAATCATCAGTTATCATTATTGTTGTTATATATTTTTGCGGACAAAGAATTCCCCCATCTACCACTTCTAAATATAATTTATACCTGGATAGCGTACGAAAGGGAAAGTATATACAGTTTCGTAAAATATATTTTTGATTTCGAAAATTGCATTGAAGAGAATTATAGTGGGTATATACTTTTTTTTATATTATTTAACATCTTTCTATTAAATACTTTCTCCTTTACTTCTTCATCATCTTCATCACTACCCAAATTTGCCTACAAACTATCTTCACTATCATCCTGAACGCGTTTGAAGTCCTCCTCGGATGTTAATCCGTATGCGTATCCGTACCCTTTATCGTCCCAGTCCCATATCAGAGAGGGGTTGGTGAACCATATTTTTCATAGGCAAAAGCTAATGAATTTACATGTTAGTAAGACGTGTATTTTTAAGCTCTACATCTTTCTTCCTGAATCTTAACAAAATGGCAAAGAAACGTTGTCCATTGTGTCAACAGAGTGTTCCAACGGCCAGTCACTCTTGCCCTTGTGGGCACATATTTATTCGCAAGAAGCAAATCGTGGCTGACAACATAGAAGTTTCTCTACCTAATGAAGAGTGCTCCGACTGAAGAATAATACGGTTCTGTAGAAGGCTCTGAAGACTCTAAATACATTGAACGAAATTTCCAGGCAGAGAATAATTCCAACGCAGTAAAGGTAATTACATTATCTGACTCTTTTGCCGAATCAATAAATCCTTGTCAACCATTACATTCTCAACAAGAAGCGCGTTCAAGTCTACATACCAGAAGAGAGAACAATGGACATGCGTTCTCCCTTGAGACTCAGCTTAATACATACAGAGAAAAACAAAAAGCTATTTACACAACAATGGCTCCATTAAGACACCCACCTTCTCAACAATTACCTTCACATCATGAAATTAATGATAATCAGAAAGCTACTCAAGCGATCAACAAGTTAAACTCGAGGCCTAAAGTGCTTATCCTTGGTGACTCATGCACTAAAAAAGTTAGTCCTAAAAAACTGACAATCATTACTCGCAGTGAAATTTCCTGTCAATCCGAATGGGTGAAAAAATCGAGCAATAATTCAAATGGGCTTAATGAATATGTTAGTCGACATAAACCTCATGTCCTAATTATTCAGGCCAGAGTTGACGAAATAAACAAAACATCCGCACAAATCACTAAAAAAACAATAGACTTACTGATGCAAGCTCGACGATGTTTACCTAATGCAAAAATTGCCGTCTCAAGTGCAGTCACTAATCGGTTTACGGGAATGAAAATTCCAATTGTCAACCAAAATTTACGTCACTTTGGTCGTTCGCATGGGTTTGATTTCATCGATAACAGCAACATACCAGCTATTAGATCTAGTATCAACCTTCACATTCTCGACAATTATGGCTCTCTTATGTTGCAAAACAACCTTAGTAATTATATTCAAAGCATATGACTAAATTCTCGTTGCGATCTGCAGGAAAATACAGTGAAACTATATTTGTTCGAAATCTATCACTGAATCACCAAAGAAATGCTGCTCAGTGTTCTGGTTCCCTAGCACGTGGTCATATAGCTAACGAATTGTATATTTATTGCTACAGGCACCAAGACGAAATCAATACTTCCGTCTTCCTTAATAACTAACGCCTGCCATATATCAAACAAAATTGATGAACTTAAGTGTGTCATAGAAGTTAATAATGCTAGTGTTCGATCGTGACTGAGTCTTGGCTATCAGACAATATTCCGACGTCAGCTATTGGCATTGGACAATCATTCAGTGTCTATCGCAAAGACAGACCCACACCAGGAGGCGGCGTTCTGGCATACGTACATGCTTCTAGCCTTCTATCCCAACTAAGCGTCTCCAACATCTTGAGGTCGATGATAAAGAGGTGTTATGGCTAATACATAAACCGACTAGAATGCCAAGTCCTTTCAGTTGTATAATTACTGCAGCACTGTATTTTCCACCGGGAAAACCCGTCTCTGAGGAGAGAGAATTGATAAATTATATAACCGAATGTCTTGATTCGGTACTCAAGGATAGGCCTTCGGCTGGCATATTTATCACCGGTGATTTCAATCAACTCAATCCGCGCCAATTGTGTCACAGATTCAACCTTCGAAAGGCAATTCATGCCCCTACCCGTGGCACCAACACATTAGATCAAGTTTTGACCAACATATCTCAACTCTATAACCGAGCTCAACATCTTCCTCCCCTGGGTCGATCTGACCATCAATGTATTCTACTATCCCCATTATTCCATGATAAATGTAGCAAAGCAATATCTAGAAATATTAGAACATTACGCCCTGAAAATTTAAGAGCTCTAGGACTTCAACTCAACTTGGAAAATTGGAAAGATGTTTATAATGCTAATGATGTCGATGCCAAAGTTGAAACCTTACAAAATTATTAAAATCGCACTTGACACCTGTACTCCTTTAAAACGTGTGCGTATGCACCCAGGCGGTGGGCGCACGAGTGACCGCTAAGCATTCTGGATGGCATTTTTCAAGATGGCGGGAATGCAGCGAAATTTCGAGAAGGTTTGCTTGCTGTTTATTGGGAGATTAAAAGGTAAATATGATTTTTTTCTAATGTTTTAGCGACCCTAGTATACGAAGATGACAAACTTATATCAATTTGTGTGTTTCGCGAAGAAAATGTCCGCCATATTCTTATGGAAACATTAGTCACATTTTCGCATGAAATTTGGTCCGACTTTTCGAAGGTCTGTAACTACAGATCTATATGTTTTTAGCCCTCGAAAATATGCTCTACTTAATCTACGACCTTCAAAGTATGCTTGATATAAGAGCGCCCCACAGCGCCCCTTCGGAAGGTTGCTAAAAATCGCTGTAAACATGTCGTATTTTCCTAGGTTGATACATGACAACATGAAATGGCCGCCATTAAGAGGGTCTATATTGTGGAAGGCAATACGCCGGATAAGCCTGCTTGTAAGCGAACTGTGAAGGGCACAAGTCGAAGAAACCTGTTTGACGGTGACGAAATCTACAGTTCCAAAGTCGCAGGCTGGACAGAGAAAGAAGACTCAGCATTAGTGGTATATGTTTGCCTCTTTTGGAAAGATGCTCACACAAATAAATGGCCAACCACCAAGGATATGGGTTTTTTGGAACTTATGTGCTGATGCTGTAAACAATGCATGTAACTCAAGAAGAACAGGTTTGTCATTTATTAAATGTTTGATATTATTACAGGTCTGTTTATAGGCACTTCATCAAATTTATAAAAAATTGCATAAAAAAAACAGGCAGGTCTGAAAAATATGGGTATTGAAATGAGCAAAAAGTCTTGTTCAACATCCCAAATATGCTCAATGAGAAAATACAGCTAAATTCTAGAATACCCCGCCACTTTCACTATTTGCATATCTGTTATGGTTAATATCCGGGGCAAATTACGGAAAGTTGATCATGTACAATTGCCTCGTTCTTTAAAAAACCCCGTTAAATTTGATAACAAACAACAAGTACATACAATATAAACCTTCGACATTATATCTAAGGAGATTTTAAGGCATCCTGGTTTGTATTTCTGTCTTTAAATGTGGTTTCAAAAGTGGCGGGGTATTCTAGAATTGCTCCATGTACTGGGTGATTACCTATAAGGTAGCTCTCAAATACACGATTCTGATTGGTTGTCTAACCCATTCATCACAGTACACTTTGAGAACATTTTATACACCCCAGATAATAGTGCACTCAACAGTGCACTTATAAAGAATCCCCTTATCAATGTTGGATGGTATATATACTGTACTGTAATTCTAAAAAGGTTGTTTATTCTCTGTGACTGTTATAGGTGGATCATGTCGGTCAAGGGTTAGCAAATGTTTGGCCAAAACACACAGCACATTGACTGATGCAGAGGAGTACTTCAAGATTGACTATATATCAAGCAACATTGGTTCCTTCCTTTGTTAATATACTGAACTTTCTTCAGATTAACTGTTATCACTGGAAAATCTGGTATCTGATAGTTGAATATTGTTGGATCCACCATGGTTATGGATACCAAAATTCTTTCATCCTCTATAGTGTGCAAAAACAATTTAATTAATTAATTTGTGTGACATTTTCCTCAATTAATTAGTTTTAATTGACACTCACAGACAGTGTCAGGTCGACAGATAAACATACCCCTGGGTTCAGCAGAATTTTCTTCAGAAATAGCCATACGATTATCAGTGGTATTAGTATCATTCGTCTCCTGAAATTACGAATCCAATTAATTACACTTATAATAAACATACTTTATATAGTGATGAGGTCTGCATTGCAATTGCAAAGCCATTAAGCCAGGCCATAATGCACGGATCAATTCTTGCTGTTACCATCCCCCACCCCGGGCAATACCCTGGAGATTTGTAATTTATGTTAAAACTAACTGCAAATTCCCACCCCCCGGGCTTTGAAAAATTACAATTCCCCACCCCCGGCACCTCCAATGCCATAGATTTGTCTGTAAAACTGTGAATTACAGCATGCAACAACACGAATACTATGGTCACCAGACATGGCGCATTCCTGCCCTATACCCGGGACAAAAATAATCAAGCCAATTCCCTACCCCCGGGATTTTATTGGCTGCATTGTCCCGGGGGGGATGGTAACAGCAAGAATTGATCCCTGCATAAATAACAAGGTTACATTTTAAACAGTCATTTTATTTTATTAAAATAGACTTACTGTTTGAATTATTAGGCCATTGTTAACTTCCATCCCATCTTGTGGATTAACTTTACCTTCAGCTAACTTCTTGGCTAATATGTTGTCAAGCAATCTATCTATGAGTTAAGAATTATATTGTAAAACAAAATTTTGGATTAAAACAAGATTAAAAAATTGCTAATTTGCAAATTGTTTTGTATGTAACTCAATGTAAACTAATAAATGTCCTATTTAAACTAAACAAGAAATCTTGATGTCAAAACTGTATGCATGGGACTGGCCTAAAACTAACTTCATAATTAAAATAACATGTAAGTTAATCAATTTGTGGACCATAACTGTTTATTAAGTAAGTGTATAACCTTTAATTGCCACAAATATATGAAAACAAGAATACTGTAACTGGCATCACAAGTTGCATGTAAAGGATACTCTCCACAAAAGTGTTGTAGCTCATGTGAAACTGTTCTTCCCCAATCAACTAATGGAGTGCATTTCATATTGACATTGTCGAAGATTGTTTGATGATTAAACACAGCTACTGCCTTCATGAACTTTTCGTTGTAATCCCCTGGTGCCCCCTTGTTTTGCAAAGCCTTGAATAAATCATTTGATGCAACCAATTGATATGCTGTATGTACTCCAATACCTTTTACATTCGGAAGGTAATCACAACCGGCAACAATACACATTTTCTGAAATTGTTCATGGGTTAATTTCAGGCCATCTAGAATCTCTCTCAGAACTAAATTAGTACAATGGCCGCTAAGTTTCAGTTTCAGAATAACCTGTAAAATTAAAAAAGGTGGCAACTATTAGATTATGCCCAGTAAACATTAGAAAATCCAAGAGTGAGAACTCTATAATAGTATAAGGATTTTTTATATCGAGGATAGATACAAAACAAGTTTGTTTTGTAACATAAAAATCCCAACTTTAATATTGAATTAATCCTTTTCCTGTCTCACTGATAACTGAGATAGATAAATAAACATAAGAAAATGTCAAACTAACTGATCCTGATCTCCAAATCCATATCAATGTTCTGTTTCCATTCTGCATAGAACTAACTCAGGCCATGTAGGCCACCCATATTTGGCCTAGCATAGGTCAGAATACCCTGGGTGCCAGAAGTTTTTCCACACTCACAGATTGAAACCCGACAACAAGTGTTGAAAATTTCTGGCAGACTGGCAATCGGAAAGGGTGGGGGTGCTGGTGTGGGCTGCACCATCTCCAATAATTTGCAAAAATAGATAATAGTGTTAAATATTTCCCTGAGAAACACTCCAACAACTAAAATTTTGATCAATCACCACCCCAATTTCAATTTGAACCTTTTCGGGATTTGGGGAAAAGGGGGTAGTGAGGTAAGTACGGAAAGGGTGTACAGCCCAGAGCAAGCAGGCCACCAACATTTGACATAAGCAGAGTCTGAGAGTCATACAAACCTCTCTACAACCGTATGCTAACAAATCTGAATCCTCGGTGATCGCAATGTCTGCATGACCATGTTGAACAAGGTAAGCAATTTGAGCGTCTGCCTCATAAGGTGATACAATATACCGTACTCTTTCCTTTATACATATCTAAAAAGAAAAGCATGACTTTAATAGCTGTTGGGAAAAACCACTAGTAACAGTGACAGTGAGTGAGTGAGGCAGTCAGCAATAACTTTTAGGCTTTTTATCGTTTACACTTTACATTAAACATTCAAACACTTACGCGAATGCATGTCGAAATGTCCTCAAACGAAATTGAAATTGCTTGACAAAGAAGCTTGTTTCGTTCTTTGCCTTCCCTTAAAGCGTTAGCCTTTCTCAAAGCCTCGTTTCGTTCCCTAGTTGAAGCAAAGATTCAGTTTAGCACAACAACAAAATATTAAAATATTTTTACATACGACAGCTGTAGCTTGAATAATAATATTTCAGTCTCACCTCTGTCGTTTCTCTGCTACATCTGCCTTCGCAGGCAAGTTCATGCCGTCAAAAACAACATAAGGAGTTACTCCTGCTTCCTTTACAATCTCCAAATGTTTGCTGAAAATATTTTCCAACCTAAAAATATATAAATATGCATGTCAGTGTGTGGCAGACAAGGTGAAGCTTCGTTGAAGCAGAAACTTGAATTATTATTAAATGCAAATGAGCATCGAGAATGTAAAACTATAAATACCTGTTTCGATCTCCATCCCCAGTAACTGAAATAGCCAGTGCACGATGAATCCAGCAAGAAGCATCGATCGCTGCTGTCCGCCCGGCGAAATCCTTAAGATTTGCCTCTTTAGAATATGTGTTTAAAAAGGGTAGCAAACGTTTAATACCCATTTCAAATTTGCATATAAATTTGTATACGCGCTTGTTGTTACTCGCTCGGCTGCTTGTCAAACAATGATCAATTTTAATTTTTACCCTTTATGCTTAGCGGTCACTCGTGCGCCCACCGCCTGGTATGCACCCAAACGACAAAGAGTGGATGACGCCTCATATTAAGAGTCAGATTAGAGCCAGACAAAGGGCCTTTGTTAAAGGCGATAACGATAAATATCATCACCTGTGCTCTAAAGTATCAAGGTTGATTTCAGGCGCTAAACGAAGGTATTATGAAACCAAAGCAAGCAATCTCCGCTTCTCAAATCCAAGAAAGTGGTTTAAGAGCATCTACTCCCTCTGCGGTGCTGGTATACAATCTACAACGCCTACTGCTCCAACGAATACGGAATTAGAAACAATGCCGAACAAGTTATTGGAGGCATTCATTGCTCCCTGGAACGATCGCCAACCAACTGCGTCAACAGTCAGTGAACTGGCTGATGGACTTGATGACCGATGCCCGCCTTTACCTAATATTGGGCAAGTAAAAGTCATACTAAAATACCTTAATTCTAGAAAAGCAACCGGAGCAGACGGTATACCCGCGTGGCTTCTAAAACGCTTTCATGAGGAACTGGCGCCTGTTATACATGACATTATCTGCGCCAGTATTCTGCAATGTAAATACCCAAGTACCTATAAACACGCGCTCATCAGTCCTGTGCCAAAGGTGAATAATCCTACGGACATAAATACGGACTTTAGGCAGATTTCAATACTTCCACAAGTGGCTAAAGTACTTGAGAAGATACAACTAAAACTCAATAATGGAGATCTTAAAATTAACGCTTCACAGCATGCATTCACTGACGGTAGATCCACAGTTACAGCACTGACTAGCATCACACAAGACTGGTACAACGCAACAGACCTAGGTAGCCCATATGGCGGTGTGCATGCGGTCTTTGTGGATTTCCGAAAAGCCTTTGATCTGGTTGATCATGGGATTCTGCTAAAAAAGTTGGCTGGCATGGGAGTAAGTAAGTCTTTTTGGTTATGGTGCCAGAACTATCTGATTGGCAGAACACAACAGGTGAAGCTCCCAGGTGTTCTCTCTAACATAGGATCAGTGATTGCTGGAGTGCCACAGGGCGGCGTCATTTCTCCTACATTGTTTAACGTCTTTGTTAACGACATCGATGATTGTATAGCCAATGTAACATCGGTGTCCACATGCAAATACGCTGATGATTGCAGCCAATATGAATTCATATCCAGTGGATCCAACAGTCACATGCAAGAGGCTATGAATCATCTAGAGAATTGGGCTACCCAAAACAAAATGGAGCTGAATGCCAAAAAGACCAAAGATATGTCGATTAGTTTTAAGAGGTCTGTCGCTGTCCCTCCGCCAGTCAGCATTGGAGGAACTATATTGGAAAGGGTTACGGAATTTAAGCTGCTGGGTGTTGTTATGCAAAGTGATCTTAAATGGAACATGCACGTATCCTCCATAATCAAGAAAGCTAGTAAAAGAATGTATCACGTGAGAGCTTGTAGGATGGCAAATCTCCCAAAAGATATTGGGTTTACCATCTATTGTACAAAAATAAGACCCCTGCTTGAATATGCAGCACCAATCTGGGGAGGTCTGCCTATTTATCTAAGGGAAGATCTGGAAAGAGTCCAAGATAGATGCCTAGATATCATTGGTTTGCCAAGGGACACCGTTGAGCCGCTTGCTGTTAGGCGTGATCTTATAACAAGAAAAGAATACAAGAAAATATTGGATTTAGATATCCATCCCTGCAATCGCTTTATCTGCGACGCTGTAGATCATAGTTATAATCTAAGAACAGGTTCAAATCAATTTTCAGTCCCTATTTCGCATACAGATAGACATAAACTATCTTTTATCCCGAGAGCGGCTAGGCTTGAACTATCTAATTAAATTTTTATCTAAATTTTTAATGTATATTAGTATCTAGAATATCCTATTTTATATTTCAATTTTAACCGCATTTCTCACTAAAGCTTCATCTCAAATTTTGTAATCATAATTATCTTCTGTACATTCTTATATATATATATATATCATATATACATAATCTTATATTATTGTATATTTACAACTTTATCTATTTGTAATACCACTGTAATTCTAATGCCAAAGGTGGTAAATAAATGTTTATTATTATTATTATTATAGGCAGTGGGAAAACCAATGAGGGGGGTTCTCCATAGGAAGCTTCGTTCGTTTTTTCTTCTTTCGTATCCATTTTTTCTTCTTTCGTAGCCATTTTTTTTTTTTCTTAAACTAAGTTTGTAGATATGTTTGGTTGTTTTATATAAGTACGTGTTGTTTAAATGAAAAAAAAAATAGTTTCAGCTTATTTATATGAAAGTTTTTTGAGAAAATTGTTTTTCATTTGTAAAAAACCTAGGGTATAAAAAACGATATCATAAAAAAATGTACAGTTATTTTGTTGAAGATGGGGTATATACCTCCGCGAAAGATTTGGTCATTTCAAATGCGTAACCCAGAAAATGCTGAAAAATTGATAGAGGCAGCGAAATTAATTCACACTCCATGGAATTGTCTTAAATTAAATGAAATATCGTTTTTGGAATGTAGTCGTGAAATTTTAAAAGATAAAGAAATTGGGTATCTTCAAGGGGTTGTTTATCTTAAAGAAGCAAGAGATGGTATTTTTGATTGGCTTCCATATGGGGGAGAAATCATTCGTTCTTACGCTGATGATTTCTACCATTTTAAGGGTAGAATATATGATCCGTCCACGTTATATCGATATGGAAAACGTCAGGGTAAAATGGGAAAACTATGGGATAGTGAAAGAATCCGTAAATTAGCTGATTATAACAACAAGCATCCACAAAAACAAATTGCAAAAAGAAAAAACTTTTAGAGTAAAGAAAGAAAATCATGTAAAAAAAATAACAATGATTCACATGAAATGTTTTATTATAAAAAATAAATTTTATACAAGAGAAGGAATTATTATGTCCTCGTCAGTTTTTATAAACTTAACATTTTTATGCAAAAGATGAGGTACATCTTCCTCCGATAATATTTTTATTGTTTTTCCAGATTCTCCATGATTGATAACTTTCAGGGTTACTTCATAGGGGTGTTGTTTCACACCATTTGTTTTTATTACAGAACATCGTGTTGTTTCAAATATTGTAACAGGTTTGCAATCCTCCACAAAATATATATATTCAGGATATTCTTTATGAAGATATTCACATGAAAAATAGCGCTGAAAAGTATTTTTGGATCTGTCAAAAAAGGTTATACTATTAGCACATATACTATAATAATGTCATACAGACATTGTTTTTTCAGTAATGATAAAGTTTTTATTTTAAACATCTTATATATAATATTATATATTTGTCTCAGAAAAGATATAAAAAAAAATCAAAAACAGATATAACAGTATAAATAGACGGGTTTTCGTTTTTTATAAAGCATTGCTTGTCGTACTTCAGTTAACAAAAAAATGAAGTGTAAGAGTTGTATAAAAAAATCGAAACGAAAACTAAAAATAAAAAGAATACGAAAACGACGACGTTCTAAAAAAAAAATTCAAAAAGGAGGAAAAGATCATGAGTTTTATGAATTTTGGAAATGGTAGACGATGTATTAAAAAAAATTTTATTAATCCAAATAAGTTGTTTTCCATCTTTGTATTCTATCATCACATTCACATAGATCAACTATTTTACTATAGATAAGTCGTCCGTAATTATTTTTACAAAAATAACAATAATGATGGTTTACAAAGCATTCTTTACATCTGTAATGCATGAAAAAATGATAGAAGGAATTCACTTCACAATAACAGAAACTGCAATACACCATCTTGACAACTTTTTTTGGACTTTTGTGAAAATTTTATAGTTTGGCAACCCACTTTTATAGATTTTGGGACTATAAAAGCAGGGTATCAAATGTATTTTTTCGATTATTTTCAAAATGTGGTTGCGCTCAATGATTGATTTTGGAGAAGGTGAATCTTATGATTATCTTACACTGTATTATCATGCTGAACCCCTACAATTAGTAAACTACGAACCTTTGGTTCCCTCGGGTTTAAGAGATGAATATTATTTATATCTGAAAGATCACCTCGATATTTCAAAATGTTGTTAGTAGAGGCGTTTGGGACTCCGAAGGATAATTTACAGAACCTCTTATCATCATTGAAGGGAAAAGATATAATATTAAAAATAATAGTGTAGAATTAGCAAACTCAACACCTTTATTAAACATTAAACCCTGTTTGCTCATGGGAAACAGAGGGAAACAAATTTTTTTATCTTTGTAATGTTTTTAAAATAATAAACTTTTGATAGAATGTTAGAAACAGAAAAAATATCGAGTTTTATTTTTTGTAAACATTTTTATTACAAGAAAATAAATAATTTTAAGAAGTAATTTGTTGTGGAATTATTGAGTAAACATTATTTATTAGTTTAATTTTTTTATGCAAGAGATGATCACTTTTAGTATCAATAATTGTTTTTAGGGTTATTCCCTTCTCTTCAAGTAATCCTTTTTGTGTAATAACTTTCAGAGTTAGTTCGTAGACTTGAGATGGAGAACAAAATGGAGGATTACATTCTTTACATAGTGTAGCAGGTTTACAATCCTCTACCAAATACGTATAGTTAGGAAAATGTTTTTGAAGAAAATGACATGAATAATAACGAGGAGTATAGTCATAATATGCTACACCTCTATAATTGACACAGTTAACGAGAGAAGGTGTTGCCATCTTGTTCTAGGTATCAATATGATTAAATCAAATGTTTAATCTTATATATATATAATAAATAAAAAAGGAAAACACGAATTTTTTTTTTTTAAAGTTTTTATTGATTATATGCTACAGCTTTCACGAAATTATTAGAATCTATTATTAGTTTAATTTCTTTTTGTAAAAGATCAGAAGCATCATAGTCAACAATTGTTGTTATGTTTTCACCCAGACATGAACAATTCCATTCATCATTTTCATGTTCATGTTTCTTTTTAACTTCCAGGGCTAAGTAATATGCTTGAGGAGGAGGTGTTGGGGGTGTATTACCAATACATTCGCAAAATACCGTATGTAGACATTTCTTTACAACATAGGTAAAGTGGGGTAATTCTTTTGTTAGAAAACGACTTGCATAATAGTTATTTTCATCTTCACAGTAGGGGTTAAAGTCATCAGCAGTTATTCTTTTATGTCTTCTACCGTTATGTTCATCACAATCACGATAATGCACATGTGAATCTGACATCATTCCCAATAACGTTTAACATTTGGGTATCCCGTTTATATATAATTTTTTTATAAAAAAAATATAAATAGAAAAAAAATCAAAATTAAAAAAACAGATATTCTAAAATAAAAAATATATAAAAAAAAATCAAAAGAAATTTTATTAGGATATAAATAAAAATGCAAAAAAAATGGTTTTTACAAAATATCATGGAATCCGTGGAAACAGTAGATACACGGTATAATAGATTATTTTATTCAAAATATCCCTGTGGACAATGTCTTAACGGAAATATGTGTGGGGAAGTGTGTGCGAATTATACACCGTGGAAAGATATAAAACAAAAACGTTGTTGTAGATTAAAGAGATGGTTGTTAAAGAAGATATGTTGTTAAAAGATTTAAAGAAGAAAATCCATAAAAAAAAAATAAGAAAAAGTATAAATAAGAGTAAAAAAAATAATTGTTTTTATATTTGTTAAAATGGAACGTATAGAAACAGTAGATGAACGATTTGAAAGATTATATTATAACAAACACATATGTGGAAGATGTATTAACAAACACCCGTGCGCGATTCATCCAGACGAATTAAAACTTTCTAGACTAAACAGTTTTAAACGTTGGTTGTTAAAGAAGTTAAATATACGGTGGAAATATACAGTGAATGTTTCAGTGGAAATAGATCACGAATAGAAGAAAAGACGTCGAAGTTGGTTTTTTTAAAAAGATTTAAATGGCTGTAGAAAAGCGTGATTTTGATGAAATTCTTTATCCCGATATTCAATATTTATCACATGCTGAATTGTTTGAGATAGAAAAAACACGAGATTCAACGTTTTATTTTTTGGAATGGATAGATTATCTCCATCAGTTTAGATGTGCTGATTATGATTATAAATATTTTAACATTTATGTGGACAATCTATATTTCAGAATCAAAAATGAACAATCTATATTTCGGAAACGATATGGTGGAAAAAGATATTATAGATTTTTAATAACCAGTTTTAGCTGGACTATGTCATTTTATGATCAGTTAGTGGGAAAACATGTAGTATTTATTGATAGAGAACCGAGATTACCCACGTTAATTTCGACCCTTGACTGTTTTGAGATAAATAATATTCCATGTTATTCAAAAGCGTTTTTGTATGGTGAATGTAAGGATTCAAGATTTAGATTAGTAAATTATCATTTACGTGAAAATTTTGATGGTCAAGAGCTTTATTTAGTTCTTATTAAAGATAAAAATATATTATCTGTACTTAATATGATTTTTGGTACCAGTAATGGAAATTATATTTTATATTAATAAATAAAATACATTTTGATAAATCTATGTTGCAAATACATGTATATTTTAATTCTTGTGGGGAATTATGTAATAATTTTAATGAATTAAATATTTGAAATAAACAGTTAAAAATATCGAGAAAGCGTTTTTTTATTTATTCAGCTTAATGAATTTGAAAGCTATATAAAGAGTAAAAATTTGACATTTCAAATCACAGCATTATGATTGAAACAATTTTAAGAGTTGTTCTTTATTTTCAATATTTTAACCAAGGAGAAATTGGATATTTATTTTGGTTATGTGGATTATTTGATTATTATCGTGGAAAATATGTCACATGTCCCATTATGAATCGTGAAAACACTCACCCCCACGAAGAAAGTTATACAGTCAATATGAAAAAAATCAAGGGAACCCATGGAATGAAATCTTATTTTATTCTAGAAGATCGTTTCTCTTATATGATCCCGAATTTACAAGCAAGTCAAAGAAAATATTCCTTGAAGAGAACACTCTTTCAACGTACTATACTAGTTGAATCAGGCACGTTATGCTGTAGTTTTTTTTCATTCCCCGATTGTTTTAAAGAATTATTTATTTTATTACCCCTTGAAAACCACTCAGATTTATTTCAATTTTTAAACACCAAAGATAAGAATCATTATACATATTTTGTACAAAATCTAACCTTTGAAAGAAAATACATATCTTATACCCTGGGTTTTGGAAAAGAAAGTTTAGTACGCAAATTTAAGCACATACAGCACCAGAAAGGCGATTTAAATCTTTTTTTATATATTTATTTGTTAATGGTAGCACTTAGTATTTTCAATTCTTATGTTTATTGTAGTTCAACTAAAAATATTATCATGGTCACTTCATGTTTTATATTTTATTGTTATAAGGTCACCTTTCTTGACTTTGATTGCGGTTTTCTGAAGAAGGGGCAGTGCCCCGAAACGTTAAGATGTATAGCTGAAATATTTGAATAAAAATTGTTTTTTGTTTGAGCACATGCAGGTTGAAGGTTGGCTGTTTGATGAATTATATATATATATATATATATATATATATATATATATATATATATATATATATATATATATATATATATATATATATATATATATATATATATATATATATATATATATATATATATATATATATATATATATATATAATATATATATATATATATATATATATATATATATATAAAAAACGTAGAGTGCTGCGTAGACAGTGTTTTGAATATATAGCAAAGTGAAAAGGTGGTAAACTGCCAAGAATTTAGTGACGAGATACTGACGTTTCGAGCGGAGCCCTTCATCAGAGTAAGACGAGATGAAATGAAATAAATAGGGCTTATATATATATATGCCAAAAGGGTGTCACAAGTAGAAAGTAGCCAATCAAATGCACGGGAGATAAACAAACTAATAATTAATGAGATGGGAAACGTTAGATCATTTGCTATTTTTAACAGTCGATCAGCAAGCAGACTGAGGGGGCGGGAGAAATGACAGGTCCAATATTCAAGGGGATTAGGCGATAATATTAGCATAAGAAACAAAAACTTGAAAAGGAATGAAAGTGCATACGCGAATAATAAAAAATTAATAATAATAAAGGTTCCAAGTAAACTAAAATAACCAAAAACTTGTAGGAAATTAAATAAAAGAAAAACGTTCGTTAAGACCAAGAGGATGTGTGGTGCCAAGTTTAAAAATGAGACGCTTCTCTTGCCGCTTGCGGTTATCGTTGCCACCGGAGATGGGAAGGATGGCACAGACTTTCATGTCTGAAACCAAATGGTTGGAGCTGTTGAAATGGCGCGCTACAGGTTTGTCACCATCATTGATCCTCACGGAACGAAGATGTTCAGCAAACCTGTCTGAAAGACGTCGCCCAGTTTCACCGATGTAGATTTTAGGGCATTTATCGCATGAAATGCAATAAATTATGTTGGTGGACGTGCATGAAAAAGCATGACGGATTGTGTGGTCGAATTTGGGGGCAGTAATAACTGTAGTGGGATTGAGAAAAGCGCATGTGTTACAGCGGGAACGGCCGCAAGAAAATGTTCCCGCTGGTACCGAGGTATTTTGTTTAAGGGCACTATGTACTAAGGAGTCACGAATGTTTTTATTGCGGCGAAAAGATACCAAAGGGTTGTCGGTGAAAATGGCTGACGTCTCAGGATCATTTTGTAAAATGTGAAAATTCCGATTAATAATATTTTTAACTTTAAAATTGAAAGGATGAAATGTTAGAACTAAAGGAATTTTATTGTTTGAAACTCGTTCCAAAGGTGGTTCAAGGGCGTCTAAACGGGGGACGAGAAAAGCTTTCTGAACGGCGAGGTCTAAAAGGTTGGTAGGGTAACCTATCTCATGGAAATGAGATCTTTTTTTGTCCAACGTGGTTACCCTACCAACCTTTTAGACCTCGCCGTTCAGAAAGCTTTTCTCGTCCCCCGATTAGACGCCCTTGAACCATCTTTGGAACGAGTTTCAAACAATAAAATTCCTTTAGTTCTAACATTTCATCCTTTCAATTTTAAAGTTAAAAATATTATTAATCGGAATTTTCACATTTTACAAAATGATCCTGAGACGTCAGCCATTTTCACCGACAACCCTTTGGTATCTTTTCGCCGCAATAAAAACATTCGTGACTCCTTAGTACATAGTGCCCTTAAACAAAATACCTCGGCACCAGCGGGAACATTTTCTTGCGGCCGTTCCCGCTGTAACACATGCGCTTTTCTCAATCCCACTACAGTTATTACTGCCCCCAAATTCGACCACACAATCCGTCATGCTTTTTCATGCACGTCCACCAACATAATTTATTGCATTTCATGCGATAAATGCCCTTAAATCTACATCGGTGAAACTGGGCGACGTCTTTCAGACAGGTTTGCTGAACATCTTCGTTCCGTGAGGATCAATGATGGTGACAAACCTGTAGCCCGCCATTTCAACAGCTCCAACCATTTGGTTTCAGACATGAAAGTCTGTGCCATCCTTCCCATCTCCGGTGGCAACGATAACCGCAAGCGGCAAGAGAAGCGTCTCATTTTTAAACTTGGCATCACACATCCTCTTGGTCTTAACGAACGTTTTTCTTTTATTTAATTTCCTACAAGTTTTTGATTATTTTAGTTTACTTGGAACCTTTATTATTATTAATTTTTTATTATTCGCGTATGCACTTTCATTCCTTTTCAAGTTTTTGTTTCTTATGCTAATATTATCGCCTAATCCCCTTGAATATTGGACCTGTCATTTCTCCCGCCCCCTCAGTCTGCTTGCTGATCGACTGTTAAAAATAGCAAATGATCTAACGTTTCCCATCTCATTAATTATTAGTTTGTTTATCTCCCGTGCATTTGATTGGCTACTTTCTACTTGTGACACCCTTTTGGCATATATATATATAAGCCGTATTTATTTCATTTCATCTCGTCTTACTCTGATGAAGGGCTCCGCTCGAAACGTCAGTATCTCGTCACTAAATTATTGGCAGTTTACCACCTTTTCACTTTGCTATATATATATATATATATATATATATATAGCATGGTTTTTGATGTCCCACATTTTGTGTGCATCAAGGGTGACTGCAAATAGCAGTTATCTTCATCCTGCTCATCAGCACTACACTGATGAGGCCCAAAAGGCCGAAACGGTACCGTCTGTAGTTAGATATCGCTCTATGACCTTTAGGTCATATTGAGCGCTCTACAGGATGAACCATTGTCGCTTACGCATTGTGCGTACGCTCACTGCTTGCAGTTTGAGCGCTCGCATGGTTTTTGATGTCCCACATTTTGTGTGCATCAAGGGTGACTGCAAATAGCAGTTATCTTCATCCTGCTCATCAGCACTACACTGATGAGGCCCAAAAGGCCGAAACGGTACCGTCTGTAGTTAGATATCGCTCTATGACCTTTAGGTCATATTGAGCGCTCTACAGGATGAACCATTGTCGCTTACGCATTGTGCGCACGCTCACTGCTTGCAGTTTGAGCGCTCTGGCATGGTTTTTGATGTCCCACATTTTGTGTGCATCAAGGGTGACTCCAAATAGCAGTTATCTTCATCCTGCTCATCAGCACTACACTGATGAGGCCCAAAAGGCCGAAACGGTACCGTCTGTAGTTATATATATATATATATATATATATATATATATATATATATATATATATATATATATATATATATATATATATATATATATATATATATATATATATATATTTCTCGTATACATGTATATATATATATATATTTCTGGTAAGTTCCAAACCCTGAAATAAAGTGGTCAATTGTAGATAGAGCACCTGCCTTCCGAAACGGATCAACACGATGTGAACTTTGCCTAGCCGAAAAGTATCATATCATCTTCCAAAAATACAGACTTCTAAACAAACGAAACGAACTTCTATCAAGCTGCCGCCACATAAACAAATACCTACTACGTAACTTCAAAGAAACACCGCCCGACAATTAGCGCTTTTGATCCATGCCGCGCGAATTGTATATAATTCAGTGAATACGTTGATGTTAGTTAGTCGTCTGATGATTGCCTTAGGCATGAAACACAGTGTTACGGCATCTGTAAAAGTTTAGATTTAGCATATACTTTATAACTAGCTCTACAATTTTTGTGTCGAGCTCTCTTACTTAATGAGATTTTGTCCATGTTTTGGTCTATTCACCTAATATATATATATATATATATATATATATATATATATATATATATATATATATAATATATATATATATAATATATATATATATATATATATATATGAACTTAAAATATTGTTTGCTACTCCGAGTTACATGCAAATGCGATCAGTTCCACTATTGCCTGATGATCGCATTTGCGTGAAACTAGGAGTAGCAAACAATATTTTAAGTTCATAAGTTATAGAATTTGCTCTACCACTCAAGGTATTGAGCACTCTTAGACGATTCGAAACTATTCCCTTCATTATATTATATATATATATATATATATATATATATATATATATATATATATATATATATATATATATATATATAATATATTTTTATATAATATATATATATATATAGAATAACTGGACACGGTTACACTTTTGACATTAGTTTATTGCATACAGTTCTATTTCGTACAGGCGAACCTGCACTCATCAGTGCTAGACTAAACACTCTTACTTACTGGGATTTTGTCCATGTTTTGGTCTATTCACCTATATATATATATATATATATATATATATATATGATGTGCTGGCTTATCATCAGCTACACTGTGCTGACGAGCTCCAAGAGAGCAAAACAGCTTAACGAAGAGTTCTACAAAGTGCTTGTGGTGGATTCCATGCTCCAGTGTCGCTGACCTGGTAACACTGCAACACCTCTTCGAGTTTTCAACAACGTGTCAGGCAGAGGACAAGCGATGGCGACCATGTCATATGCCGCAGTCGCACAGTCCAGTCCGGCATTTCAGAACCAGAGTGGTCCTGCTTGGCGCACGAGAAGACCAAACACCGTGGTTCACCATACTCAGCGAGTTCCGGGAGTGACCATCGATGTCGTGGCAGATCGAGTGATATCCTATGTTGGTGATACGTCAGTCCAGGCCGTACAACAAGTACCTGGTCCTAGATTTCGGGTCACATTCCGATCCGGGGATGCTAAGCAGGCATTCCTATACGTGTGTCACCGTTTACTGTATTGAAGAAATAAGTGGTGGTTCAATCTATCCGCTTACAGAAGTCAAAGTTTACGCCGTTCCCGTCGAAATTCCCAGTGCTACAGAGTTGTTGGGTCCATATGGCAAGGTCAAGATGGTCAAACGTGAGATGATGACAAAGTTTCCAAACATAGAGAATGGTGTACGGTGGTTACTATGGAAGACCTAAGTAAAGATATCCCTCGACGTCTTCGTATTAATGGCTTCCCCATTTAGGTGAAATATCGAGGGCAAACACTGCAGTGCTTCCGCTGTGGGCAGATGGGTCACCGCGTTGTGACGTGCGTCGAAGATGTCCGCTGTTTCAAGTGTGGTGAAACAGGGCATATGCGACGGAATGTTTCAAATGCTTTCACTGTGCCAAGTTTGGTCACGTTAAGGGGGCAGCCTACCTTCATTTAGACAAATTTTCAACTCACATATTTTGGCGAACTGTTTAACAAATCCCTAACATCTACATATCAAATTAAACTGCAGAAAATGCTCTATAATAATATTGAGATAACAAATGGTAACTGTTTAATGTACAACGATTATGGTCTGAATGGTGCCAGGTTACCGAGTGTGAAAGGACCCATTTTGTGGCAGAAATGCCAAACTTAATAATTTATCAAGGGATTCAAGTTACACTAAATATACCCTTTTAGCAGGGGAGATAGCTTGTTGCAATAAACCTAAATTAATTTTGGTAAGCTCGTTTCGCAATGAATGTAGGCTGCCCCCTTTAGCGCAATTGCCCAGAATTGCGACAACCTAACATGACGATAGAGACGGTGCCTGACAACGCTATGGATAATCCCCGTAAACCAATAATAGGTCGGCGGAAGTTAATATTCCTAAAGTGGTGGATGCCAACGGCGGTACATTGCAGGAGATTAATACTCCTGCAGGAGATAAGGCTAACAGCCCTACACGGGATAAGAATAACAACATTAATACGGCAGGGAATAAACCTGGCAACCCAGTACCAGGTACGTCTGATATTGGTACTCCTTCCTCGACAGAGGTCGTAGTAGATGAATCGGACAAGGAGAATATCGATCTATCGTCGGATCCGCAAAAGCGGTCACGTGATTCCAACAATGAAGAACAAGGGGAGATGGAGTTGGTGACGTCTGGTTTACCGTTGTTGTAAGGAGAGACAAAAAGAAAAAACAATGACTACCAATCCTCTGTCTATTGTATCGTTGAATGTTGATGGCATACGAACTATACGAAAGAGACGATTGGTTTTTGACTATCTGAAGGAGCAGAAATGTGATATTATTTTGTTACAAGATACCCGGATTATAAGCAAGAAAGAATGTATCCAATGGAATATTGAATGTAGTTGCCGTGGGTTTTGGAGTTTAGGTACTATCAATGTTGGTGGGGTTGGCATCCTTTTGCGAGATTCATCCCGATTCCACCATGTCCATTTCATCCCAGATTATGAAGGTCGACGTATCGTGAGGTGCGATCTGTCATTCGAAAACCAGCAATTTCGTATTGTAAATATCTATGCTCCAGCGGTTGGTAGTGAACGGCACGATTTTTTCTCTAAACTTGATGGTCATTTACTTACCAGTCGTATGGTTATACTTGGAGGGGATTTTAACTGTATGTTGGACTTACCGTTGGATAAGACAGGTGGTTGCCCGACGAACGGCGGAACAGAATTGAAGCGCCTCCTTGAGAAGTTTCGATTGGTGGATGTATGGAGACAACAGCACCCCTCCCTCAAGACCAGTACCTGGCAAAATGCGAATAACTCAATCCGATGTCGTTTGGATAAATTTTACGTGTCATCTTGTTTAGCTAAAGATGGAGTAGCGGCCAGCGCTATTGAATCATGTCATCTTTCCGATCATGATCTTATTTCTCTTCATCTTTTCAACACTAAGAACACTCCAACATGGGGGCGTGGAGTTTGGAAGCTGAACACCAGTTTGTTAAAAGATGCCAAATTTAGTGAAAAACTTACGTCGTTCTGGAAAACGTGGCAATCAGAGAAGAAGAAGAATCTTTCCAATATTGGTGACTGGTGGGATGCAGGCAAATTAGAAATGAAAATCATTTCCATCGATTATAGTAAGTCCATCAGACACTTAGTGGCCAATGAAAAACGCGCCCATCTAATGAACTTGTACCGGCTTGTCCAGAAAAGCAATCTGTCTCCGGCAGAAGCCGAACAACTTCGTCGAGTGCGTCTGGATTTGGAACAGCTTGATTTCGACAGATTATAGAATGTACCAAAATTCGTGGCCTTTCAAGAGTAATACGGAATAATGAAAGGCCGTCCCGATTTTTTTTGCACCGAGAATCAAACTCTCAGAAGAAGAGATGTTATCATGTGAAGAATTTTTGTCAGATTCGGAATGCCTAGCTGCTTTACAACAGATGTCCGGAAATAAAAACCCTGGTTTGGATGGTTTCCTCAAAGAGTTTTATACTACTTTTTGGCCCATTTTTAAAGACGATTTCGTCGAAATGGCCAACTATTGCCTTAGCGATGGTGAACTACCCTTGTCATTGCGTCGTGCATTGATCATACTACTGTTTAAGAAAGAAGATCCAGAGGAGCTGAAGAACTGGCGACCAATTTCGCTATTGAATGTGGATTATAAATTCATCGCTAAGGTCATTGCAAAACGAATTACTAAAGTCCTGGCGTCAGTCATCAATCCTGACCAGACTTGTTCTGTCTGAAGACAATGCTACCTTGCTTCGAGACATTTCCGATTATGTTAATTCCAAGAACCTCGCCTGTGCATTTGTGGCCATAGACCAGGAAAAAGCGTTTGACTCGGTCCATTGGGGTTTTATGGATAGAGTACTAGAACGTATGAATTTTGGAACTATGATTCGGCAGATTATCAGATGCGTTTACACCAACATTCAGAGTGCTATACTAAGCAACGGCAATGTGTCCGGTTTCTTTAACGTCTACCGTGGCGTTCGTCAAGGATGTCCGTTATCGCCTATTTTGTTTGTTTTGGTATCGGAAATATTTGCCTTGGCAATTCGTCAATGTCCGGAGATCAAGGGGCTTACGCTGCCAGGTGGACATGAAGTCAAAATTTCGCAATATGCCGACGATAACACTTGTGTAGTGACCAACGACTTTGACATTGCCAAAATATTAGAAGTCTTTGAACTGTTTCGCCGTGCTTCAGGAGCCAAAATGAACAAAACCAAATCGAAAGGACTTTGGATACGACGATGGCGTACGCGGACTGACGCACGAGGGGAGTTGCAATGGTCCACGACTAATCTTAAAATAGTTGGATACTATTTTGGTGACGAAGACAGCCCTGCTAAGACATGGGAGGCTGGTTTCAATAAATTCAAAAATACTATAATGGCATGGCAATCTTATGCTGAATGGAAAATGTGTTGTGGCAAATACGATGGCAGCCTCCTCCGTCTGGCATCTTGCCAAGATTTACCCTCCAAGTCGTGGCATCATAGAAGCTTTAACGCGTGTCATGTGGAAGTTTGTGTGGTCAAATAAACCAGAACTTGTACGCAGAGAAGTATGCATGTTAGGATATCAGTCTGGTGGCCTTCGGGCGGTAGATATAGAAAAGAAGAGTAAATGTCTTCTCATTGGGCGTGTGTTTAAATTTCTGAACGGTGATTTTGCGCCTTGGAAACCTTTAATGAGGTACTACATTGGCCGATCGCTGGGGATTAATGATAATAGCAAACCTAACAGTGCTATCTTGTCGCCTTTTTACTGTACCTTGCTGCGAGTGTTGAACGAGTTTGCAGTGGACCTGGCTGACACCAAGCCGTGTAAGTTCTTCTACGATCGTGAAATTCTTAATAAAGTAACTCCTGTGCGCCCAACAAGTCAAATTAAATGGGATGCTCGTTTTCGATCTTTGGACTGGAAAGGTATATGGCGAAGGGTCCATTCTGGATGGGAAGATCCAGTATTACGAGATTTCAACTGGCGAACTGTCCACCTGGTCCTTAATGTTAATACAGTGGAACCGACGCATACCAACGGCATGTCCCCGTTGTGGTGATAATTGGGAAAGCTTGGCACATGCTTTGGTCCATTGCTCGTTTGCCAATGAAATTTGGGCGACAGTTTTGACCTTGGGAAACAAGATAGAGCCCAATTTGACAGTTTTATCCAAAAAATCGATTTTACTGGGTGAAGTGCCTCGTAGTCTTAAGTGAACAACTTTTGCGATATGTATTTTCGGTGGCACGCTTTTCAGCTTGGAAAGAGCGAAATTCCTACCAATTTGGGGGCGAAGTTAAAATTGATTGTTTAACGTATTTTAAATACTACATCACGAACAGATTAAAGATCGAACAATATTCTCTTGACTTTGCATGCTTTAGAGATAAATGGTGTGTTAATGATGTACTTGCTTCATGTGAGACCGGAAAAGTGGTTTTCCATTTGTAAAATCCGTGAGACTTGTATGTACTGTATATAGCTTGTAAATATTGATTCCCCTTACAGGGGCTTTTATTAAAAATCGAAACAGCTGTCCACAGTTGCTGATGATAGCCAGACACTGCAATTATGTTTTGTCATTTCAGCCAGTAAAAGTGCGCAATGCACACTGAGTTGTTATAGACTGTAACATTCTTGATGGTTTATTTAAGCTCTACCTCATATGGTATCGAGCACTCTACGATAGATTGTGAACAGTTTTATCTTATTTATATATATATATATACATATATATATATATATATATATATATATATATATATATATATATATATATATATATATATATATATATATATATATATATATATATATATATATATACAAAACCATATAAAAGTTTCGCTAAGGTTAAAAAGTGCTCAATACTTAAAAAGTAGAGCGGAATATAATATATAATGAACTTAAGACGTCTCGTGCGAGGAGGAAACGGGACACATCAATCAAACATCCATAATATCACACCTAACATGACATATATATAGTTGTGGATGAATCAATATTTCTCAGTTGCCTGATGATCGCATGAACGCGTATATGAACGCGTATACATGTATGTATGTAAGCGATAAAGCCCGAGAAGGAGGGCTTTATGCTATATAAAGACCCGAGGACGCGCAGCGTCCGAGGGCTTTATATAGCATAAATCCCGACGTTCGAGGGCTTTATCTGACTTATTTCACGAGTGAGGAGGTTTTCCAACAACATTTTGTCCATTTTATCCACCTTGGAAAAAGATTTCCCTTAGTTTTTCCTTCATTTCTTATCTAATTAGTATTCATGGTCTTTATGCTAGATAAAGCCCGCGGTACATCAAAGAAAACCGACTCAATCGTGTAATAAATATATATATATGTATATATACAGTATATAGCAAATATATATAGCAAATATATATATATATATATATATATATATATATATATATATATATATATATATATATATATATATATATATGTATATATATATATATATATGTATATATATTTGCTCTATGTGAGCAAAACAATTGATTAATTACTAATCTACGAATCTGTATACTATATGTATATCCTCTTTTCGTTCTAGCGTTATATGGTGTTTTGTTCCACGACAATCAAGAAGCAGCATTCTCCAACTATCGCTTATGGGAGTCTTTGGGCTTTGTGATCAGCTTTGCACTCAGCAGTATTTTGTGCGTCAGTGTCAAGATCTATATACTTATTATTGTCCTTGTCATTGGAATGGTACTCTACGCCGTCGTGGAAACAATACAAAGAAGATCGTCAATGAGCTTTAATACTCAGTAGAGATAAATAAGGCCAATTTCTCGACGAATAGCATTTTGAAAATATGTATCCTTGTTGTAGGTCTAAATCAATAGCACGAAAATAGTAACTATTAATTAATGATTTGGTCGGCTTTCTTTGATGTACCGCGGCCATTAAAATTACTTAATACCCCGGAAATTTAAGTGTCTTAAAGCAGGGGAACTAATTAATTAGGGAATAAATTATTTGTTAATTAATTAATTAACTAATAAATTATTAGTCAATATCTGCAATTAACACATCAACTATATATCACGGATGATATATAGTTGATGTACAAATTACAAAAATTATTTAACAATTCATAACATTTCTTTCCTAATGATTTTAATGCCCTTCCTTGCTTTAAGACTTTTAAAATTACAAGGTATTAAAGTGTCACTAAGACGAAAAAATCGTCTACCAATTTTGATCTTAGTTTATCATAATTACGAAATGAGGAAGAAAGGCGTTCTCGGTTTCTCAATATCTTATCCCGTTCTCGAGATATTTAGGTTTTTGACATATGCAAATTAGACAGTGTATGACGTCATTTTCTCACATAGACGTAAATAAAATACACAAAATGAGGATTATCTCTGCAAATAATAGGTAGAAAGTTTTCAAACTTTGGACATTTATGGTAAGGTGGAATGTACACTCTACTGTACATATTATATAGTTGCCATGGAGATCGTTTGAAAATAAGCGTCTTTCGCCTAATAAAATTAAATCGTAATTTTTGTCACTTTTTAAAAAGAATAAGGTGATTTAAACCTCCGAAGTACAATATTTACGTGTCTACAAATATTCGTGTGTATGTATTACAATAAATGTTGTTTGATAAAGAAGAAATAAACACTTTTTGTTTTATAAATGACAGGTGCCTATTTCCAAACGATCTTCGTGGCAACAATATCATTTGTGCAGTACGGTGCACATTTCACCTTACCACAGATGTGTAAAGTTTGAAAATCTTTTACCTATTATTTGCAGAGATATTCCTCATTTTGTGAATTTTATTTTAGTCTATGTGAGAAAATGACGTCATGCACTATCTAATTTGCATATGTCAAAACCTAAATATCTCGAGAACGGGATAAGATATTGAGGAACCGATAACGCCTTTCTTCTTCATTTTGTTATTATAATTTACTAAGATCAAAATTGGACAAACGATTTTTTTCGTCTTAGTGGCACTTTAAGTTATTTTATTATATGGCCAGTGCTACTTTCGGTAAATTACGCAATATGATGAACGTCAGGTGCGGATTATTCCGTAATGACCTAGGGATGATAGCAGTTCGAAATACTCTGAAAATGAATTTTACTATCCCGACATCGAGGAGTTTGAAGTGGCTGCAAACAGTCGAAAATTATTTCATAAAAGATCAACAAACTGTGAATACGGTCAGGAAAACAGAAAGTAACACGAAAGCCTTTATCGTGTTAATATATACACTGTTGTAGTGAATATGGGAAAGCTCAAAGTAGACAGACGATACATGGACGATCGTCAAGCTCATATCCTCAGAAAAATTATTCTGGGTACCAGTGCACCTGAGCGAAATGGAGTCCGACGCTATGAAGCTACTATTATTGAGGCCGCAGACGTCGTCCTAGGATCTATGGTGCCACTGCCACCTGGTTTTACGGATGATATTGATTTGTGGCCTGAGGTGCTTACAAACGATATTCGTGTATAGCGGTCGGCACAATGCTAGAAACGACGACTCGAGTTTCGACACACCAATCCCAAAACACGTCAAGAAGTATTTTACGGACAATCACTCGTTTATTAATATAACGACTCCAAGTTCATATCGTAAACTAAAAACAACAATTACAAATAAAGACCAAGCTAAATATAGGATGCAGTAACATGCTCTAAAAATATATCTACTACATAAATTACCATAACTCCATAAATTACCATAACTCCAATATTCGATTGCTAAGGATTCCGATATAACTTCCGTACTGAACACTTTAATACAGCTCTCTTACACGACTGACGACTAAAAAACATGCGCTTTGGGCGATACTATAAGCTCACGCACTGATTGCGCAACTAATTAGATTATTTAAAGTAATATTAATAAGTCTATGTTATAATGTCTGCAGGGGATTAGGCATGCGTGGGTGTTCTCCTGTCCCCCTCGCGCTCTTCCCCAACCGCTCACGAATACCACAACCCTTTGGAGAGACGGACTTGAGTTCAAAGGCAGATTTCCAGTCCTCGCACGAAGCAACTCGCAGCTCGCTGCGAGTGTTTTCGCCTCGTGGCAGATAGTTGGAAACTTTGAACTATTTTTTACTCGCGGCAAGTACTCGCAGTAAATATAACCAATCAAAACAAATTATGTCAACATTTGAAGTGTTAAACCCTTAAACCCTTGTCACGCGACAATATTGTTCCCAGAGCCTGCGCAGGCACTGGGAACGAGATTGGCTACGCGAGTGTTAGATTGGTTCCCAGACCCTTCTGTCAGTACTAGGCGCGAAAAATGGCGGCACTCGGTAAGAGGTAAGCTTGGATTCATTTGAAATATGCTCGCTGTAGAATTGATGGGAAAAGTTTGCTCAAATTGCTGCAAATTGTCTTTCCGAGCTTCTAGATTTCAAAATTTTCCCGGGGGAGGCACCCCCTAAAAATGCGATCACTGATTACCTGATTGTCGACTTTAGCCTCCCGACTTTAAATGCGTTCCTACGCCTCTGCATCCAGAAAAATAACGCATGACGATTATACTTTTATCAGTTTTATGCACGATTAATTCTTAGTCCGCGCACACAGCAGTTGTGCAGCTGTTCATACGTACTGTGCTTTAGGAAACCGGAAACTCGCGGGCTGTAGTTGTGTCATCCTCGTTGGACACGGCTGAATGCCTATTTTCGTGGTCTTGCTATAAATTAATATCTATTTTTAACTCTATGTATTGCCAATTGCCAGCTTGCCATCATATACCAGACTGACAATAGGAATTTAGTTCAAATGCATGTAGATTGAGGATGCAGGCCTCCGTTTATACGTTTCGGTAAATTTTACCTACGGAGCTGCAGGGTACCAAAGATTTTAGCAGGGCAATTTTACCGTACAATTTTACCCCAACGAAAAAGAGCTAGTTTCGCCCCTGATCGCTTCATCTGCAGTCTTGAAACTCCGTGAGTTATCGCAACGAGCTGTATGTGGTGGAAATACAGTGGAAACCATGCGAGTACCCGCCGCGAGCTGGCAGTTGCTTTGTGCGAGCACTGGAAATCCGCCTTAAGACATGCGATGCCAGTCACATCGTGATTATTGGACAAAGAAAGGCAGCGCATCTATTCACAAAACGCTAGCGCAGCTAAGAAGCGATGGGTTCGCTGCTCATGTCAAGATAAACTAAGCTGTACTGTAGACCACTGAACGTTTTACTAACCTTAATATTCTGTGATATCCATGTGAACTCAACATTTTAACTATCAGACTTGTTCTTTCACTTTCGCGACTGCCTTGAACGGAAATGTACACGTACATGTACTCATTTAACGTTGTCAGTGTTGTCATCCGTCTTCGGACAGGTGTGATTTATCATAGTTGTAGCCAAGCTACTCGGTCCTCTACATTATATAAAGAAATAGTGTGAATAGGTCACTGACATTTAGAGCGAGCACGCTTCGCACATTCCATTCTGATACCTGATGACACGCGATCGCATAGACACCGTTCTTATAGATAGGAATTTGTCCAAATTATCTTAAATGCTTAACAGCGGATCATATTTCATATCAACAGTGTGAACTATTTACTGACACGGCAGAGGCTGATAAAGAAAGTAGAAAGAGAGCGTTAATATTTGATAATTGTTTCCCAAATCTAAAGGTAAGCAAAAGGCTACAAAGCTATTGTAGAAAAACAGTTTAATAAATACAACTATACCCCGATTTCAGATTTTAGTTTTACGATATACTGTAATCTTATGTATCCTGTTTCACTTTCACAGACCTGACTCGAAACGAGTGATGTAACTTTCTCGTTTCGCCTGTTACACAGGCTTGTTCAATCTTGCTCAATCGGTATTTCTGTGCATGCTACTGTGTTATATGCGAGTTGATGTAGATGTAAAGATAAAGCGAAATAAACTTATCTGCATGCAATGAACGGTGGCTTTGACTCAACGGCGCTAATGATTTAGCACTGTAGCCATTGATTAAAAATAGCTCTCGTGCATACTATCCCGCGCAACATACACGTTAACCTCATAATCAGATCTAGGAATAGTTACTAAAGCCGTGATTACATGGAGGGTGAGATTTCCTGGCTGCTGGGCTGAGACGTTTTGAAATATTTCAACGCCAGGAATATCGATTTAAATCATCTTGAGGGCGACCTACGAGGCAGACTAAGTTATTACCGTTTCTTAAATTCGTTTTGGCTGGTACTGTATTTGAAGCCATGGAATAATCTTGGACTTAGCGAAACAAGTCATCCCGGGACCGTGGAGGCGGACCGGCCCGGTTGCCGGCCTCGGTGTTGCTATTTTTAGTCTGGAGCAGGTCAGCTTTTAGCCCGCCGCATGTTTAATTTACCTAGTGAGAAAATGTACGAGTGTTCAGAAGTAAGCGTCCAGTTTGAATCTACTTGATATCAAAACTACTTTGCCCGGAGACATTGACTGCATGTTCAGTTGTGTTTGCTTTAGGAAAAACAACAAATAGCGCAAACACAGGAGGCGGGCAAGAGTGTTTACGGTCGGACTTTCCGTTTCAGATTCGCAGTTTCAGATTCAGATTTGAATCTGGAACCAGAGCTGCAGTCATTTAGCAAATCGTAAATTATGGAAGAGTTCGTCAGTATAGATACTATTCACTTGACGATACCATCGATTTGCATATAATTGAGCTTCGGACAAAGTTATTTTGGGCCTGTATAGAGTGAATCATTTCGTCACGAAAAATCCAGAAAAAACTAGCCTTGCGACGTTCCGATATCTTGTCTCGAACGCCGACATCTTGTCTTTCGCGGCAAAAGGTATAATGTTTACACCGTTCTTCCGGTGATTTCATCCATAACCATAATATACTGTAGGCGACAGTTTTAAGAAAACTATAGTTCTTTAACGTTCTTGGTTTCGTAAGGAAAATTCTAGAAAGAGAACTAACGTGACGCTGCTTTTGTAATTTGATTACAACATAAACAACAGAGTTGACAACGAAATCGCTTCGCGCGACTCTTATTTATCGTTTGACGCCTTCTTTTGTCGTTTCCACATCAATCTTCGAATATTGGAAAATGTGATAGATCAAAAATAATTTTCGAAACATAACTCGATTGGGCAGCACAAATTCACATGTGAAGAAATCAGGCGCGGCGTGGCTCCAAAATAGGGGCCGGGAGATGACATTCTAAGGGCCCATTTTCGGGGGGGGGCATGTTACCGGACAGAGAGACTACAAGTTCATATAACATAATTATGCAAACATCTTATATTCTTTTTTATTAACATTGAAATGTGATTGATGTGATTATAGTGGTCCAACTTATTTTCCAAGTTACCGCGTGTATGTTTTTAAGAAAACGTTAGACGATAGACTCGAATCACTCGATAGTACTGTTAGTCAGTCGAATTAGTCAATTAGATAATCAATAATCTCTTTAACTCTTTTGATGTTGATGCTAATTTATCAACAATTTTATCTAGCGATACTTTACTCAAAATATCGCCCTCCACGCTCATTAACATCAAGCTGTCCAAATTTTCTTGGTTCAGGGAAGATCGGAGCCTTGTCTTGATCAGCTTCAGTTTTGAAAACGATCTTTCACATTCGACTTTTGTGATGGCCAATGTCAGTAGGAAATGATACACGGTGTAGGCTCTGAGTAGGCTGTGCTATTCAGGCTATACTTGTGTAAAACTTTGTATGCACACGTGTAACATGACTTGCAGGTCTTTCCGTTTTCCTTGCACGTCGAGACTTCGTTTCCTTCTTGACTACCGCCATCTTCTAATTCTTCTTGCGCACTGCCAACGATCTCGAATTCTTCTGGAAGAGACATGACAAGCCTTGGGTAGGAATCCATAAAACTTTCAAGTTGCGTAAGCAGAAGTTCTCTGTTAATCCTGTCTCCAAGAAGTTCACAAACTTTGCTTGTAGCGGACGGAGGAATGCCTGACAGTTTCAGCTCACTGAATCTTCTGGGATCAAAGCAAGCGAAATCTTTGTAGCACTTTTCATGATCGAGAAATCTTGCCTTCAGGTTTTTAACCACGCGATCCATTATTGCGTTGAAGGTGTTGATTCTGTAGGAAGCTACTTCATCCAAAACTGCTTCGTCTTGACATTGCTCACCAGGCATTTTTTTCTTCTTGCGTGCTCGTTTCTTTGGCAGAACAGCATCAATCTCTAGGTCGTTTTCATCCAATAGGATATTGACTGAAGCACAAAATTCCTTGGCTTTCTGATAAACGCTCTGGAAATCTCTGGAAATTGCGGTGATTTCCTTGTTTACTGTTTCCACCATTCGCCAAGCTTGTAGCATATCCAAACCTTTAGTCTGGAGATACAGGGATAGTGGTGTAATGATCTTGTATATTCGCAAGAAAACGAATGCCGTCAGGATCGTCTCAAACTTCATGAACTGATCCATTATAACTTTGGCGTCGCTTCTGGCGGATTCTTGACATATATTCTAACATATATTCACTGACATATATTCTAACGATTCTATAATCTATAATCTATATGCTGCGTTTGAACTTTGAAAGACCTATACTCCTTTGTGCGTACAAATCACAAATGCCCAGTAACTACAAATCATTTATTTATTTAGACCCAAGATCACCAAATTCACCAAATAATTACTAGTTTACTACTTACTACATGTCTTGGCGCTTAGGGGCCCCACAATCGTTGCCTCGTTGGGGCCCACCGGGAAACGTCCCGGTGTCCCGGTGGGCCACGCCGCGCCTGGAAGAAATAGACTTCTTTCACACCCAAATTAAATATTCTTTTATATTCATTTAAATTAATATCCTTTCAATTCCAAAAACTCTTTTCTTTGTAACGAGGCCAGAAAGGCTAATTTACATGCATATAAACGAATATTTAAACTGGCCACCACTATTAAAGAGGTATATATATAATAATAATAATAAAGACGTATTAGGAGCATTATACAATAGTCTCAATGCTCTTACAACAATATATTAATTTATTAATGTTACTTATAAAACTAATTACAGTTTCATTATAAGATAAAGCCTACTACATATATTAACACTATAGTGATATATATGAACAAAAGACTATTATTATTATTTATTACGTAACAAGGCCACTAGGTTTTCCTCCGTATGACGAATCCCGCGAAGAACCAACCAAACAAAAAGGATAACGTGGATTGTTCCAGCAAAATCATTGCGCGTGTGTCTACAGCGAGTACAGTTGACAGTTTTATTCCAAGTTAATTACTGCACGCACGAGCACAGATATACATATGGTAGGTAATATTTGGCATTTCACTCGATCAAACTACATGTTGAAAGGATTTATGGTGAAGGAAAATTTCGATACATACATTTTAAGAACAAACCGGGACCAGTTGCGAAAAATGCAACTTCAAGGGCTTCCGGCTGGAATTGACCACCGAGCTACGGAAGCCATTGCCGAGGGCTTAGTCACGAGTTCTGTATATATATATATATATAATATATATATATATATATATATATATATATATATATATATATATATATTATATATATATATATATATATTTATATATATATATATATATATATATATATATATATATATATATATATATATATATATATATATATATATATATATATATATATAGTGAAAGTGGTCTTACCTCAAAATGATAAAAGCTGCAACTGTCAGTTTCACGCCGCAAAGCCGCAACTGTCAGTTTCACGGCTTTTATCATTTTGAGGTAAGACCACTTTCACTATATATATATATATATATATATATATATATATATATATATATATATATATATATATATATATATATATATATATATATTAAAAATATTTATTAAGTTGACTCTGACTAACTAAAAACGTATGACAACGTTCAAAATGTTCTTAAAGACGTTTCGATCAAAAAGCTTCGATCTTCGTCGGTTAAAAAAGGTAAAAAAGCAATTACAGCTTATTATATACAGTAGGTTAAAAATTATGTAAATCAGTAAAAACTACGAGAGGGATTTATAAATCGATTTATAAAACGTTAGTCAGAGTCAACTTAATAAATATTTTTAATATGTACAATCCTGGCTGCAATTTTAGTATTTACCGATATATATATATATATATATATATATATATATATATATATATATATATATATATATATATATATATATATATATATATATATATATATATATATATATATATATATATATATGCGACAGATTAACTCGTTGGTTCTGTTTAGAATCGCTCTAAAACAATTGTTAGATACCAGTTAGATAAATTTGATATATGTATATATTCATATTTCTTATTTACATATTTAAATTGTATATCATTTTAATTTATTCCTTCCCAGGACCCTTATTGATAGCAGTATTATTTTTACTGAAAAGGTTGTATCCTGTTTAAATAAAGTTTAATAATAATAATAATAATATATCCGGGACGTTTCCGTTGAACATTTCGGGATTTCCCTGATTCTGCGTTTATATATATATATATATATATATATATATATGTAATATATATATGTGTAGATATGCATCAAGCCTATATATACCTCCGAAAATTCGGAGAAAATTCCCTGACTGGAATCGAACCCGTAACCTCTGATTGCCGGTGAGACGCTCTAACCATTGAGCCACACGAACTCAGATGGAGAGCGAAGGTTAATTAATGGTCCGATGTGATATGTGTGATATGCCTACTCTTTCGAGTCTCAACGTATCGTGTTCAGTTAATATTAACTGCAAGTTATATGTGAATATATTAGAACTGGTGAAGAAAAATATATATATATATATATATATATATATATATATATATATATATATATATATATATATATATATATATATATATATATATATATATATATATATATATATATATATATATAGCAAAGTGAAAAGGTGGTAAACTGCCAAGAATTTAGTGACGAGATACTGACGTTTCGAGCGGAGCCCTTCATCAGAGTAAGACTGGTCTTACTCTGATGAAGGGCTCCGCTCGAAACGTCAGTATCTCGTCACTAAATTCTTGGCAGTTTACCACCTTTTCACTTTGCTATATATTCAAAACACTGTCTACGCAGCACTCTACTTTTTTATATATATATATATATATATATATATATATATATATATATATATATATACCACCATATATACAGAACTCGTGACTAGGCCCTCGGCAACGGCTTCCGTAGCTCGGTGGTCAATTCCAGCCAGAAGGCCTTGAAGTTGCATTTTTCGCAACTGGTCCCGGTTTGTTCTTAAAATGTATGTATCGAAATTTTCCTTCACCATAAATCCTTTCAACATGTAGTTTGATCGAGTGAAATGCCAAATATTACCTACCATATGTATATCTGTGCTCGTGCGTGCAGTAATTAACTTGGAATAAAACTGTCAACTGTACTCGCTGTAGACACACGCGCAATGATTTTGCTCGAACAATCCACGTTATCAGTTAGTTTATCTTTAAAATTTTCATGCAAGTGCCTGGAGCTGTCGGGGGGTCTATAAATATTTCCAATTAAAATACCTTTTGTTTTAGGCAGCATGATTTCAATCCAAATACATTCTAACTCTTCCGACATTCGAGTTCTTCTCTTCGACAATAAGGTAGTTCGTTTCTTATATAAACACCAACACCCCCTACCACATCATTGATACGTTTGAGTAAGGAAAGATACATTGCAAATCTTAATGTAGAACTACAGAATCCAAATATTGGACCGAAAAAGTGGTGGGGGTTAGTCAAATCACTTTATGGTAATAAAATTCAATCCGGAATCCCTACTTTAATCGAAAATGATCTTTTAATAATTGATGCAAAAGAGAAAGCTGTAATTTTTAATGAATATTTCAGCACACAGTGTAGATTGGATAAAAATGAATCTCCGCTACCTAATTTAATTGCTTTCCAAAATATGAGAAATCTGTCAGATATTTCCACATGTGAACAGGAGGTTAAAATATTACTCAGTAGTGTTGATGTTTCTAAAGCTTGTGGTGTCGATGGTGTGGGTAATTTCTTAATTAAAGCTAGTGCAAATGGTATTGCCAACTCCTTTTTTAGGTTCATGAATATATCTCTTTCTAGAGGAATATTTCCGTCGAAATGGAAGTTGGCAAATGTAATACCCATTTTTAAAAAGGATGATCGCCAGTTAAAATTGAATTATCGCCCAATTTCACTATTGATATCATTGTCAAAAATTATGGAAAAAATAGTCTTTATCAGGCTCTATAATTTTTTGCTAGAAATTCGGTTTTTGAATCGTTTTCAAAGCGGGTTCCGCCCTGGCGATTCTACAGTAAATCAATTAATTTTAATTGTTCATAAAATATATGAAGCATTGGAATTTATAGTAGTTTATCTCCAGCATGTTTATGCGGAGCTTATTGTGAATCAGTAATTCATTACTTTTTATATTGTTCCCGATATGCTGCTCTTAGATTATCCTTACTCTCGGCTGCTGCTCAAGTTTATGGTGAAGGCTGGTTTCTTTTGTCGGATTTTCAAAAATGGAAAATTTTCTTATTTGGTTCAATCGTTTTGAGTATAGATAGTAATAGATGTATATTTATGCATGTTCAAAAATACATCAAGCAAACTAATCGTTTTTCTAAAGATTAACCTATTCTATCTTTGAACTTTCAATGGAACCATTCTTTAAATTGCAAAATACAAACCAGGTTGCTCTAAATATAATGTCGAAGGTTTATTTTGTGTATACTTGTTGATAGTTATCAAATTAAATGAGGTTTTAAATAGAACGATCGGAGGATGAACTTTCCGTAATTTGACCCTTTTAATAACTGTCAACAGATTACAGATACAAAGAGCGAAAGTGGACGGGTATTCTATAATTTAGCGATGACACACACTCTTTCTTGATACAGCTTGCTGTGTAATAATTCTCGACCAAATTTGCAAGACAAGAATGATTCCGTGTGAGTAAATACAAAGTTGTATTGAGCGTCCATAACTATAAGTTTATCCTTTGATAATCAAAAATCAAAAAAAATCACAAAATCACATTGAAGCTCTTCAACTTCGTCTATAGACTATATTTCCAATATTTCCTTGGCTTTTTGCGTTGAAAATTGATGATCTTAAAATCCCGCCGACGATAACCGTCTGATCTGGTCATGGATTAAAGAAATAACAGCAGAAAACGAATCGCATCGCATTCTTTGGCGAACAACAACATTGGCAACAGATGGAAAATATTTAGGGAAAACTGCAACAACATCTTTACAATACACGCTAAAAACCATCGGTGAACGCATACTCCGCTATTTCGTTTAGAATTTGTTGGCTTCGTCAACTCAACGTGTTTAAAACTACCCCTCCCCTGACAGAAAATCGTTTAGCAGATCACGTGACCAGCGTGCTCAGCGAGTCCGCCGAGCGTGTGAAAAGCCTGGGTACGAGGTTGGAACTCTGCAGGCTTGATGTCTTGTGTCTTTCTAACGCCGTGGAGCAACCAAAGGGTCTTCCATTCCGAGTGCAAAGAACAACTCCACCGTTCAGAGAAGAGACACCTTGAAGCCGTAGCAGAGCTCCGAAAGAGTCTATGCGTTGACGACCTACTGACAGGAGGCCGAACCGTGCAAGAAGCCAACGAGAACAAGCAAACTGCCATTGAAAGTTCTGAGTGACGCGACATTAATGGGCATCAAACGTACCACAACTCGAGAATTGTGAATCCGTACTAAGCCGCGACGGAGAACAATCAGCAGCCAAGCCACAATTTGCTGTGAAACCGACGGAGACGAAGCCTCTTGGCCTAATCTGGAACAAACTGAAAGATACCCTCAGCATAGAACTCGAAAACGATACCAAACCGACAACGAAACGACAAGTGCTCAGCAAACTAGCCGGCCAGATCTACGACCCTCTCGATATAGCATCACCTCTCACGCTCGAAGGTATACTGCTTTACACTTTACTGAGACATCTGCGACGCGAAGACATCATGGGACGTCAGTTTACAAGGAGAAATGGAGAGATGGAATAAATGGATAAATCACACTAGCAGCGAAGTCACGCATCGCCAAACGTGGAATCACGACATCAATGCTGAAATTGGTTGCAGAGTAGCAGTGGCAACGCGAACATACAGCAACATGGATGCCTAGACTGTATTGGATACAAGGCACTGGAGAATACCTGCAGTTCGTAGCTAACCAGTAGAAAATATTCAAGGACACCCAAGCATACATGAATTGGCGTAAAAAATTGTCATTAAATGCACAAGTCGCAGGATGAAGTTTTCAGAGAATCCGTCGAAATCTGACGAACATCGTTGATGAGGATTGTATGGATTTCTGCTTGTTGTGCAAATTATCGCAATTACAATTTCAAAATATATGTATTATTCTGTAGTTTGTAGATTATATGCTGTATTAGATTCTTGTTTATTGATTCTTGGTAGGAACTCAACGCCTGTTGGACAACCCGACAGTTTGCTGTCAGTTATTTCCATTCTCGTTTTTGCGGTATCTGTCGTTTGTATTTCCCGCAGTCAAGTAAACCGGAAAACCTGCTATAGAAAAGTGGAATACGGTATTGTGTGGGTACTCCACTCCCTGATTTCACTGACTTGAACTGTTAGCCTTATTAGGCAAAACTACATCACAGGCATCCCCTCGAAGCGAGGGTTATAATCTCGCTGCGGCAGGGATCCATTTCTCACGAAAGGTTTATATATATTATATATATATATATATATATATATATATATATAAATAATAAACTCCACAAGATTTTTAATCGGAATACCACAAAGATTTCGTACAGCTGCATGCCGAACGTGGGAGCCATAATCGAGGGAAACAACAAGAAACTGTTGCGGAACAGCGTAAACCCCGAGCTCGAGAGGAAATGCAACTGCCCGAAAGATGCAAAGTGCCCCCTGGACGGTGAATGTCTCTCCAAAGACATTGTCTACCGTGCAACAGTAACCTGCGGCAATGCAACTGAAACGTACGTTGGACTGACCGCAACCAGCTTCAAATCCAGATACGCAAACCATAAGGCCTCATTCAAAACGGAAACAAAACGAAACGCAACAGAACTGAGCAAACATATTTGGAATCTGAAAGACAAAAATTTGAACTACGCTATCAAATGGAACATTTTATGCCGTGCTCCCCACTATTCTAATATCACGAAACGATGTAATTTATGTATAGAAGAGAAGTTTTATATTTTATGCAAACCGGAGAGCGCAACTTTGAACAAACGGAACGAACTAATTAGTAAGTGTAGACATAAAGCGAAATTTCTGTTAAGGAACGTCTTCACGAGTTAAACACGCAAAGTCTCTAATTACAGGCGTGATCTCATAATGTTATAAGATAGGCCAGTAACGGAAGATGTAATATGATGCTTGTGGTGCTGTAGGTGTTTTTATAAGTCACATTTAGTCTAGCACTGATGAGTGCAGGTTCGCCTGTACGAAACAGAACTGTATGCAATAAACTAATGTCGAAAGTGTAACCGTGTCCAGTTATTCTATATATATATATATATATATATATATACTGTATATCACGATTGGTTCGGTTTCTTTTGTTCTCCAGCGGGATATAAATCTGATATATCAATATATATATATATATTGGCCGTCCTGCCTAATTAATAATCTCAACTAGAGTACGCCGGTAGCGCCCCCATACCAGAGGAAAGGCAAGCATTTGTTGTTTGACAAGTCAGGAATTTATTACAGTTTGCATGGAGTATAAAATGTGGGACTAATACTGAATGAATGCGCATGTGCACATCGCTTACTTACATGCACATCTCTTATCGCACATCTCTTACTGAAGTAAGTTTTGAGTTTTAAGTATGTTTTAAGAAACCTCACCAATCATGATATAAGTCGGTTACGTTAATATACACAATGTTGTAGTGAATGTGAGAGAGCTCGGAGTAGACAGACGATATGTGGACGATCGTCAAGCTCATATCCTCCACATATCATCTGTCTACTCCGAGCTCTCCCACATTCACTACAACATTGTGTATATTAACGCAACCAGGCAGTACATATATCAATTGAACCAGTACATTGTAACATTCGCTCTCCATCTGAGTCTCGTTAGGTCAATGGTTAGAGCGTCTCATCGGCAATCAGAAGGTTACAGGTTCGATTTCTGTACGGGACTCAGAAAAATTTTCTGAGGATATGAGCTTGACGATCGTCCACATATCATAAGTCGGTTATACACCTCGACCTCCGGATATATGTTATTTCTATAACAAATATCCCTCGGTCTCGGTATATAACCTATAAATAGTGGAGCATAATAATAATAAAAATAAATAAAAAGTTTTTCTTAAACGCATTAAACTAACGTCTCAATGCGTTTTACAAGACAGATAAAAATGTAGGACTAACTCCATATAAGAAAGTAAAAAGTCATTTTGGGTGATCCATTTGAATCGGACACTATTTTGGCAATGTGAAGCCCTTCACATTGGCGAGTGGTGATGTGACGAACTACATAAAGAGGTTTTACGAAGGGTGTACACGTTTACATAAAGAGGTTTTTACGAAGGGTATACACGTTTACGCAAAGAGGTTTTTACGAAGGGTATACACGTTTGCGTAATATAATAGGTACAGTACGTGTGTTATGTATTTAGACTGGCTAATTCCAAATCTATTTTACCCTGTTTAAATAAAGCTTATCAATCAATCAATCAATCAATCATAACGTTCAAAATAATATACGATGAAGCGGCTGGCTTATTGCCGAATAAACCGTTCTTACGAATGGTATGCACGTTCTCGTAATATAATAGACCCGTATGTAATGTATTTAGACTTGATAATTCCAAAACTGTTTTCAGAATTGAAATCGAGTAAATATTGGCCGAGCTAACGTTCAAAATCTACGTACGATGAACGGGCCTTTTGGGATTTGTTATCGACAGACGCGGTCTGGGCACTGGGAACCATGGATGGGGAAAAGAAACTCTAGGTGTGGGCGGTAAATACGTACCTAAAATGAACAGGTTTTGTGATTGGCTATATGGAACAAAAGTGGTTAGGTTAGGACATTGGTTTCTTTGTGGTTGATTCTATTGTTTTATTGTTTTAATCAACCAATCACAAAACATGATAGTATAGGTAGGTGATGACCCGGTGTGGGTAGTGGTAGAAAAGGCGAGGGATGGGATTATTGCGGAACGTATTTCTAGTATAATACTGTAAGTCGTGATCAATCCTCATTGTTTCCATTTATTTTCTATTTTCGTTGGTGCAGCGATAGGATGAAAAACATAGCATTAGATGATGTGGAACCTCCAGTGGATGACGGTCTTAAAAAGACAGACGAAGCCAGCAACGAGGCTGTCGTCGACGTTGTCGCCGATCAGTCTTTTGTCACAATTATGAAGAACGTCGTCGTCGTTAGCTTTGCATTTCTTCTACTTTTTACGTCTTTCCAGTCACTGCAAAACCTGCAAAGCAGCCTCAACAAAGACGCAAACCTCGGTCTCATATCACTGATAGTCATATATACCAGTCTCATAGTTTCTTGCATGTTCGTACCGCCAGCCATGATTGGACGACTCGGATGCAAATGGACATTGATGATTTCAATGGCGTGCTACTCAGCGTTCATTGCAGCAAATTACTATCCACGTTGGTACACACTTGGATTTGCGTCTGTAATGCTAGGTAAGCTACGTTAAAGTGACTGCACCCCAAATACGATAATACCAACTATAAGAATTAAAAAATCGGAATTGCGGTCGCAATCGAAGGCCATCGCGATAGCAATCCTGAATATTGGGTGGAGGGGGCATGCTGAGCGCATATTAATGGCCTATAACATGAATGTAACGTATAATCGCGTCCCCTATGGAACGAAAACATTCTTTCGAATGTATTTTAGAAAAAATGAAGAATACATTTCCATTTTCTAACTAAAAATATATTTACGCAACAACGACCTTTTACTGTTTGAAGCTTTTGTAGTGTAGTTGAAAATGGATAATAACCATTCATTTGCAAATTTGTAAAACAGCGAACTATTATAATAACTAAATAGCCGAAACTGTTCAAATTTTGCGTGCAATACCTGCACTAAACATAACAGTGGAAAAGTCTACTGATGTTTCTATACCAATAGTCACTAAGAAAGAAACAACTTGTCTCACAGACAGGGTTAGAAACCAGTTGTAACACTTGATGATTGAAATTAACAATTAATTCAGTGAGTATTAATGTCTGCTATAGTTTTCATAATAAATAATCAACACATATGATCAATAGTGCTAACAGATAACTTTACCCAAAGTATCAGACTCCATAACCTATGAATCATGATTTTATAATACTCACATTGCACATACCTTACTGTGATACACATATGTAAACTGCATGAGTGACGCATGTTCCTTGACTATAATTGTCAGCATCGACATATACCAAACGATTCAATGTATAAACTTTTCCCAAACCCACAGTGTTGTCTGACTATTGTTAACCGCGCAATACCCCGGTAACTAGGCCCTGTCTTCGCACACCCGGCTCGGAATTTTGCATCACCCATTTATAAATAACATTTTGAAGGTGTGTTCTAATTGCTAAAAGCCATGTTCCATCACAATAGCGTAGCATCTGGCTGGTTGGTTGGTTTGTATTAATAGCTCGAAATGCGGACAAATGAACCAAATTTGACGCACAAATTATTGCAATGAGCTATTTTCTTTTGTTATGGCTGCAAGAATTATGGGTAAAAACGGACAAACAAGGATACTGACGTCATCTCGACGGAGTTCTATTAGACAACTCTCCCTCGTTGTCTATGAGCAAATAGTCAACTCGGACGATTGTTTTAGTATCAACCATAAACAACCTTTCTTTTACGTAAAAAAGTGTTATCAATCATTGTTCCGAATTTTCAGATAGTTTTACCTTTTTGTTTTCTCCCCATTCGAAATGTAGAGAAGCTCGATGGCACATGATAAACAATCGCTCACAAAAAACGAGATTGTAATTACTTTGCTTCAAATTCGGTGTAGATATACTCCATAGGCATAAGCGAATTCATTTTCTTATTCGAAAATGTCAAACTGAATAAATGGAAGTACAGTATCGGACCAATGTTTTCATGATTTCATCACTCATACAGTATATAAATTTTAGCGGACGCCATGTTCGGCCTAGATTTCCGGTTTTGCTTGACCCAGGGCATTTTGCCTCCACAGCGGAAGGTCAGCGAAAATGGCCCTGCGATCGGCTGGTCACATGACACCCAGAATTTCTGGGCGTTTAGATATGCTAATTTCTGTGGTCTTTGTTCCATTTGCCTTTGTATACTTTGTTGACCTGAATAATTGAGAAATATTCAATGCTCTTCAGAATTGTTCATGTCAGCATTCGTCGACATAAAAGCAGCTAACAAGCTTAATAATCCACCATACATCCATGGTTATCTCTTACAAAAGGTATGAAGAAGCATATATCCAATCTAGCGAAAGCTATCACTTCTAATTTGCTGTAAAATTTGAAGACAGCATTCAGATTTAGATGAATAAATTATACTCGGCTGAATTAATTACGTTTTATGATAAGCCAATCGCATTATACAATGGACCAGCCGATCCCAGGGCCATTTTCGCCGACCTTCCACCGCGGAGGCAAAATGCCCTGGGAACGAGGTTGGTTGTGGCTTTTGATTTGTCTGGAAAGAATATTCCAGTTATAAGAAGTTTTGTGATTGGATAACTCTACTAGTGGTCTATCCAGCCAATCAGAATACCAAATTTGTAATAGACCACTAGTTGGTCGAAACTAAAACTGTATAGAACACGGAATTTTTCCCGCCATTTTTGAATTCAAACGAAAGGTTGCTAAAACGTTTTTAAAAAGTTTAAAAATGTAAAATTTTGATCTTTTAAGACATCGCTCATGTATTTCTTATTACTCAATTGCTTTTGCTCGCACAATTCAGTTGAGAGTGATTTTGCGTAAGTAAGTGATTTTCAGGATTGTAATAATTACCTATCGCGTGGAAAATAAATCAAAGAAAGAAAAAAAAAAGTGAAATATATATATATATATATATATATATATATATATATATATATATATATATATATATATATATAAATCGCGTGGAAACACTCGCCCTTCGGGCTCGTGTCTCCACAACGATTTCTCGTTCTCCCAAACTTCCATTCGTGTTTCTATACATGTAACTGTATGGAAAAAAGGAAAATGATTTCCATTTCTTAAATATAAAATTAAACTAGATGCAGAATTTGTTTGTCTGGAAGACTCGAGTGGGTTGAACACACGCGGAGTTGAGATTATCACTACCCGTTATCTTTGTACGAGAATTTGAATTTTGAGCTTGATGACGTAGTTGTTTAAGTGAAATTAATTTTCGTCTAGATTTCAGGAAGTGTCACTTGGACAGTGACGAAACATAATAGTAATATTAGAATTGGAGTGACCAATTTACCAGTTTTGCATTGTCCATTGGACGAAAATTGATTTCACTTGTACAATTAACGACGTCATCAAATTCAAAGCTCGTATCTAGATAACGGCAAGTGATAATTAGAACTTTTTGAAATGAGATTTTTCATTCCTAACATACATTCGAAATTAGAAGAATATAAAAGGTGATTTTTAAGTTTCTCATTTCAACTTGCCATTGCAGGTTTTGGTGCGGCGCCACTTTGGTCTGCGAAGTGCGCTTACCTCACAACTACCGCCATTGCGTATTCGAAGGCAAACAACAAGGATCAGGATGCTGTCATAACAAAATTCTTTGGCATATTTTTCATGATATTCCAATCTGCTCAAATTTGGGGAAACCTGATATCTTCGGCTGTTTTACAACAATCGTCCAAGCCGTCATCAAACTCAACAAATACCACCGGAGTGGACGTGCGTGCTATATGTGGGGCCAACGACTGCGGCCAGGGTTTGTCTCAAAATAGGTCTGACGTTCTCATAGTTCCTGAACACTCCACTGTCGTTATGTTGGTCAGTATATATTTGGTTTGTGGTATCCTTTCCATTCTGGTGTTGCTGTTTTTTCTTGATAAGTTGCATGGCGAAGATGAAAAGGAGAAACAGCCAGTGTTTCATTTGTTCTTTGCCACGTTGTATCACCTGAAAGACATCAGAATGATTTTAATCATTCCCTTGACAATTTACAGTGGATTGGAACAAGGATTTATTTTTGCTGACTTTACAAAGGTAATAGTCTCCCTCGCAGCAGCTCTTAGTGTGTTACCCAGGGGAACGGGTGACACACCAAGAGCGGCTGCGAGGGAGACTACAAAGGTAACTAATTAGATTAACGAAATAGATTTCTTTGTAAGACCCGAATGAAGGTCAGTAATCACAAGTAGTTTTCGAACGGCCGTGTAATCTAATGTCAGTTAGTGCAATCCGATCCGGACTCCTTTGCAAATTATTTTTTGTTAGAAAATCTTCCTCAAATCTGTCCTTAAATATGTTAGTATACCCCCTCGGTATGTCCAAAAATTTCCAAACATTTTGTGGACAATTTTAAAATGAGCTATAGTGAGGAAGAATAGTATGTTTGATCTAAAAGAAGCCAGGAAACTTTGAAAAAACTATTTGAGATCGATCTGAGCCAGTTCAAATTTGAATCAGCCATTCACACTGATTTCGTTTCGACTCGTATCCATTTGAAATCGTTACAGTAAGGTGCAGTGTGACCAACACCATATACACTGTAGACTTCCTATTTTCGCACCTAATATCATAATTCACGTGGCATTCTTGCGCACCAAAATCCTAAGCGACAGTAGGTAAACCCCATCCACTGATGCAAATAATTATTCATAATTATTCACAATATTGTTAACGCGTCACGCGTTGGTCACGAACGATGTGACCAACGCTGTGACCCGTAGGCGTTACGGACGGAAGTGTCAAGGAGATTGAGTCATGATGTATCATCGAGTCCTACTGAACCTTCTCTGACCTGTTTTTGTCCAGCCATTCTATCTGGCACTAATATCGCCCAACGTTCATCATTTGCATGCGCCATGGACATTATGCGGGGAAAAACTGAAGATAAATTATATCGAGATGATAAATACACCTTTTCATTTCATAATGGTATTGACCAACATCAAGTATTGTACGACCTCGCCGCCTGAAGGAACAAGACAACCGTTTAGAAATTCGCCATTTTTATGAAGAGATGAAGCCGAATAATTTTGGCTAAATCGTCTCTTATCTTGCTTTCTTTCACAGTATAAGGGATTTCTATCAGGAAGAGAAATAGTTCGGGGAGCAGTTAGAAGAACTGTTAACGATTTGAAACGTGTAGATCAAAATATAAACGAAAGCGGTTTCAAGTCATTACTTTCAAATTGTTGCTAAGTTAATTGTTCCTAAGGTTGATATTTGCGTATTTCATCTTAATGCACGTGTGAGAGGTTCGTTAATATAATATAATTTCTAGTGTTAATATACAGTAGTGTAATATATAGTGTAATTTCTTTTTATTTCGTTTGCCAAAAACGTTTTTAGATTTAAACGTATACACATTTTCTCCACCGTTTACTTTAGCATATCTTACAGAAAGAAATTGCATGAGGATAAGGATGAGGGTAAGGATAAAGGGAACGACGAAGAATCCACAAGGGAAGGATATAGTGAAATGTGCGATCAATGTGAAAATGTTACTGTGCACATTGTCTATTTAGCTAATTGTCATAAATGTTTATGGAGAGACTTTTACGAGGATACTCATCAGTGTAAACTATATGACTTAGCATCGCCATTAGCTATTTCTCGTTTACTTGATTTTTGTACGACATGCCGTCATGATAGAGTAAACGATGGAGAAAATGTGTATACGTTTAAATGTAAAAAGTGTTTGTTGAACAAAATAAAAAATTACAAGGTGGCCTGAGTAAAACAGGACAGAGAGGGTTCAGTAGGTGTTGATGACGCTTCATGACTAGCTTCTCTCTGCGGGTTGGGGCGGGCGGAGGGGAAAGAGAGCCTGCGCGGATCCCATACAATTTTGCTTCTCTGCGTCCGTACGGGACGCGAAATGCTCATTGGCTAATTTGCAATGACGTCATGCGATATTTGTTACGAACAAATGCAACACGGCCGAAATGTTTGACAATGACAACAGAGAACGTATTGTAAAACATGTTTTGAACTCTTTAAAGTTTTCCTTGGAGTTGAAAGATGAGCAATATTCTACAATTGATAGTTTGCTTAACGGAAACGACGTTCTAGCGGTATTACCAACGGGATACGGGAAAAGCCTTATCAACTTTTGGTTCTCATAAGCAAGATCGAAAAAGGCCAACCGAAGTGTGCAGCTCTGCACAGCAGTGCTGTCGTTGTATCTCCTCTTAGAAGTATCGTAGACGACCAAGTTGAAGAGGCTAAGGCGTAGTCGTAGACTAAGGAAGAGTACTCTTCGTGCGCTCGGTTTCAGTGTTTTCTTCGTACTCATAGCAATCAGCTGGCAATTTATAAATATATGTTGACAGACGTTAGTAAAAGGGTCAAATTACGATCAAAGAAACAATTGCTTCGTTCTATTTTAAAATCCATTTAATTTGATAACTATCAACAAGTACACACAATATAAACCTTCGACATTATATTTAAAGAGATTTTAGAGCAACCTGGTTTGTATTTCTGCCTTTAAATACGGTTTCAAAAGTGGACGGGTATTCTATAATTGCTCCAAAACTTGCACTCTCGACAGAATTTCACCTTCGAATCCTCGCTTTTTAGATGGCAAGTAACTTCCAAGTATCACCATACTTAACTTTCAATGACACTTTACAGCATCTACAGTAGCGGTTTCCTCCCCGAACACGATTTTGTCGATGTTACAGTTTTTAACAGCCGACATGCTGTCAAAGTCTCAAAGAAGATAAACACCGTTACACCAGCCTGCGTTCAACGCGTTCGCAATAACATCCGGTTCGCGCTAATTGGCTAATTTTTGACAGCACGTTGATGGAGAACTTTGAGGGCGGGAAGCAAAGTTGTATGGGTTGCGTGCTTCCCAGGAGAGCCTGCACGCAGGCTAATTCATGACTCGTGATCACTTCCGTACGTAACGCATACGTACCGCTAATTACTTTTATGCGTATCATGACCGCAATGCGTGTGTACCATACTGAATAATCAATAAGGCGGCATCCCAGATATGTGCCTAATATGTCCGTAACGCTAAATACTTTGTGCGTAATGTCTGTAACGCATGCGTACCACACTGAACAATCAATAAGGCGACATCCCAGATATGTGTCTAATATGTACTGTACGTAACGCTAATTACTTTATGCGTAATGTCTGTAATGCATGTGCACCACACTTAACAATCAATAAGGCGACATCCCAGTTTTGTGCGTAACATGTCCATAACGCATCATCATCATTGGTTATCTGCCAGTTGGCAGGTTTTAGGCATGTAGTTTCTCCAAACTTCTCTGTTCTGTGCCATACTCTTAAGTTCAGCATAGTTGATTCCTCCACATAAGTCGTTTAACATCATCACACGTTTCCTTCCTCTTGGTCGCTTTCCAATGATACGTCCTTCTATCACCTCTCTCAGCAATCCGTCTCCTCTCAAAATGTGACCAATCCACCTTTTTTTTCTTTCCATTATTACATTCATTATCGTCCTTTTCTCTTTCACCAAACCTAAAACCTTCTCATTTGACATCTTGTCTCTCCAACTTATTTTCTCCATCTTTCTCCATATCCACATCTCAAATGCCTGTATTCTTTCAGCTTCTTTCTTTCTCATTGTCCAAGTTTCACATCCATATAAGGCCACACTCCATACAACAGATTTTATGATTTGTTTTTTCAACTTTCTGTCCATTCTCTGGGTTAGCAGTTCTCTTCTATTATTGAAAGCCTTTTTTGCCATCGCAACTCTAGCCTTTATTTCTTCTTCGCATCTATCATCTTCCGTCACTAAAGCTCCCAGATATCTGAATTTCTTCACCTGCTCTACTGTATTTCCATAGATTTCAATATGTAGTTTTACTCCTCCTCGCCTTGATATTCTCATCGATTTCGTTTTCTTCACGTTGATCTTCATATCGTACCTTCTTCCTTCCAGTCACATCCAATGAATCCATCATTTTCTGTAAACCTTCCTCTGAGAGCTTGGTCATCTTTCATTAATACACCACCCACGAGAACTCCCTCCTCAATACCATCCAATGCCTCTATCATCATCATCTCCGCATATATCGAAAACAATATTGGTGAAAATATTGCTAAAAAGACATCCTTGTCTCACCCCCTTCCTAATGTTGCTGGTTCTGTCACTTCGTCAGCTACTCTCACTACTGCTTCTTCATGCATGTACAATCTACTTATCATTCTTCTATCCCGCCAATCAATTCCAATCTTCTTCAAAATCTCCATCAATTTTGTCCAGTTAACTCTATCAAACGCTTTATCGTAGTCAACGAAACAAATGAAAACAATATTTCATATAACATACGTAATGTTGCAATCATATCCCTTGTACCGCATCCTCTCCTGAATCCAAATTGCGTATTACCAATGAAGTGATTTGCCTTCGACTCGATTCTTCTCGCCAAAACTTTCAGCATTATCTTGGATGCATGTGTTATGAGGCATTGATGTCCGGTTTTCTTTACATTCCATCGTATTCGTCTTTTTCGGTAATGTCACTATTATTGCTTTAGTGAAATCTTTGGGCCATTGTCCTTTTTCATACATCTCTTTGCAAAAAGAAATAAGTTCCCTCCTGGCAGTTCCACTTAGTCTCTTTAACATTTCTCCTGGGATGTCATCAACAACCACTGCTTTTCTATCTTTCATTTGTTTAATTGACTCTTCTATCTCATTTTCCAGCACTTCTGGTCCTAAACTTTCACTCTCAACTTTTTCTTCTTGTTCAACTTCCATCTGATCTTCTAAAGGTTTGTTTTCTTTATTGTACAGTAGTTCTATGTATTCTTTCCACCTATTTCACATATTTCCGGTTCGGTCAAACATACTCCATTTTCATCATTTATTGCGTATACTTTACTTTGAGTCCTCTTGTCTCCAGTCATTTTCTTAATTCTTGCATACATCTCATCTAATTTACCTTTTTTATTAAGTCTTTTCAGTTCAGTACATTCTTCTTTCCACCATTCTTCTCTTGCCTTATCTGTCTCTCTCCTTAATTTATTATTCAATTTACGATACATCTTCTTTCCTTCTATTGTATTTACTGATTTCCATCTTCGTCTTTCATCCATCTTATCCAACATTTTTCCAGTTATCCAATTCTTCTTCGCATTTACTCCTTTTTTAACCCCAATATTTTCATTCGCACTTTCTGTAATGCATGTTTTCAACCTTGTCCACCGTTTTTCTATCGACACTACATCATTTGCTTTAGAAATTTCGTTCACTCCATTCTGGAATTTTACAACATTTTCTTTTAGTTTTTCGAGGTCCCATTTACTTTTCACATTTTTCTTACTTAATACTTTTAGTTTTATTCTTATCTTCATCATCACCAAATTGTGATCCGACCCAACATCAGCTCCAGGATAAATGCATGACTTTTTCACACTGTTACTATAACGTTGACTTACTAGTATGTAGTCTAGTTGGTATCTACCTCTGTCACCAGGCATCTTCCATGTATACCTTCTTCTCTTTGGCTGTTTAAACCATGTATTTGTTACCTGAAGTTTATTTGTTTCACAGAATTCGAATAGTTTTTCACCTCGATCATTTCTTGTTCCTAGTCCATACGCTCCTACCACTCTTCCATCTTTTCCTTCTCCTATTACCGCATTCCAATTATGATGAAATTATAATTAAATTATTCTTATACTCATTTACTATCAATTCCTCAATTTGTTCATACACTTTGTCAGCTTCCTCTTCTTCGCTTGCTGATGTTGGCATGTATACTTGGATTAATACAACATCTACTGGTTTTGCTTCTATCTTAACTAATATCATTCTCTCATTGCATTGCACAACTTTCTTAACTCTTTTTCCTGTTGTTGCATCTAATATAATTGCTACGCCTCTTTCACCACCTTTTTCTCCTCCAGAAAATATCACTCTATGCTCCCCACTCCAATAATCACCTTTTTCTTTCCATCGAACTTCTCCTAATCCAAGTATATTTAGTCCATTTCTCTCCATCTCCCTTTTCACATTGACAATCTTCTCCTTTTTTAACATTTTACGCACGTTCCAAGTTCCAATCTTTAAAGTTTCACAAGGTTTTCGCCGGATTACGACCTTGGAATCCTTGTATCTTCCACTGCCGGATGTGACATCGTTAGCTTTGTTAACGATCCCATTTACGTCGTTTATCTTTCTTTGTACTGGTTTCATTACATGCATTACCAAGCGGATTGGTTGCCCATTAGACTCAAGATAGTTCCGCGTTGCTTTCCTTGACGCTGTTCAGACCTTTTCTTAATTTTAAATCATTACTAGCTCTGATTAACAGTGCACCATTGGCTCCTAAGAGCTCCTCTGCCGCCTGAATGTTTGTAAGTCCGTTGACCATTACTTGTTGATTCTTCCGCACTCCACAAACGTCGTCTTGCCAGCTTCCAAAGACCACCTGTATCCCTAGGTAGGGGCCCTTAACAGGTACTACCACTCCGGTGCCAGAGTAGACCTGGAACAGTTTAACGTCATGTTCATCACGCATGCGTACCGCGAATTACTTTTGTGCGTACCAGCATTCGTCACGGCGTTTGTCACATCGCTCGTCACTCCGCCACGCGGTAGCAACACTATGAATGCTAATTACTTCTGTCGGTAGGTGAATATTCCTTGATGAAAGTTCATTACTATTAATGTTCGGCTTATGTTAACTGCTGAACTCCTCTTTATCTTGCTAATTCTTCATGAAAAATATTGATTTTCTACGCACTATTTTTATTAATTCCTTTATAGCCGCTTTGTGTATTTAATTTTATTCCGTTCCACACTCAATACTACGAATTAGATACATTTCCGTGTTGCAGTTTCCTAATTGGATTCTGTCACGATTTTTTGGCTTTAATTCTCATTATTAACGAATTGAAATTGCATGTAATTATTATGTATGGTATTTACGGCTTTCATCTTTGTCATATTGATATGGCCTGGATCTACCTGCTTGGGAAGTTGGTAGACCCAAAGCCTTATCGTGCCCCACCCGACTCCTATGATTCGTCGACCCAGTGGAATGTTGGAATTGGTACGCCAATATGATCTCTGAAGAATTTCGGCGGAGTAATTTCAGTAAAAGTTTCGAATTTTGGAAATATCCGTTCCTCATTATTACTTTGGTACGATTAATCGATTGTCATCCTCTGAAATACTGTTTTTTGTCCATTTCAGTCGTTTGTTACGTGCATATTTGGCATTGATAAAGTGGGTTATGTCATGATCTGTTTTGGTATCGGCGATTCACTGTTCTCGTATTGTCTGGGAAAACTTACGAAGTACATTGGAAGGATTCCGATTTTTATCTCAGGTGCTGTCATTCACCTAGCTGTTTACATTGTCCTCCTTTCGTGGCAAGCAGATCGTGACATGCTTTGGTTGGTCTTCTTAATGGCAGCACTGTGGGGTTATACAGACGCTGTATGGCAAACCCAGATTAATGGTATGTCAAACACGTTGTGGTGCTTTCTTATCTGAATAGACGCTTCACGAATTTGCTTGAATACCCACGAAACAAAGGTTCCAAGTCAAGGTTGGCAATGAGATCGTAATATATTTACTGTTATATTTCATATCCAACCTCGATTCAACTCGTTCGTGACCATTCACAAATTCGGGAAGTGTCTATTATCAACCGTAAGTCTGAAATTAAGAAAACTGAAACGATAACTAGAAATACGTGTATGCAACAACCCCTCGCCTGTTTAATACTATTCGAATTTTTATTGCAATAGATAATTAGCAATTATTCACGGAAGTGGAAGTGAATAGTGTTGGATATTTACCGACACGCGAAGCGTCCAGGCCCGAGGTAAATATCCACCACTATTCACTGACACTGAGGAAAATTTGAGGACAAAGGATAACTAATGAATTCTAGGTGAGTAAACGACAGAGTTCTATAGCGTTTTTATTTCGGTCAGTACAGTGACAATGTTTCACGTGTTTAGTCGTTGAATTTCCTTTAATTTATAAAGATTTTCTATGGGTGTTTACTGTTATAAAATCGGTAGTATGTTTGTAAATGTTATTAGATTTTATGTGAAAGACAATTCAAATTGTCTCATAAACTATATAAAGGCGAATATCGACATATGAACTACAGAGTACACTTTTCATTCAAAATATTTGAACGGAAACTTACAACATTCAGTTCGTTCAATCGAGTTTGTTTTTGGAACACATCATTCGTTGTTTTGCGGGTTTTTGAGCACTTTCTATTCTCTCTTTGCAACTTGTTTTTCAGAAATATTACCTAAACAATTTCCCTACATACAGTTATTGTTTTTTACCTGCCTGCTTTTACCATTTTTTCCATTATGTAAAAAGAAAATCGTTCAAGAGAAGGACACCATCTTGTTTTACGAAACAGTGAATAGTGCAGGATATCCTGAGTTAGAGGAACTCATCAGATTGCGCGAAAAGCACTATCCACTATATATGCTAATAACTGATATAAAAGTGTGTTGTGTAGGTAGTGTAGAAATACAAATTGAATACTCTAAAAGGTTTCTGTACTGTCGAAATAGTGTGTACAGATGGTCTACCGTTTCCAGCGAAAGCCCGTCCCCTGAGAGTGAAAGGACCTTTGCTCAAAATGTTAAGGTCCCAACCTCGTTCCCAGGACATTTTTCCTCCACGGTGGAAGGTTCGGCGAAAATAGCCCTGGGATCGGCTGGTCACATGACACCCAGAATATCTGGGTGTTTTGATATGATAATTTATGATAATTTAAGGTCATTTGTCTTTGTTTACTCTGTTTTTGTGATAATGAGTGATAAATATGCAACGCCCTGCAGACTTGTTCATGTAAAGCATTCATCCTAAAAGCAACTCATTCATAATACAGCTATGATTATCTCATATAAATATCATGGAGGAACAAGTATATATCGAATACAGTTCTTGACAATTAACCAAAGCCCTTATATTTCTTATTTGCGGTAAAATTTAAAGTGAGGGAATTTCTTAACATGTGGATTTAGATGAATAAATTATACTCTAGCTTAGTTAATCGAGTTTTAGAACTGGCCAATAAGATTATGGAATCGACCAGCCGATCCCAGGGCCATTTTCGCCGACCTTCCACCGTGGAGGCAAAATGCCCTGGGAACGAGGTTGGTTAAGGTCCGTTTACACCGGCGATTTTTGCTGCGATTTTTCTCTTTTTAACACATGTGATCAAATCGATTGTCTTACAAATGTATTGGACCATTTGTGCAAATCTATGGCATTCAATACTTTAGTGAGTCATCCACGATATCGTATACGTCAGGGTCAGAAAAATCGCAGCAAAAATCGCATGTGTAAACAGTCCTTTAGACGGCCTACACACTATTTCGTCAATACACCAAGCTTTTAGAGTATTCGATTTGTATTAACATATTTATTTGTCAATCTTCAGTGGATTTTATTTTATTAATTATTTTATTATTTTGAGTTTTCAATATAACGCTGAGAACCTTCAAACTCTTCATGTTGCCAAAACTCATTATTCTTAAAATAATTAAATAGTTGTTCAAATAACTTCAGTGATAGCGGTATACCAATGTACAGCACAGAAGTGTGCTTTGATGAACCATCAGTTACTTAGAACTATTGCAAGTAAAAGCATACACGGAATCACCCGGAACTCCTGGAACCCCCGCATTAACCTACCCGGAACAAACTCTAAATCGAAATTTTGTAGCCCTTGGGGCAACCAAATTTCATGTACCACTTTAACATAGAAACATAGAAAGATTTTAACTGTCTGTGATGATCGAAGAACTTTTGGTGGAAGCGAAGTGAGGTTTTTGCCGTTTTTCGTGTTCGCGACCACTTCCCTCGTGCACAGATTGCGCGAACTCCGGTAATCTTGCGAGGCGCGTTTCCCACGATTGGAAAGTATATGGCGCCAACCTGGTTCCCAGGGCCTTATGAGGTTGACACGGCGCGTCCGCCATGAAGTTTGTTTATTTAAATGAGTTTACTACAATTCGGATTTACCAGTGATGTCTCTGAATGTTGGCCTCGAGGTATAACCACATCTTTCTTGCATGTCTTTACAAGACATAATTCATCATGATCTATACTGCATAGATAAGCATTTCCCAAACTCAAAAAAACTACACAACATTTTTAACAGAAAGACGATTAAGGTCGGCTACAGCTGCATGGAGAATATGAAGAGCATTATCATGAATCACAGCACCCTGTTCTCTCAAAACAACAGCAGAACAAACCCACAAGTGCAACTGCAGAACCAAAAGCGACTGCCCGCTTCCTAGAAATTGCTTAACTTCAAGCAAAATGCACAAAGCAAAAGTTACTACGACGGACAGGACAGAAACAAAGGAATACATCGGTATGACGGCACGTGAGTTCAAACAGAGATACCGAAACCACCAGAAATCTTTTCGCGATGAGAGATATGCTAACCAAATCGAGTTATCTAAACATATATGGGACTTAAAGAAGAAATGTCGAAACTTTGTTTTTAATTGGTCAATCCTAAAGCGCGCGACCGCATACCGCAGCGGAGGAAAACGATGCAATCTTTGTTTGGAAGAAAAGCTCGCCATTATGAAAGCCGACAAAGGAACCCTGTTGAACAAAAGATCTGAAATAATTTCAAAATGCCGCCACCAAAACAAATTCTATGCAAATAACTTAATCTCCTTAAAGTTCCGGACAGTATATAGGAATAGTTAATCAGAATCCAATCTCAGTTGCCTGAAGATCGTCAATCGGCGTGAAACTCGGAGTTTCCGTAGCTTGGTGGTCGGAGCACTGCGCTAGCATCGCAGGGTCGCGGGTTCAATTCCAGTCGGGAGGTCTTGCTCCACGTTATGGTTAGATGCGATGTCTGCCTGTTGGTGTCGAGTGAAAGCGGCGAATTTAATATGTATATTTACAAAGGTACATAATTTATTTGCTCCTATCCAGTATCCTAAAGTTGAAAACCTGAAGCGACAACAAGCCACCGGAAGCGACGAAAGACCGAAAGGCAATCAGGACGGGCCGTACAAAGATTGGGGACCATCGAAGTCTACGCGTTACCGTGGAAGGGGTGCCAAGCCTGTAAAAAATGCAAAGCCGGCGACAGATGTAGGCACTGTTTCGCGTGTGGAGAGTTCGGTCGCTAATCCTTGTCCTGACTAGGCTCTCGGCAACTTCCTAAGGAGCTCAGTGGTCAGAGCACTGCACTGGCATCGCAGGGTCGCGGGTTCAATTCCTGCCGGAAGGCCTTGAAGTTGCATTTTTCGCAAATGGTCCCGGTTTGGTCTTAAATATAACACTCGACATTTTCCTCACCATAAATCCTTAGAACCTATATATATATATATATATATATATATATATATATATATATATATATATATATATATATATATATATATATATATATATATATATAGTAAGAACAAAAAAGACGAACTTTGGTTACTTCATTTAAACTTTATTTCACTACAGATCTGTTTCGTATGGAAAGCTATAATACTCACCGGATGAGTGTGGTAAGCTAATATAGCTTTCCATACGAAACAGATCTGTAGTGAAATAAAGTTTAAATGAAGTAACCAAAGTTCGTCATTTTTGTTCCTACTATTCTGCTCTACTTAGGTATTGAGCACTCTACGTGATATGATTTTGAACCTGACACTTATCTATATATATATATATATATATATAGGTATTATTTGGCATTTCACTCGATCAAACTACATGTTGAAAGGATTTATGGTGAAGGAAAATTTCGAGTGTTGGAATACATACATTTTATAAGACCAAACCGGGACCAGTTGCGAAAAATGCAACTTCAAGGCCTTCCGGCTGGAATTGAATATATATATATATATATATATATATATATATATATATATATATATATATATATATATATATATATGTATATATATATATATATATATATTTATAATATAGCCATCCACCGTATATGAGCTGTTCTGCAATCTGATAGGTTCTTATACTAGCAAGCTATCAGCTCATATATCACTAGTAATGAAAAAACAAAATGGCGGCGTGATTTTCTCAACCTACTGCAGATGAAACTGGTTGTTTCTTTAACGCACAAGAGCGAAAAACCTGAACTGAAAGGAGTAAGGCTAATATTCAACAGAAAATGCATTAACCAAGTGCAAAATTTACGAAGTTATGATACAAAATCCACTTTAAAAATCGTCTTAAGGCTTTGAAAAACCCGACTGAATTGTGAATTGTTTTGTCAGACAAAATAAAAAGGATAAAAGTTAGCTAGCAACACATATTTATTACAAATATTATGATTATTATTCAGTAAAGATAATTTTTGAAGTAATAAAGCATTATGAATGAAAACTTTTGTTATTTTTAGGTGATAAACATCGAAAATCAACAAAGCCAGATTTTCGCTAATGTTTTTTTAGCTTTCACGTCCTCTTAAAAGCCCAAATATTCACAACCGTGATACAATAACTAAAAATTGACCCACCTTTTGGCTTTTCAAACGATCTTTTTTTCTTTATTGAACCATCTCAACGAATTTTTGGCTCTCAGACAAAATTCTGAAGCTGTTTTCAACTCAGCGAGAAACCTTTCATACGTGATAACATTACGCATGACGGAAGTAGATGTGGCGGAAGTTCGTTGCATTCAATTAAATAATTTATTCACCGTGACATATCAACAGTTTTTCCGATTATTATCTTAAAATCAGGTTTTACTATATTATAAAACAATTATACCATTCGCTCTCGTCGTGTATGAACTAATAGCCAACTCGGCGCTGCGCGCCTCGTTGGCTATGAGCTCATATACGACTCGAGCTCATGGTATAATTGTTAAATATATACGTTGCCGAGAGCCTATATATATATATATATATATATATAGCAAAGTGTTGTGATAATAAATATCGGGTACAAAATCGTACGGGTAGAGTGCTCAATGCTTAAGCAGAGCGGCATAACAGATGATTAAAACACAAGTTACTTCATTTAGAACTTTATTTCCACTACAAACTTGTTTCGTATGGCAAGCGTATTGCTTGTCACACTCATCAGGTGAAAAGTGATACTCGCAGTTAGCGCGTCTGTGTATTTGAGGAGCGTGTGCGTGACGTCATGTTGTTTGTGAGTCGTTTGTTCGTTGTGGTTCATATTACAAGTGTTGAAAATTTACATATTACACAATAAATGTTTCTTTCGATGTCTGCACGTTGAAACAAGTTCATTTCTCTTGTTAAGAGAACTTATCTTTGGTTGATAGATTATGACAAACTTTTCGTGCAAGCATAAACTGCATCTTTTTGTTTTGCTAGAATATGGCTGGCATTTCTTAATGATTCTCCATCTAATGGAGTGACGTGCGTTCGATTCTTTCAACGACCAAATATGTTTACTGAGTTCAGTTGCGTGTTTGTTTTTTTCGTTTCTGAAGGAACTAGTATGGTTCAAATATCTTGTCTTAAATGTTCCTTCTGTCAGTCCAACGTAGGTTTCTTCTGAGTTTTTTTCTATGTTCTTGACTGTTGCTTGATAGACGATGCTTGTCGTTAGGCATTTTCCTTCGAGTGGGCAGGCGCTTTTTTGACGGCAATTGCATTTTCTGCTTTGGGTTTCTTGTATTTGCGTTTCTTGTATCGGCGTCGCGTTATTGAGGATGGTTTTGTTGTGTGCGGAGATGATATTTTGGACATTTGGCATGCAGCTGTAGCTCAGCTACAAACTGACTGTCCAACATCTGTCCAACGACTGTCCAACATCTCCTCCAACCAAGAGACATTTGACTCCAGCACGCGCCCGTACCAAGAAGCCCTCAGAAAAAGCGGCTACATTCATAACCTTCGCTACGAGCAACAACCGTCCCGAGCAAGACAAAACAGACCAAGGAATATTACATGGTACAACCCGCCGTACAGCGTCAACGTAGCCACCGACATCGGGCACAAATTTCTCAAGGCTATTGACGATTGCTTTCCGAAAGAACACCCGCTCAACAAGATTTTCAACAGAAACACGCTAAAGTTGAGCTACAGCTGCATGCCAAATGTCCAAAATATCATCTCCGCACACAACAAAACCATCCTCAATAACGCGACGCCGATACAAGAAACGCAAATACAAGAAACCCAAAGCAGAAAATGCAATTGCCGTCAAAAAAGCGCCTGCCCACTCGAAGGAAAATGCCTAACGACAAGCATCGTCTATCAAGCAACAGTCAAGAACATAGAAAAAAACTCAGAAGAAACCTACGTTGGACTGACAGAAGGAACATTTAAGACAAGATATTTGAACCATACTAGTTCCTTCAGAAACGAAAAAAACAAACACGCAACTGAACTCAGTAAACATATTTGGTCGTTGAAAGAATCGAACGCACGTCACTCCATTAGATGGAGAATCATTAAGAAATGCCAGCCATATTCTAGCAAAACAAAAAGATGCAGTTTATGCTTGCACGAAAAGTTTGTCATAATCTATCAACCAAAGATAAGTTCTCTTAACAAGAGAAATGAACTTGTTTCAACGTGCAGACATCGAAAGAAACATTTATTGTGTAATATGTAAATTTTCAACACTTGTAATATGAACCACAACGAACAAACGACTCACAAACAACATGACGTCACGCACACGCTCCTCAAATACACAGACGCGCTAACTGCGAGTATCACTTTTCACCTGATGAGTGTGACAAGCAATACGCTTGCCATACGAAACAAGTTTGTAGTGGAAATAAAGTTCTAAATGAAGTAACTTGTGTTTTAATCATCTGTTATATATATATATATATATATATATATATATATATATATATATATATATATATATATATATATATACGTGTAGGTTTTGGTCTACGAAATGCAAAGAGTGCTCAACAACATATAGTTAGAGCAAATAATAGATTTTCGCTTACCTCAAAACTGGTCTGCTACAACTTGTTTCATCTGTAAAAGAATCTTCAGGCAGTGACAATATCGAAAGGGATGACCGCTTATTTATAGGCTTTCTGCCAGAAAGTGGGGGCGTATGTGGGGGACAAAGCATGAGGTCATGGCTTTGTTTGCGTTGATTACGCGAAATTTATTACGATGACGACACTGTGAAATTATTTCCGCTCTTTTGTTGAGTAAACTATTCTTATTTTTTTCTTTTAAAATACAAAATTTTTCTTCTAAACATAAATTGCATCGTTTTGATCCTCCTGTGTACGAAATAGAATGTTTTAGAATTTGCCAATTAATACTGAAATCTTTATTGTTTTCTTTCAATGTCCAAATATATTTCGAAAGTTCGGTGTCATTTTCATGCTTTTTATGTTGAAAAGATTTAGTGTGGTTGGCCAATCGCTCTTTGAATGTGGTTGCAGTCATACCAATGTAGTGTTTTGTTTAAGCTAAGCAAAGCTATTTTGGACAAAATTAATTCTAATTTGAGACAAAAACTGAATTTAAATCAATGGAGAAATACAAAACAAGTTATTGAGTGGTTTGGCAATATAAAAGACAAGGACAGACACAGTTTCATTTCATTTGACATTGTCGATTTCTATCCATCTATTTCTGAAAAACTATTGGACCAAGCTCTGTCCTGGGCTTCAAATTTGGCTACTATACCTCAAAACAACATTTCAATAATAAAACACGCTAGAAAATCTCTCCTTTTCAATAGCGGAATTTCATGGATAAAAAAAGATAGCAAGAATTTGTTCGACGTTACCATGGGCAGTTTCGACGGCGCGGAAATTTGTGAGCTCGTAGGCCTTTTCATTTTAAACCACCTAAGTAAGAAATTTGGCAAAGAAAGCATCGGCCTATATAGAGATGACGGTTTGACTATCATAAAAAGTAAATCAGCACGTTTAGCAGACAAAACAAGAAAAGATCTCCACAAAATTTTCGAGCAATTTGACCTAAAAATCACCGCCGAATCAAATTTACGTATAGTAAACTTTTTAGATGTAACTTTCGACCTTAACAATGGAAACTATAGGCCCTATAGGAAGCCCAATGACGAGTATATATATATATATATATATATATATATATATGTATATATATATATATATATATATATATATATATATATATATATATATATATATATGTGTGTATGCTATATCCTCTTTTTGTCTATGTTCTAGCATTATATGGTGTTTTGTTCCACGACAATCAAGAAGCAGCATTCTCCAACTATCGCTTATGGGAGTCTTTGGGCTTTGTGATCAGCTTTGCACTCAGCAGTATTTTGTGCGTCAGTGTCAAGATCTATATACTTATTATAGTCCTTGTCATTGGAATGGTACTCTACGCCGTCGTGGAAACAATACAAAGAAGATCGTCAATGAGCTTTAATACTCAGTAGAGATAAATAAGACCAATTTCTCGATGAATAGCATTTTGAAAATATGTATCCTTGTTGTAGGTCTAAATCAATAGCACGAAAATGTAACTATTAATTAATGATTTGGTTGGCTTTCTTTGATGTACCGCGGCCATTAGATTTACTTAATACCCCGGAATTTTAAGTGTCTTAAAGCAGCGAAGGGAACTTCGGGGAACTAATTAATTAGGGAATAAATTATTTGTTAATTAATTAATTGATCAACTAATAAATTATTAGTTAATATCTGCAATTAGCACATCAACTATATATCACGGATGATATATAGTTGATGTACAAATTATAAAAATTACTTAACAATTCATCACATTTCTTTCCTAATGATTTTAATGCCCTTCCTTGCTTAAAGACATTTAAAATTCCAAGGTATTAAGTTATTTTATTATATGGCCAGTGCTACTTTCGGTAAATTACGCAATATGATGAACGTCAGGTGCGGATATATTATTCCGTAATGACCTGCGCGGGAATTGCGAACATTGTTAATGCCCTAGGGACGATAGCAGTTCGAAATCCTTTAAAAATATAATCATGATAAGAAGACCACTCTGAAAATGAATTTTATTATCCCGACATCGAGGAGTTTTAAGTGGGTGTAAACAGTCGAAATTTATTTCATAAAAGATCAACAAACTGTGAATAGGGTCAGGAAAACAGAAAGTGATACGAAAGCCTTTATCGTGTTAATATATATACATTGCTGTTGTGAATATGGGAAAGCTCAAAGTAGACAGACGATACATGGACGATCGTCAAGCTCATATCCTCAGAAAAATTATTCTGAGTCCCAGTGTGGTGGTCTGAGATTGTCAACGTGCTGAGATTGTACATTCACTTCAAAAGCTCGTTTCAATCTCAGCACGCGCAACAAAGGTCTGAGATTGTCACTGTTGTATAATCGAATTTCAATGACCAGTTCAAGCAAACATTTTGCGTTGAAACGATTGATTCATGATATTTTCAGTTTGTGGATAATTTCCCTGGAAGAAATCTAGAAATTAGTTGAATCTGAAATCCTGTTGTTGAAACATTGGCATGGCGTTTAATCTGAGCTCAAGTCGCTCAACCAAAGCTATCTCAAACCTTCTGCCAAATTCCGATTGCGCCTTATTGAAAGGAATGAGCACTACAGAGATCTTGGTATATGTGTTCTCGCGCGCGAGAGAGAGAGAGAGATCTCGCGCGCGAGAGAGAGCTCGTTAAGAGCACGATCATATTTGGTTCCCAAATTCCGTATAGAGTGATGACAGTGACCTATACGCAATCTGAGGAAGGAGAAACCAGTATTTTCCATGAACTTATAACCTTTCGCATTTCTCACAGGTTTAAACCTCAAGCTCATGCGCAATACCTTATTCTCCTTACATCGATGATTGAAATGAAGAGGGGAACGATACTTAGCAACACGGACTCTGATGTTAACGAGTCGACGGACCCTTGTGACAACATTTTGACCACGCTACTCTGGCTTTAAAAAGTTTTTTGAACGTAACTTAAAAGTTACTGTCCATGACCCAACGTTTCGACACTCCAGTCAAGTGTCTTCATCAGGGCTGATCGTTGTAAAGTTAGGGTCCCTATTTATTTACGTTTTGTCACCAATTGCTGGGAAATCGGAGAACATGACAGTCAAAAATTCCCTTGAATTTGCGGATTTTATTAAGAATATTACTCTTAATACCGATGATGAATTGGTATCGTTTGACGTCGTTTCTCTCTTTTCCAAAATACCAGTTGATCTTGCTATCACAATTGCCGACAATAGACTAAGATAGGATGTTACTTTAGATCAAAGAACATCGTTGTCTGTTATATGACGGCACTTACTATCAACAGGATTTTGACACAGCCATGGGTTCACCCGTTTCTGCTGTGATTGCTAATTTAGTGATGGAAGACATTGAACAAAGAGCATTTCCGCGCCAGTGAAGCCTTTGTTTTGGAAAATGATGTCATTTCCGCGGTATCCAAGAATGAAGTGGAAATTCTTTTGAACCACTTGAACTCAATAGAGCCGTCAATTCAATTCACAATAGAACGTGAAAGGAAGGATTGTTTATCATTTTTGGATTCAGTCGTCAAACGAACAGACCACCGGAAATTAGAAACTGCTGTACATCGAAAACCAACACACACTGACAATTATCTATCATTTGGTTCTCACCACCCCATATGCCATAAGAAGTCCGTTCCTAGAACTTTGTTTTTGAGAGCTCAAGCCATACCATCTAGTTCCGATTCAAGGGAAAGTGAGCGAAAACAGGTATTCGACGCTTTAAAGGCAAATAACTATCCTAATGTACGTGGCGGAGTTATTGCAGGTTTTAAACAAACTCTGAGAACGAAAGTTCGGTGATGGGTTTTGCGGTTGTTTCGTATATTCAAGGGGTTACGAAACCAATTAAAAGAATCTTAAGTAGTTTCAACGTAAAAGTTGCTCAAAAACCTTTCTTGACGTTGGATCATATTTTCGCAAAACCTAAGGATCGTATTGCGAAAGAACAGAGGAAAGACTCTATTTATTCCATTCCGTGCAATGACTGTGATCAGGAGTACATCGGTCAGACTAAACGCCAGTTTCGCACGCGTCTGAAAGAACATCAAAAGGCTGTTTTCTTTTCAAAAAAGGAAATTCTGCTTTGTCGGAACACGCGTGTGTAACCTACCACGAGATTGCATGGGAAAATTCAAAAATTATTGCCACTATAATCCGCGGTACCATCAGAGACGTTGTCTGGAGGCATGGCATATCAATAGCGCCCACGCCCCATTGAATCGCGATGACGGTGGTTTATTACCAGAAGCTTATTTGCATCTTGTTAATAGATAACGTCATCATCGGTTCTATGAGGGTATAAATAGGGACCCTAACTTTACAACGATAACCCTGATGAAGACACTAGATTGGAGTGTCGAAACGTTGGGTCATGGACAGTAACTTTTAAGTTACGTTCAAAAAACTTTTTAATGCCAGAGTAGCGTCAAACTATGTCTATGTATAATATATAAGGTTTATATTGTGTGTACTTGTTGATTGAAAGTTTTTTTCAAGAACAAAGCAATTGTATATGATGAACTTTCACTGCATGTTCCCCGTTCCTGGGCACACGGGATTCCAAGGACGAGGTCGGAATACTTCTCAGAAAAAACACAAAACAGAACCAGAAAAAGGAAGCTGCTTAAAGCTAAGGAAACAAAAATGACAAACAAAATGAAAAACAATTCAAATTTAACTGATGAAAAATGTTGATAACTTGTCTACATATGTGCAAGTTGTTTATTAATGTTGTCACAGGGGTACGGGATCATTTTGTTCTATGGTTTTTCCTGAGAAGTATTCCGACCTCGTCTTTGGAATGCCAAACTGAACAACTGATCTGTATGATCGCAGGCTAGGCACCAAACCTCTTGCATGCAGTTATTCATATTCCCCACCACTACACCCACGGGACACGTGGAACCAGACAATCAATAAAATTCCCCACCCCGGGGAGTGCTGAGCCACGTTCCCCAGTGGTTGTCCGGTCATAACAAGAATTGAACCATGCATAATTTCCAAACATGTTTTAATAAAATGTTTGCCCCCATTCTGCAACAAATTGTGACAACATAGCGCAAAGCTATCTGCTAGTTCAGCACCATTTCTTATAGCCTTGAACGTACTCACAAATAATGGACACAATGGCACAGTTATGACTGAATTGAAAGTCAGTTAATTTGTAGCCAATTGATTAAGATTTTCACCATTTTTAATTATTTACAAATTGAAAGGTTTTTTCTTTCAATGACAGAACTAATGACTGTAACTAAATAACCATGTGAAGCTGTAAGTGTTCCTTCACTTATCTCACACTTCTCTGTAACTCAAATGTCACCAGACACATGAACGCGTTGCGTACAGTATTTTTCTCATATATATTGAGCTGTTATGTATTGTCATTTAATTTGTAGTATAGATATTTATTTAATATAAATTTATATAAACGCCTTATATAAACAACTTAAATACTTGCATATATTAACATAAACTTATTTACTTGCATGTGCGCGATGAACGCATGCCTGATTTTTACAAATTTCTTTTAATGTTAAAGGTATGATAGAAAGCCTTTCGATATGCTCGGTCCTTCCATATGTAGATAAACGGGTTGACGAGAAAATTCAAATTTTCAACGAAATTTAAAGAAACGTAAAGCCTTACATTAATACTACATTCCATCTTAAACATCATATTACATGTTAAAAGTTTCACCCTGTATATCGAACAAGGCAAGCATGTGACAATCATTATAACAGCCAATAATAACACTAGTACAGATGCTTTATGCTGAAGACGTGCGGTGTTACTCTTATTGCTTAATAATAATATGGGATCTGCAGATCTAGCTTTTTCCCGAAGTTTTTTGAACATGTAGATATTGACTATCACTGAGGAGAGTAAAAGTACAAACTGTAAAATATTGCATATTAGGGTAACTTGATTTGCAATTTCTACATTGTGTGAAGTAACTCTAACCCAAAAACTAACTATTATCCAGAAACCAACTAGAATCCAGAAACCAAGCATAATCAATAGCATTCTTTTACGTGGCAAGATATCGTTCCATGTAAAAGGTTTTGTAATCACTACCAGTCTTTCGATGGCCATAAGAAGCATTGCTGCCATTGAAGCCAACAAAAAAGCAAGATTCAGTGAAAGAAAGACCTGCACCAACGATCTCACTAATTCTTTGATAATCGATACATCACTGAAAATTAATAGGATGACGATAGAGAAACCCAATCGGCTCAAATTACACAATGTGTCAGCCACTGCGAGGTTTACGACGTGATAAGTAATACGTTTTTGCTTTACAAGGTCCCTGTTTCTTGCGAGGACGACCAAAAACATGGCATTCGGGATGAAAGAGACAGAAGAGAAGATCATTTCTACTATAGCATATGAGTAGAAGTCCATGCCAGAACAGTGACGACCACCTCTCTAAAAAAAGTAGTAAGTTGAAACCATGAGGGCCATGATTGGGTGCAGTACCTGTACTGAAGATAGTAAGGTCTATTGCGTATGACTTAAATAATTAACTTAGTCAGTACTATGTCAGCTATGGTTTTATTAATGAATGTGATCACAACATCCATAAATGTTAAATCATCAATAATGCATCACATTTATAGGTTGTGGATGACCAATGATTATTATTGATAATTATTGATTAATTTTTATTCCGCTGGAAGACAGTCTATTGCTTTCATAATATTAATTAACACACCATATTTCAATGGTAATTAACACAAAATCCATATGCAACAGAGCACAACATTGTGTACTATCTAAATTATATTACCACATTTGGTCCACATATACAGTACTTGTATAACCTTTCTCAAACTCATTAATAATTCATGAGCCGAAAACAAAGGAAATCAGTGGCATGACGTTTGATAAGAGGTTTGATATCGTGGTAAAGAACTTCCATAAATTAAGCCAACTTTCAGCTCCATTTTCTCTTTAAATACTGATTCGTTTGAGAAGCTATATCAAGAACTCGAAATAGTTCTTTACCACGGTCTCAAAACACCTCGAAGTTGTTAGAAAACTCGGCCTACGGCCTCGTTGTCCAACACACTTCTAGGTGTTTTGATACCGTGGTAAAGAACGCTTTCTCGTTCTTGACATATTACATTCAGAATGACACGCGTTTCATCTCCTTGCACTGTCGCCAGTGAGCTGACACATGTTCAATCCCTAACATTTCCCCTAACAAAGTGAGTGCGTCAACCTACCCAATCATATGATACCGTACAATACCTCTTATAAGCCCCCGGTTATATGGCCACCTGTTCGTTAACAGAAAATACCTCCTGATTATAATACCCCGGATATATGCCCACCTTTCCATTAGCACCTCTCAATAATAAAAATAACAAATCAGTGAATAAAAGTAAATAATAAATAATAATTGCTGCGCAGCGAGCGAGCCTGAAGCGAGCGAGCGAAGCAGCAGTCTAATTTGTGCAGGTAGGCTCTTTCCCTTAAATTTTTTGCATTGTTGGATTTTTGCATTGTGGTCGTGCGCAGTAACCCGCAGTTGCTATGCGCAGTACACAATATTAGGTCGCATTATACACGTGTCTCGTGATCTGTGATTTTTCGAAGTGATCTGTGCTTTTTCGAAGCTTTTTCGCCTTTTTGACTTCGCTCACCGGCTGTTCTTGGTTCGTTTTCAAACCGTTTTCCGTTGAAAGGTAAGAGTTTTTATTATTCTGTCACGTTCGCGATTTTTGTAAGGTTGGCGTTTGAATATTTTTGCTTGAATCGTGCTTGCAGATTTCCACATTTGATATTTACATACTAGATTACATTATCATAATTTTGCGGCAACGGGATATATACTTTTACAATATTATCTCACTTGCTTTAATACACTTATTTGATTGTTTTATTGTTTTGACTTGTGCAAGGTTTTGTAGGGCATTTCCAGGCCATTATTTAACGTTTTTGTACATAGAAACGTTCTACGATTTCCTGTCTTTATATTGCTTTGGTGTATATTCACGCCTCGTGTTTTGGCGTCCAAGCACGCCTCGTTTGATTTATATTGTTGTGGTATACTGCCAGTGGTGTTGTTTGGCATATCTTGTCCTTTCAGCTTCACTCCAATTGATGAAAATGCCCCGAGATTCGTGTGCTCTATAATTGATTTACCACTGGTTTTGTCTCATAAGCCAAAGTTACCTAAGCTTTTAACTAAACCAGTTAAATTGCATAATATCGTAGGCGATGGAAACTGTTTATTTCGAGCTCTTTCATATATTATTACCGGGCGACAAGTATACCACAGTTTTATGACTTTTTAGAGTAGAATTACATAATTATCTATTTCACCAATACTTTGTTATGCTTGTGCTGAAAATGCGAAACTTTATTTTCTACACACTTAAAATGCCCGCAGCACTCCCTACCTTGCAGGTATTCTAGTAATAGATAAATAGTTTGGACATGGCAGCATTCTGTATCTCGGTACTGAAGCTGAGGTAGATGAAATTATTAAAATCATTTCGAGCAGTTACGTAACTTGTGTAGCAAAGATCTACAAATGCCTATGCAACAATTAAAAGCACGACATTCATGCATCTACGGTACCTAAATTATATCACATCAACCTACCGTAAATGTTAGATTTAGCGCTGCGGCGCTTATTAAAATTTGCAATCTTTTGGTGCGGCGCTTAATCGAGAGCGGCGCTTATAATTAAAAAAAATTGACAAAATGCTCATAACACAACTTTAGTTATCCATAGAAAAACCCAATAAATTTAACCCAATAATTTTCGTAATACCCAATAGCACAATAAATTCAAAAAAGAACGTCAACGTCGTCTATGAGAAACTTCAAAGGGATTTGTGTCCGGCTCTTTTAGGATGGACAGCTGCGATCGAAATACCTCGCGACCTTGACTGCAGGGTTCGCCTTCCTTGCATGAAACAATGAATTACATCGTCGGAGGAACCGTCAATGGGAAGACTCAACGCACACAATTCAAACGATTTCTTTATCAAATCGGTTGATAATTCAGTCCACGAATCAATGATCCATTGCAAAATAGTTCTCCAAGGTGGGGCTTTCAAATTTCCGCCTTCTGTTTCTTCGTGGATTCCAACCGTAGCTAACCATTCGTCGTACTTCTCCGTGCATGCTGCTTTAAATGGTTTGTTCCAGCTCACGTCGGGTGCCTGCTCGTTTAAAAAATTTCCAGTGATGCATTAAAAATATGTTGATATGTTAGTGTATCGATTTGTGTTTTTTGGCTGATTCATCTTTTTCGAAGGTGCGGCGCTTAATCGAGAGCGGCGCTTATTAAATTATCCTGCTTCTGGATGCGGCGCTTAATCGAGATACCCTTCACCTGTTTGAACTGACACATCTTTCAGGTATCTAAAACAATCTCTCTTAACGTGAAGCCGTCTGCATGGGGCGTTCAGGAATTACGTCATAGCTGCAGCCAGATCCTTTCCCCTTGCAACTCAGTCATGGTGCAAAATTGCTGTAATATAACTTTTACTGAAATTTTTCATTCAAAACAGAGATAATAAAGTGTTTGGAAAAGACCAAAGTAAATGCCGAACAACCACGTACAACATTTACAGCATTTTGGTTAGTTATTGGACGTTAAAATTAATTCCATATCAATGGTGATGACTTACAACTTGAAAATCGGCCTCAATCAATTGCAGCGGTAGAAAATTGTAACAACTCCTTGAATTTGTCCGGTATAAACAAAACTGGAAGCGACCTTAAACTAGCTCTGTTTTAAGTGATTAATGGCATTTCATGATTTTTTTCTTTAACGACCACGAATCTTGTACCCAGAGCCAGCGTTCATTGAGCCAAGAAACAGAGAGAGCTTGCGCCAAGAAATGGCTCGAGGCTCTGGGGAACTCCGATGAAAAAGTCCCCAAAATTTGGTCTTTCGTTCCCAGAGCCCTTACGACCTCGTTCCAGGCCGCCTAACTTGCGAAACGCCAAATAAAGCAAATTTACACTTTCCATTTTGAAAATGGATAAAATTAATTTGTTCCACGAAGCCGTAGATAAAGCGTTGCATGTTCTTGAGAGAGAGAATGTGATGTTGAAGGAGGAGCAGTACGAAGCGCTGAAGGCTATTGTTGTTGACAATAGGGACTGCCTTGTTATTTTGCCGACAGGGTTTGGTAAATCTTTGATTTACCAACTTTTACCGGCTGTGTTTGATTTCATGTCTTCCCTCGATCCTTCCATCCCCAATAAAGATGATGATCTTTATGATGATCTTTATGATGATCATCCACGATCATCGTCGTTTCACCTCTGAATGCACTCTTGCGAGATCAGGTGTCTAAACTTCGCGAGCGATATAGCTCTTAAAGAAACTGGGTGCGAGGGCTCAACATCAACCAATCAAATGACTAGTTTCATCGGAATACGAGATTGGTAACGGTCGGCGTTAGATCATATATCCAGTTCTTTTTTACTTTATTATTATTTTACTTTATTTAGCTTTAACAATGGCTAGTTTAAACTGAGTTGTTTACATCACTTCGAAGCCAGTCAACATCTGTATAAGAAGAAATTAAAAAATTCCTTGTTTGGTTCCATTGTTGCCACATAAAAATAAATAAATCTGTCAATTTTAGCATCCTTTTTCTTGCACTTTCTGTATTTTTTCTAATAAACGCCGTTTATTAGCATTCTTGTATGAAAAGGGGAGGCGTTTATTAGAGGAAATACGGTAAGGCAAAGTGAGGCTCCATGAGGAGCAAGCAAAGTCAGGTAAATACATCAGTATGTGCCTCGAATCTTGGCCTATGGCTAGTGGTGAGTAAATGAAGCTTTAAACCAGAGGTACATCTCCCTTGATATCTAAGTGATCATTAAAACTTTAAATTACATTTCACTCACCAGTTGTGCAGACAATATAGCTTCTTTTCCTAGACGTAATTATTCTCGAAACTAATCAACACGGTAGATAGAAACAGGCCAACTTCCTTGTCCCTATCTGCAATATACATCATTCTGTCATATGACAAGAATTGCTGCGACCTTTATAGCTTTATGTTCACCAATAATATTGATCCAAATTAAATGTTTATCTATAACACACGTCAGTAAAACCCGCTATCTTACGAACTCGTATTACATGGGCAGGGAGGCATCGCTAAAACAATAGTAATTAAGCATGTAAAAGTATAGAGCGCTGCATAAACAGTGCTAAAATACGAATAAAAGTAAACACTAGAATTTTCTGAAACTCGCGAAATCATGCAAGGAAATGGTTTAACGCTTCCAGCGAAAAGTTTTTGATGTAAACTGTAAAGTTTTTATGTTAATAAAGTTTTTAAGTTAAATGAAAAAATTAAAGATGCGTTTAAGTGTTTAGCTCAATGTTAAAGTGCTGATCAACTGATGTTTAACTCAGACCAGCTGGTCATAGCCCGATTAACCCGCCTTTCACATATTCGCCATTTCTAAACCCAGACCACAAGCAAAGAAAGTAACATTTAGGAAAACCAAGGCTATAGATATGACTTGTTTTAAGCAGGCATTGTCTTGCTCTGACATATGCGTCAATGAACATGCTGAATTGTTGAATCCTAATGACCTAGATACGCTCTTGCATGATTATAACACTACACTAAGATTAGTATTGGATTGTCACGCGCCATTAAGAACAAAAACGGTGAAGGCTAGGACTAAGGTCCCCTGGTTTAATAATGACATTGCAGAAGCGAAAAGGCAGCGTCGAAAGGCAGAGCGTACCTGGAGACGAACTAGGTCAACAGAAGATCTGGCCAGGTTCAAAAGGATGAAAAATCGGGTTAAATATATTTGCAATAAGGCGCGTAAGGAGTTCTACACAGAGTTTTTCAGAGATAATGAAGGTGATCAGGGTAAATTATTTAAGGCAATGAAGGTTCTTCTCCATCCAAAAGTGGATTTGTGCTTCCCCGACCACCTTGACAATACGGCATTGGCAAATGATATTGGATCATTCTTCTATCGTAAGATCATGACTATTCGCGGTGAACTTGACGCAGCGGTGATTGATCAAGACGACTATGACAAAATAATGGGTGAGCCTGTTTTCAAAGCAGAAAAAAAATTAGAAACGTTTGCAGTCCTCTCGAGAAATGAGGTGTATCAGCTTATCCAAAGGTCAACCAAGAAGAGCTGCTCGCTTGATCCAATGCCAACGTCGCTTGTCGTAAAGAATATCGAAGAGCTCCTCCCTGTCATCACGTGCATGGTTAACTCATCGTTGTCATCTGGTTATTTCCCCATGGCATGGAAAGAAGCAGTGGTTGATCCGAGACTAAAGAAACCTGGGCAGAATGCTGCTTTCTCTAATTTGAGACCTATCAACAACCTCCAGTTTATATCGAAAATCACAGAGAAAGCGGTGTATGATCAATTAAATAATCATATGATGAGCTCGGATCTCTACCCGGTACTACAATCTGCCTATAGGGAAGGTCACAGCACGGAAACCGCTTTGCTGAAGGTTCAAAATGATATTCTATGCAATATGGACCGTCAAAGAGTTACACTATTGGTCCTTCTGGATCTAAGTGCCGCATTTGACACTGTGGACCATCAAGTGTTATTAAACCGCCTTGAAGTTAGTTTTGGGGTTACTGACAACGCTCTTAAATGGTTTAGATCATATCTGTTGGATAGATCACAACGTGTTTTGGTTAACGGAGTTTGTTCGGACAGGTTTGTTCTATCTCAAGGTGTACCGCAAGGCTCCTGTTTGGGTCCACTATTATTCAACATCTATGTAAGCAAATTGTTTGAAATTATAAAAAATCATCTCCCAGACGCGCATGCGTATGCTGATGACACTCAGCTTTATTTATCTTTCAAGCCTGATTCTACAATGAGTGAGTTTGATGCTGTACATGCGCTTCAAAGCTGCATCAAAGATATCAAGACTTGGATGACAGTGGACAAGCTTAGGCTAAACGAGAAAAAGACTGAATTTATAGTTATTGGGTCCCGTGCACAACTAAGTAAGGTCAATATATCTGAACTCACTATTGGACAAACGTGCGTCTCAAGGGCAACGTCCGTCAGAAATATTGGAGCGTGGTTTGATGAGAATCTCAAAATGACCACACACATAAACAAGATTTGTCAGTCTGTGTTATACCATCTACATAACATCCGACGGATCAGAAAATTTATGAACTATGGTAACAGGAAGTCCTTAGTGCAGGCAGTGATAATGTCAAGGATTGACTATTGTAATGGTTTATTGTTTGGGGTCTCAGCTACCCATTTGTTAAAGTTACAAAAAGTACAAAACACAGCAGCTCGATTAGTATGCTATGTTCCAAAGTATGACCATATTACACCTACTCTTATACAGCTTTATTGGTTACCTGTCAAATATAGAATTCTTTTTAAGATTGCCATATTGGTGCATAAATGCATTGGTGGCTTGGCACCCAAGTATCTGAGTAGTCTAATAGAAGTTAGAAAGATCCTACGATATAACTTAAGATCAAATGGAGGTATACTCCTATTGGACAAGAGCGCCAAAACAAAGAAAACCTTGGGTCATAGCAGGGCCGGATCTAGGAATTTTTCAGTGTACGTCAAAACACGGAAATTGCGCAATCTAGGGGGTGCGAGGGCATGCCCCCCCGGAAATTTTTAAAATTTGGCTCTCTGAAATGGCATTTCCTGCATTCTGACAAGATTTTTTTAGAAAAATCTTACAGTGCTAATTTGCGTTTTTATGGCCACATTTTGCGATTTATTGTTTTAAAAAATGCTTTTGCACTTTTTTCAATCGTTATTGGAGAGCTTGTTTTGGACTGTTTCGCTCTGTCAGAGCTCATCAGCATGCCTAGACATGGACAGCCAAGACATGGACAGACATGGACAGCCAAGGCTCCACACCTAGCCTTAGCTGCCAAATTCCTTCTCCGATTAGAAGAAATAAAGTAAATAGACCATATAAGACATTTCATGTACCGACTGAGAGGAGCTCACACTCACTGTGGCCTCACATCATCTTGGTCATATTAATTCTGAGTTTGCAAAAGCTTGAGTAACTAATTAGTTTTCCTTTAACTTATCAAGCTGAAAGACACTTGATGTATGTATATAACTACCAAATAGTTTACCCCTTATCTACCCTGAGCTGTCTGGTTTTGAGGCGCCAGATACTCGCCTAAAGAGAAAGAGTTATGAGAAGAGAAAAATGGACCATGTAGGACATTTCATGGACATAGAGAGAGCTCACTCTCTACATCATCCTGGTCATATTAACTATCTATTACTTTATTCTACCCCTTATCTACCCAGAGCTGTCTGGTTTTGAGTCGCCAGTTACTCGCCTAAAGAGAAAGAGTTTTGAGAAGAGAAAAATAGACCATGTAGGATGTTTTATAATTGAACACATTTTTTATTAGAATTTAGAACATCAATTTCCAAATCGGTCGTACCTTTGGCTATCTCTCTATAAGTAGCAATATCATACTCATGAATAAAATTTATTTGGGAAGCGCTGGTAGTGATAGTTGAACTTGTGGATGGTGAAGTGGTTGCAGGAGCAGGTGAGTTGGTTGCAGCTGTTTTGCAGCTGTTTTGCCACTTAATTATGACGATGGAACAAAAGCAATTGGTGTGTTTGATAGTATGGCAAGGTCTGGGGTCTGGTGTAGTTATAAAAGGAAAAGAAATTTTAGATTGAACCAAATTTCCACTGGAATTTTATTTAGACTTTGACAGGTTGGAGGAGATTTTTTGTGAAACATCCTTTTTCTCCTCCTGTTGGCTCAGCATAAAACATGAGAGGGACAAAATGATATGGTTGAAATACGTTACCTGATTCAACAATGCCTTGAAAACAAAATAGGATATGTACATCTGACATACCTCTCAAAGGTGGACACGGTTCTACTTTACAATTAAAAAGTAATTTAAATTTCTGTTCCCCACAGTCAGGGTAATAACAAAAAATATTTCTGTTTGTAACAGAAGCCAAACAAAGAATACATAAGAAACTAGATCATGTGTTATCACAACAGTTTAAAATAGCTTCTTTTTTAACAAGCTGATTCGCAGAACAGCCAGAATCTATACTAGGAGATCTATATTTAAAAGCCAGATACAAAGTCAAAACACAATCCAAACCAATCGAATATTAAAGAAAAAATAAACAGTAGACTGTTCGAGAAGAGGTATTGGAATTCAACATTTAACGCTGTTGATCAGATTATCATGTATTATTCATAATACTCTATAGTCGAACATAATATACGTCACCTATCTTATCTAATTTAAATAATTTACGCTTTTCAAGGTTACATAAGTTTTAGGAACTAAACTACTAAAGCTAAGATAGTTTCCACTCACTTTATTAAAAGCAATACAACTTTCTTTCCATTAACAGCTCTTGCACACTGAGGATTGAGGAATATGACTCCGCGTCAAAATCCCGGTACAATGTCTTGCCAATACGCGTCGAAAACGCTTGACCCACGAGAAAATCACACGATTGGAGTTTCTTTGTCAAATCACACCGAAGTTTGAATTCGAGTCAATTTACTGCTGACTAAGACAGCCGAGTTATACTTTTTCTCACTTCGGACGTACACTGCATTTACTTCCGACGTACACTGGCCATTTTTTACTGCTTTTGACCAATCAGTGCTCGTGTTTGCGGCCATTTTGCCGTACATCGGCCATTTTGCCGTACTCGAATTATCCTCAATTGTAAATGGAAGAAAGGAGGTCCCTCAATAACCCTATCATATGAACAGTTTCGTTCAGACTACATGAAGTAGACAACATCTTCTCAGCCGAAAATTACGGGCAAAATGAAAATTTCAAAATTTATATAAAATTTTTAAAAGTTTGAATATTTATTTTTCAAATTTTTAAAACATTTTTAGAAGGTTTTTTTGAAAATTCAAACTAATTAATTCATGAATAAATTAGTCTCGAAGTTTAGTGTACGTCGCTTGCCGTGTTTGACGTACCCTAAATCCGCCCCTGGGTCATAGAGCATTTTCCAACGCGGCGCCCAACGTGTGGAACAGTCTCCCTACACATAGTAGGAATGAGAAGAATTTTAATATTTTTAAAAAACTTTTAAAGTCTCATTATTTTAGTGAAGCTTTTAACTTGTAAGAAAATGTTAGTAAGCATATGTACCATAGTTAGCCAATAGCATAATAATTAATAATTATGTGTAATGCGCATTTGATCATATTTTAACATGTTAATTTGCGCAATATAAGCAATAAATATTATTATTATTATTATTATTCGAAATTTATTGGTCTGGTTGAGCCAATTTGGATATAAACGAATCTTTTAGCTATATATATATATATATATATATATATATATATATATATATATATATATATATATATATATATATATATATATATATATATATATATATATATACTGGTACTCTGGTACTCTGGTACTCTGCCAACACATGTGCAGGAAAATGAACACTGTCGTTTCGAGCGAAAGATATTTACTTTTTAACTTTAAATTATCATTTCACTCACCATGCAGGTTTTAAAATTATTGGGCTTCCTTTTCTTCAAAGTTAACGACCTTGCGTTCTCTATAGTCAACTATGCAATATGACAAAAACTTCTGTAACTTTTCGTTATTAGCTAGCCACCCACTGCTTCTAAATGATCCTCTAATACACCTCAATATATATTTCAGCTTATATCTTCTGTCTTCTCCAAGTTCCCTAAGTTCAACGTATAAATAACACAATTAGGACCAGATATCATTTTACTCGCCAATTTTGTTGACAATTTAGCTTCTTGTTCTTTAACGTTAAAATACGTTGATTTTATCAGCATTAAACAAACTGCACTTATATAAAGTGTGTCCTTAAATATGTACCATGCTGTCTTGTCTCATGATCTGTGCGATATGAGAAAAAATACTCCATTTGCTTTTATATTTTTTATTTATTTACACAAGCTTTGCCACATTGAGTAGCAGGGAAACCCCACAGAGCTTATAGCTACTCCTATACGTGTCCCTAAGGTAAAAAAATAAACTAACAGCACATTTAACAAGACAGGTGACATTTTGCACATACGGTTTTAAAGTAAACGTGTTCGGTTTTTTAATGATAAATATTACCAATAGAAAGGTTAACATCTCCCAGATATGATGGCAGAGAGTTGAATATCCTAGGGGTTCTACACTATAGAATCTGTTCTGAAAAGTTATGCTATTTACTTTAGGGATATTTAAAATAAATTCATTTGATCGGTTTGTTATACGTCTTGTTAAACGACTGCATTGAGCACTTAATAGAGATGTAAGGGTCACATGAACGATCTAATACTTTAAAAAGCTATACTAACTCCAGGTACTCGTGATACGGTGACAGTAGGACAGAAGTGAGGTTACCTTATAGTTAACATCAGATCTGAATGGCAACGACAAAATAAACTTAGCTGCGCGGCGTTGGACTCTTCCGAAGTTGAGTATTAACGAGACGGACTGAGTCACCCAAGTAAAGCTGTGTATATAGCGCAATACGGACATGTGTGTCATGCATGCAGATATTAAAGGAAGACCTTACAAAATCCAACATTTTGGTGGCTTTAGCAGATACTGCATGTACTTGCGAGTTCCATTTAAGGCAGGGGTGACTAGAACCCCAATTCTGTGGTTTTAATTGGGGTTCCCATCACGTAATAGCTTGTCTGAATAGACTGAACGTTCCTCGTTACTGTAAGACGAGGAACGTTCAGCCTATTCAGATATTTGATCACCGGATGGGCACCCCCTGCAGTTAATCACCAATTAAGAAACAAAAAACATAATAGTCTCAGATGGCTACAATCTTGGACAAAACTGTTGAACAGTTTCACAATAAAAGCATGCCAGTTTCTTTACGCCACATGTTTAAGAAAAATCCCCGCTCCCCCCATTCAATGTTGATTTCTTGTGTCGAAATTCCAGCTAGAAGGTTTGGCTGCTGTTTAGAACAAGATTGATCTAGGGGGCTGGGGAGGCAGTGAAAACACAAGGAAGTTTCTTACTAAACATTAAAAAAACATTATATCGGTGATTGCGATAATGTCGATGGTGTTGTCTCAACCGGTTTTGTCTCCTCCACAGGTATCACCGAGATTTGTAATAGTCACCGTATATTGCTAAAACAATTAGTTACCTAACGTCTTATGATTGTGGAAAGTTTCAACTTTCTCGTCAACCAGTTTATCTACTATATATATATATGGAAAGATTGGATGTATCGACAGGCTTTCTATCACGGCTTTGAAAATCAAGAAACAATGAAAACAGTCGTGCAACACAAATATGTTTCACTGAATAAATCCCAGAAGCCAATTATACTTACATTTTACGTTCAAGCATATTTAAAAAGTGTCACGTATTATGCGGACCTCTCAGTAACCAAGCGTGTGTTATTCTGCGTAGCAAACTGGAAACTAGATTGTCTAACCTTGTCTAATCTTAAACCTTAGTCTGTACAGTGGAATATCAGACCGATATTTCTCTGTACAGAGCAAACACGCGAGGTCACTAAGGTGTTTATTAACTGGCCGCAATAAAGAAAACTTGTATTACTTCACTAGCATATATTTATTAGATTCCGTTTTCAAAGTAAAGATGGACAGATTACATGTCACTTGCAGTTCACTTCAGAGTGTTCGTACTTTGATTGTCCCTTAATTTATACTGTACTAGAAATACGTGTACGCAACAACCCCTCGCCCGCTTACTGTTTGAGGCTTTAATATTGCCAAACCGAACAGATTTTCAAACTGCTTATTTTTTGGGTGCAATTTGTGGGTATAGTGTACTGAACAGAACCCAAGTGGGAAAGTCTGCCAACACAATTGTCTCGCAGGCAGGGTTGGAAACCAATTGTGTAACTATTGATTATTGAAATTAATAATTAATTTTAATAATTATTAATTTAAATAATAATTTTATTAATTATATATTACATAATTAAAGTTAATTATGTCAGTTATGCTTTTAATAATAAATTTCAACATGCATGTTTACAGTAACAGTGGCATACTCATAATTTTACTCAAAGTACAATTGTATTCACGAGACTGCATAACCTTGTACATACATGTACCCTACTGTAATAATGTAATCTGCATGTTCCTTATTGCCTAATTGTCAGTATAAGCAGATACTGTACATGTACCCTACTGTAATAATGTAATCTGCATGTTCCTTATTGTCTAATTGTCAGTATAAGCAGATACATGTACCCTACTGTAATAATGTAATCTGCATGTTCCTTATTGTCTAATTGTTATTAGCAGATACCAAAAGATTCCATACCTAAATTTATCCTAGACCAAATTGATAAGCCTGATAAACCTTTTATTCTTTTAGAAGACTTCTGTTTCTTAACTTTTATTAATATTATATAATTATGCACATTCATGTACCAGTATTTCAATGGTATTCATTAGTACCGGTAACACAATTTCAAAAAATGAAATGACAAAAGCCCATAATATACAACAAAGAACGATATTACTTAATTTAATTATTTCACCAATATATATATATATATTAATTCAGGATGAAATTCCTTTCAGCTGCTTCTTGTCAGTGAGGTGACCACTTGTTTAATCCCTAACATGTTCCCTGACACAGTGAGTGTTACCCCACCCAATTATACATTATACAGTATTTATCCTTCAAAAGCTGTGTAAAAATATACATTGAAAGCCTAGGACTATGGCACTGTCCAGGCCTACTATCCAGGACAAAGGTGAATTTAAACAGACACACTAAGCCATTGGCCAGAAGGGCATATGCCATAATAACAGATGAGCATAAATGCTAATTGTTATAGCCAGTATGGTGTATGTTTACACTATTAAAGTCAATAAAATGTAAGCCATGCAGGCCCAGGTCGTGGCTGGCCTATAGACCTGGTTGATCCTATAGACTTGCAATATATGTAAACACAGCTAAAGTCTGTAATTTTTTACATCCTTACTACAAGACACCAGTATACTCTATATCAGCTTTAGTTTTGCAATGAGTGTTGTCTGACTATATATTGATAAGCTCGATAAACCTTTTACTCTGTTAGAAGACTTCTGTTGCTATATAATTATGCATACATGTACCAGTATTTCAATGCAATTCAAGTACTGGTAACACATTTCAAAAAGATGAAATGACAAAAGTCCATAATATGCAACAATCAAGAACATTGCTTAATCTAATTATTTCACCAATATATCATTAATTCAAGATGAAATTCCCTTCAGCTGCTTGTTGTCAGTGAGATGATACCAGTTGTTTAATCCCTAATGTGTCCCCCTGACACATGCAGTGAGTGTTAACCTACCCAATTATACAGTATCTATATACAGTATATATCCTACAAAAGCTGTGTAAATATATAAATTGCAAGCCTAGGACTGGCATTGTCTAGGCCTAATACAGGACAAAGGTAAATACACAAACACGCTAAGCCATTGGCCGGACCAACATGCCATCAGATGAGCGTATAAACACTGATTGTTCTAACCAGTGTGGTGCATGTTTAGACTATTAAAGTGAGTAAAATGTAAGCCAGGCCCAAGGTGGCATCGAGCCAGGTTGGTTGTGGTTAGTCCTATAGACTTGCAGTATAAATACAGCTATAATCTGTACTTTTTTACATCCTTACCACCAGTACTGGTACTCACTATATAGACTAATTATCAAGTATTGCAATTATTCCATTGTGGATGAGGTTGCAAAGTGACCGAGTGAAACAATGGTGATGGATAATTTAAATAAAAGTATAAAATCTGCCATTCAAAATTTGTATTAACATTTGTTATTCTGCAATATTATAATAAAGCACATAATTTATCGGTATATCTTATGTAAGGACGAAAGCCCTGCAAAGAGTGATTTCGTGTTGTCTGATTGGCGCTTTCTCGATATATCAACAAATCAAAATTCAAATAATCCCTAACCCTAATCCTAATCCTAATCCTAACCCAAATCCTAACCCTAAAACTGACTTGGGTTGGTGTTATAATAATTTTAAATTTCGGTTGCCATGACGACATACCAAAAGTGAAATGTTCCGACCACAATATATTTTGAAGTACTAACTCTAAGAACTCATTCTACATATCTAATGAAAGCTTGATTAACAGCCTCTGACATACCTACAAAAATATTTTTGTAACTGATACCTACCAGCTTGAAAAAAGCGACGACGCTTGGATTGGATTGACAAACTCCGTATAAATATTTTAGATATTCAGACGACGATATCTTTTGAACTACTAACGCAAGAAAATCATGCTATACATCAAATAAAAGCCTGAATAACATACTCGGACATGTTTGCAAAACTATCTTTGTAACTGACTAACAGGTTTAAAAAACCGAAAACGGGTTTACCTTTAGAATCTTTAGTTTTGACGCCACGTATAAAACTTGATTTACGAACTTGATTTACGAACTTGAAATCTTCGGACGACGATATATTGCATTTTCACTGCCTTTTCACGATCTTTTTGAACTCAAATCTTCATTCACCGTATAACCCGACAAAACACGAATTCAAATGCAGATATTTATTATTTACCATATCTAGTTACCAGGGCCAAATTTTCCGATGCCGCGCATGGGCCGTTGACGGTTGATCTTGAATATATATAAATATATAAACTGCATTCGAGATAGGGATCGGCTTGGATCTCGCGTGATAAGGGACTAAACGCCGGTCAATATTATCACCCTCGCCCTCAGGCCTTGCGCCGGGCGAGGGGATTAAATTTCTTGCTGCCTGACTGTTTATAAATGAACTTGGACTTATGATTCTACCTTCGAATTCGTTAAAGTCTGAATAACAGAATTGGTTTTCTGAAAGTTTTTTGTTATTCATGATTTTAACTGAGATAAAAATAACATGAGTAAACAAGCTGTTATCTAATAATTATATTATGAGCTCGAAATTTATAACAGTCCAATAATCTAATTGTTTAGGTAAAAACTAACTGATATGTTAATTTTTTCAAAAAACGAGACATAAGCATTGTAGAACAAGATTGTAGTATTGGCATTAGACTATACTAATTCATTTTAATAAGACCTGCACAAACTATCATTCAAACATGAAAAGCATGTAAACGACACGGGCTGCGTCGCCCAGACTTTGGAACAGTATGCAAAATTACTCCTAACTAAAGCTGTGTATTGTGCAATATGCACATGTGGGTCATAGATATTAAAGGAGAACTTTTAAAACACATTTTGTTGGCTTTACCCAATACTCCATGTACTTGCGAGTTCCATTTAATATCAGGGGTGGCTATAGAACCACAAGATCTTTCTGAACATCTGTGGTTTTAACTGGGGTTCCCATCACGTATAATTAGCTTGTCTGAATAGGCTGAACGTTCCCATCCTATTCAGACATTTTATCACCTGATAAGCACCCATGCAGTTAATCATCAATTCAGAATTAATAAACAGAAAACATAACAGTCGCAGTTGGCTAGCCTCCTCCGCAGGTATCACCGAAATGTGTAATAGTAACCGTATAGCTAAAACAATTAGTTACCTAACGTCAACCGGTTTATCTATTATATATAGAATGATTGGATGTATCGACAGGATTGCTATCATGCTTTGAAAATCAAGAGACAGTTATGAAAACAGTCGCGCAACTCAAATATGTTTCACTGAACATATTATTCTATAGAAGCAAATTATACTTAAATTTTACTTTCAAGCATATTTAAGTAAGGGTCACGTATTACGGACCTCTCAGTAACCAAGCGTGCGTTATTCTGCGTAGGAAGCTGAAAACGACATCTGCTATATAACTAGAAATACGTATACGCAACAACCCCTCGCTCGCTTACTGTTTGCAGCTTGTATAAAGAACTAAAATAAATACTGTAAGAAACTACTTTTAGTTGTACTTGAATTAGATAACCATCATTTGCCAAACTGAATAGACTTTCAGTGGACAATATCTCTGAGAGCTTTGCGTTGTTTGAATTTAATTGTTTCATAGGACATCAAAATAAATAACTAAACACATTAATGGTAATAGTTAGTATAAACAGACACTATTGGCTTTTGAAGGAAGAAAGTGCATCTTTACCATAGGGTACATATAGTGCAAATGTATAGGGCCCATTCAAATTGGGTTTACTAAGACACATATTAGGGATTCTACCCGATTGTTGGTGTGGATAGATTATATACAGTAATTTGATAATTCTATCCGGACGTGGATAACTTAATATTGATTTCTCTCGAGAGGTCTCAACGCAGAGCAGGGAAACTGATTGGTTAATAGAAACCCTGGGATTGGTACCTCTTGTAATTAGAAGGAAGTTACATTGTGTAATGCTAGTTAAAAAATTCCGAAGGCATTTTCACGTCATATCTAAAGAACTACTGTTCATACATACTACATGTTGTACCTAATTCATATTTACACCACAATTGTGGTTGTTCAAGGGCTTTCCAATGGTGAAGTATTTCAAAATTTGTCTTAATCAAAATTAGATTTATGAGCAATTATATTCAAGGTTCGTCTGAACAGACTCAGATCTGGCTGGGGCAAAACTAAAGCGTTCCTCAAGAAGATCAGCGTCCACGAGTCCGAATGGTGCCCCTGCGGACACACATGATAGCTACAAACTTCAAACTTGCACCATAATTGTGATTTGTCAATGAATTTCTTATGGTATATAGCATAAATCTCTTTAAAGGAGTACTCCAGTCAAAATGCAAGTGGGGTTTATATGAAAGATATTACTGGCCTTAGACTAGTCCAGAAGTTTATTTTGTTAATTCGACTTCGTTAAGGAAATATCGCTCCACAAAATCGGAGAATTGGCGATTTGAACGCGGCCATGTTGTCATTTTAGAGTAGGCTCGGATAGTCAGCGGAATCTCGCATATGACGTCACTGCGTGATACAAGCAACAAGCGCCGCTGTTCTCAAAGTACTATCAACATGAGTGATGCCGGATGAGAGTTATTCTGAGGGAGATTTTTCTAGTTCAAGCCACTCAAACCCGTCAGAGGATGATCTAGATGGCTTGTTGGAGGAAAACGTTCAGTTATGTCAAATCCACGGATATCAATTTCAACACAGACGGGATTCCGGAGTCCGAAGATGGCAGTCAGGATGATCATGATCATGATGACAATGTCAATGGTGAACCAAGTGTTCCTGCTCGACTGAACAACTTGGATTGGTAAGTTCGAGTCTTTTTGTTGTTAATTTATTGTGTGCTTGTCTATCAAAATAACGAATTATCGGGTTTTCGATCGTTTATTGACGTCGCTCGCCACTCGGATGTTCACAACTTCACGTCATGAATTCAATGAATTTCAAGGACAAGTCGAAGAAACATCAGACAGACAAGCTGTTCTCTCATAATTTCAGGAGTATTTGTGAATACTTGGAGACGAGTATTAAACTAGTAAAGAATTAACTAAATAGTATTTATCTAACCAGTCATGTCCATGTATCTTCAGTTTTATTAGCGAAATCTTCACAAATGTTTGTTTGTTTTGGTTGTTTTGGAATTGGGGCTATGCATTTCTTTTGTCGTGGTGGATTATATTCGATATTCAATTTCCCTTCGTGAATATCCATAACATGAGTTAAGTCGGCAAATGTGTTTTTTTCACTAAACAGAATAGTAGCTGGAATTAGCAAATTACCAGCAGCTACTCCATTTACTATATAAAGGTTGTGTTGGCCATTTAAGGCAGGTAGTCTTCATTAACTAGAGTAAAAGTAACCGGATTCATATTGTTTTGCATCCTCATGGGAATACAAAAAATACGAATCCGATTACTTTTGCTCTAGTGTAAACGCAGCCTAAAATGTTTTGTTTTTGCTGTTACTATACCTCCACATTGTTGACAGACTCTGAAAAGCTTTGCAAGTTGGCTTTCAAAAACAATAACTTTTTTCTTCAGTTACAGTGACCTGGTTCTCTTCATTATCAGTATCATTGTTCTCACTACTACTGTATGGAGCAATAGCATGTGTTGGGATATCAAAATTAGCATCGGATTCATCTTCGCTGCTTTCATCGTCAACAACCAATACCTCAGATGTTTGGCCTGCTGTTTGCGATGGAATGGCTGAACAATAAGTGTGATCTTCCAGAGCACTTTTTTTGTTGTTAGATCCTTTTTTGCTGATGGAGTGCTACACATGATTGCTTCCCTTATTCAAAGTAGTATTATCAGTCTGAGTTACCACTGACCTATTTAAAGCATTTTTTGTTTGTTAAATGAGGTTGAATAGCAATCTCTTCACAGTTCACGAGAATTGGTATTGGTAAAACTGAGGTGCTTTCTTGAATTGTCATTTGTCACTTCACTTATGTCATGCCTCTTCTTCTGGCTTCTGTAAATCACAAGTTGCAACTTTTTACATGCAGTCATAATACAAATTAAATATTATATAGAGTTTCTACTTCTCACATTTTTGGTGTTGTACTAATTTTGTTAGTTTCTGTTTATATTTATTTACCTCACTCTCACAAGCTTCAATTTGCCTTATGAAATAAAATATTTGTAACCTCAGAGAAACAATTAAATTTGCTGTTATTATTCTTGTATATATTTGTACTAATAGTTTATTAGAATTATATTTACCTCACTCTCACGAGCTTCAATCTGCCTTAATAATAATAATAATAATAATAATAATAATAATGCTTCAATCTGCCTTAATAATAATAATGCTTCAATCTGCCTTAATAATAATAATAATAATAATGCCTTCGACTGGATGCACGTATTGCATTCTTCTTGGGGTTTTCAAAGGTAAATATTGTTGGCACTGCAGAAGGTTTCAAAGTTTTGGACTTTTTGCGGCCACATATTTCGCTAGTCTTCGAACATTTCGCAACCAAACGCTCTTGATCGGTCCGCGAGACAGCCTGTGTAACTAATACCCATCACTTTAGTCTTTCTCGAATTGTTCGAACACATTGGCACCATACAGTGCGGCATTTTATCAACATTTATCACGTCTAATTTGCATGCAAAGCGAATACAAAGAGAAGATAGCTTTTTTAATTTCGCTGGTTCTCGCAATGTCACGCAGTGACGTCATATTTGGGACTCCGTTGACAATCCGCGCCTGCTTGTAAACATGTAATGGCGGCCTTCAATTTCCAATTTTGAGCAGCGAATTTCCTTAACGAAGTCGAATTAACAAAAGAAACTTCGAAACTAGTTTAAGGCCAGTAATATCTTTCATATAAACCCCACTTGCATTTTGACTGGAGTACTCCTTTAATAAGTATTTCAAAATGTGTCTAAAGATTTCTGAGCAATATATAGCCATGTTAGCATGGTTGTTCTATTGAAGTCTGAAGTACTATAAAAAACTATGTTGTTCTGCATACTCATGTGTAGACACTAGGCAGTGTAGAAACACAGATCTCTTAAAGGTTAGTGCACTGCCAAGTGCCAACAGTGTGTAACAAGTCTTAAAACACGATCAAGTCGGTTTTCTTTGTTCTTTGCAGGTTTATATATGGCTAATAAACCTATCAAGAACAATAGATGATTTTGAAAGCAGGCGGCGGCTTTTGAATTGTCTCGGGGGAAAATGGGGTTAACAATGAAATGATTAGCTGATTGACATACGTGGCAGGGATTATATATACAATCCCTATAGGATCTCTGCCACAACTTTCCCGAGTTGAGTACGCTGGTAGCGATCCCAAACAAGGAGAGCAAGGTTTCGCCTATCTCAGGTAGCGACGCTGGTAATACAAGAGACAAGCGATTTCGTTTCTTGAAAAATTGTTGGTTTAGTCAGTACTTTATGACACCGACCGTTCAATATAAAATGTGGGAGTGATACTAAATCAATGCGTATGCGTAAGAATCTCGAACATTATTTATACACATTATTCATGCTAATCATTCAAACAAACTTGTAGAAGTCCGTACCTGTACATATATTCACCTTACTTCTGAAGTTCTGTAATAAACTTCTATTCAAACGTTGCTTTGGAGTCTTTTTATTTCATAAAATCCCGTGCATTCGACCTAAGAATATCCTCGTTCGCTTCACAACAGAACCACTGCACCAAACAAGAAAATGTCAACCTACATATTAGCTATTATGAATATATCGATAATCTTTTCCCTTGGGGCTTCAAAACCTCTTTCAATCGTGTTTTAAGTCGGTTAAAAACCTCGAACCTCGGCTTTAAGCCAGATTAATCCCTCGGGGCCTGCGGCCCCTCGGGTTAGATCTGGCTTATAGCCTCGCTTCTCGGTTTTTAACCTATACTTCAACGTTTCGAGTGAAAGCCCTTAGTCACTCAAGTCCTGACTTCAGCTGATATCGTGATTGACAGGCTCGTGTTTTTGTTTTGTTTTTCTCCATACAAAATAAAGGTAAGTAAAATAAAGCAAAATAAAGTGTAAACATACACTGATTTGGTGTCCATGGCGCCAAGAGATTTCGCATCATTGTAGGGTGAAATATACTGAGAGGCAAGAGATTTTACATCAAACTGGTGTAACAACAATACACTGCCTGGTGTAGAAGTACACCAACAGTGTAAATTTACACTGATTTGGTGTCCACCCCAGAGGGGACCAGGGAATTTATGAGTTCAAGTTGAGTTCGAGTTCGAGTTGAGTTCGAGTTCGAGCCGAGTTTTCGGCCGGGGGTTAGGTTTATGAAGATGAATACGGGGTGCGGACGGAATATTTTGCGGAATGGCGGAATGATTAATACTTCTTGAGAAGTCCGGACTACCCACATTGATATTCCACCCCCAGCAGCCAATCGCAAGAGGTGTTATATTAATGTTAGTAGTGACCGATCGTCGATGGATACCGACGACCCTCCGACTGATCCCGACCGCTTTGAGATGGCCTACGAAGACCTTCCGACCCCACACGACGACTCCCGAGAGCCTTCCGCCTACTTCCGAAGTTGTTCCGAGAACTTCCGAATTTGTTCCGACAACTTCCGAAGTTGTTCCGATAACTTCCGAAGTTGTTCCGAGAACTTCCGATGATGTGCCGAGTACTTACCCTCCAACGAAGACGTCACGACCTCCCCTGTATCACCCAGTGAACTCTATATATGGAACGCTAACTCCCAGTCATAAGTCGGGTAAAAAGTGAGGCAAGGTTTCAGGCCCCCACGCGGTTTGCAGGTACATTTTTGAATTTTTTATTTTTGGATGTTAGAACAGTTAGATTATCCGCTCTTTTTAAGAAAACTACGTTCGCTAGCCGGATACGCTGTACGCATATTGTAAACACATAATTTATCTTTGTTTTAATATATATTGTAGCTTTGGGAGTTGATTATTTCTACCTGCAAACCGCGTACGGGGCCTGAAATCTACCTGCAAACCGCGTACGGGGCCTGAAATCTACCTGCAAACCGCGTAGGGGCCTGGAACTTTTTGCCTCACTTTTTGCTTTACGAGTTATATATTGAGTTCACTGGTATCACCTTCCAACCCAGTCTCTTCCTCAAATTGAGTGTATATCCTAATTGTTATGTGCACGGCAATTGAGTGTAGGTCTCAATTTTATAAGAAGGCCAGGTTACCTAATTCAGCCCTTCAGGCTCCTATATCTATGGTCGTACTGGTTCACTTTGCTCAATCAGTACTGATCAGTATAAAGTTTTCTTACTTCCAGTATTCTTTTTCTCATAAATAAATGTCCCAAAAACGCAAAATGACTGACGATGAACGGTTGTCGTCAATTATAAGTGATATAAATGTCATCACGAGTCAGGGTTCGAGTAGAACGAGGAGACCCAGAGCAGTCGGAGAAATCGTCATTCGGAGAGACGAAACTGGTCAGCGAATTTTCCACAGCCAAAGACCTTTGTCTCAATCAAGTTGGGCAAGAGGTATGATCTTTTTTACAACGTAAGATTTGTCTATATTTTAATCTTCATATCGGTTGGTCGTAATCTTGTGGTATATAAAAATATCTCGTCGTTTTGTTTACTTTTATGTTAAGCGTCTTCAAATCAGGAAATCGTCCAGCGAAGAATTGTTGAATCAGGCACTGTGGATGAAACTTCAGGTACTGTATGTTCAATGATACACATTAACGTGTGTGAAAACAGATTGAGTGCCGACTATTTCCGACATGGAAAGCGTTTAGTTTAAAATGTAGAGAGGGCACCAAAAGTAAAATAGATCTCCATGTTTAGCTTCATGCTTTGTCTGTTTCATGTCCTGTTGACAAGAATACATTCGCGCAAGCGATTCGCAGTTGAAACATTGTGCTTTTGCCGTGCAAAACCTAATTCAAGTCAGAATGTTCGACTTATACTGCACTCGTGGCACCGTTTCCAGTGAATCCTCGCCGAATCTAACGAATGTAATAGTATTACGAAAATATAATGATTGAGGCAGAGCATGTGTTCCTAAACCGTTTTCCCGATCATTATTATTTATCAGATTTACAGCTGCAGTGTGTCAGTCGCGTATATACAGGTAGCATGGTTCTTACGGCAAAATATTCTGGCTGTGTAACAGCAGCAATTATATTTGTATTACATATAATATATAAATTTTATATTTTTTATAATAATAAAAAATATCAAATATATATTATAATTTTTTAGTAGAAATTGACAGGTGACTATAGAGTTTCTCGTGCCGTGATTGGTCGAGATGGACGGCCTATTTTGTGATAGTCACCTCGCGCGAGGTGACTATAACATTTTCAGCGATTTAAAAATGGCGGCTTTTCGATTTATCGATATTACGTACGAAAAAGCGAATAAAACTAAAGAAAATACTATTCAAAAACAAACTAAAGAAACAACTAAATATAGAGTTAAACGTTTTGGAGGTAAGATATAAGAATTTTCCTAATTTCATAGCTATAAACTCTTGGTGGTGGTGTCGACGGCTCAAAACAACAAGTAATTTTGTGAAAAAAAATTTATTTAACAGAATACTTTGAACAACAAACATTTAAGACAATATTTGAAAGCTTATTAGCATGGTTGTCGAAGATATAAACAAATGCTTTTCAATATTTTACGTTTCTGCCCGAAAAAAGACGGCAGTTTTAACAAAAAACAAGTCAGTTGTTGTCAGTCCGAGCTGCAGTCTTGACCGTCATCCTCCGTACAACAAACACATTTCAATCTGTGACAGTGTTACTTATTCAATGAGGCTAATAAAACACAAAGTTTTAGTTCCGAAGTGAAGGAAAAATAGCGGTGATACGGTTCAGAAAAAACATTGACAGCCGTGAAACTATATCCAAAAATTGTACGAGACAGAATGCTGATACACAGAATTATCCCCGAGTTTTACTCGAAACAGCAAGGTTCTGTATCTCCATCTACGTTGGAAATCGGCCAAGAAAAAACAAACCAAATCTGTTGAAAAAGTCATTGCTTTACCTGGTAAAAAATGCTGATTGACAAGGGAACTTTGAGCTGGACAAAAGTGAAGCCGGTTTTGTACATAACCAAGCAAAAACAAGTTCCGTCTGGATCTTTCAATAGTTGCTCGTTTATGTTAACTCAATCTTTAACTCAGTCTTACACTCTGTAGTTCTGCTTGATCTGACAGCAAAATCGCTTTTTTAAGCACATTTTGGCCTCCACTTGCAAGAGTATAGCACGTTCGTATGTTGTTCGTTTTAATATTCTGTTGAATGTTGATTACGTAAAATCATGTGATCTCACGATACGCGACTTCCGGAAATAACAAATAAAATAATTAAAACATTTCCCCTTGCTTTCTTTCAGTTGTTTCTCTCTGATAGTCACCTGTGAATTTCTACTAAAACAATTAGTCACCTCAGTCTCGGTGATTATCGGTGATATTTACCTCGCCGCTTCGCGGCTCGGTAAATATTCACCGATAATCACCTCGACTTCGGTGACTAATTGTTAAATAGTACATTCTGCTGCAGATAATATGCTAGATGATGAGTTCAATACTGGTATAAATGAAAATGATCCTATTGAGAGAGGTACAATACTGCAAATGTTGCAAATATTAATAACATTTAATTTAAATTTTGTATTATTCTTGCCATTTTTCTCACAAATTATCATGAGAACAGGATTTTGAAACAGAACCTTAAACATTAATGCATAAATGATTTAATAGATCTTGCAGTGATTATTGAAAAATGTGAAGCAGTCATTGGAGAAATGGATACTGGTCCCACTGCATCATGCATGGCAAAAAAGAATGGCAAATCTTGAAGGAAACTGGGAAAGTGTTAGGGAAGCCATCTTTCATAGTGTTGTGTGTTCTTTTGCTCCACCTGCTTCTTCAATATTATGCTGTAAGTGCAATAGAAATGAAGGAATGTTGAGGTGTCGACAGTGTGGTATCATTCAATATCTATGTGTTGCCTGTGATGAAGAAGTGCACCAGTGGCAGCCTCTTCATGACCGTGAAATATGGTTCAATGGGTATTTTCAATATATCCTTCCAACCCAGTCAGTTTCAGAAGATGGAAAGCTAATTTGTATTGGTATGTACACTATAGTAGAACAGCATTTTATCTTTGTGCTATATAATATATATATACAGGTTATATATAGTGTATATTGTAAAGTCACACGTCTGTTGTGTCTATTGATAATAAAGACTTTAATAATATATATATATATATATATATATATATATATATATATATATATATATATATATATATATATATATATATATATATATATATATATATATATATATATATATATATATAATTCGATGATTTGTCTACGCTGTTGCAAAAGTGCTCGATGCGTATATATAGCAGAGCGTGATACTATATTGTAAGAAATCAAAGACAAGACATGCTTTCTGTAACTCTGAGTTTCACGCTGATGCGATCTTCAGACAGACTTTATTACAATGTAAAATATACCGTAGGTGAGTCTTATTTATAGTGACAGGGATAATGTATGCGGGTCATGACAGGATGTTTTACGCGAATTCCGGTTTGTGGTTCTATTGTTTTATCTATATTATGTGGTCTTTAACGTTCATCAGGTAGTACTTGTTTTCGTGCCGGCTTTTGGATATCAGTTCTGATCTCTTGTTTAGGGTGTTGGACTTGTCGGATTTGATTATATAAAAATTTTCAGTTAGGCAGAGGTTGCTGATGCGAGGATTGACCATGTGATTTTGTAGCCTTGTAACAGAAGGGACATTTAAACAGCGACATACACAGCATACACTCTCCTTCCGACACAGAAAATACGCAAACAGCACCGAACTTTCAAAACACATCTGGAACCTCAAAGATGCAAAAAAAGACTACAAAATCACATGGTCAATGCTCGCATCAGCAACTGCCTACAGCAACAAATCCAAAAAGTGCAACCTGAAAAATTTTATATAATCAAATCCGACAAGTCCAACACCCTAAACAAGAGATCAGAACTGATATCCAAATGCCGGCACGAAAACAAGTATTTAGATAAAACAATAAAACCACAAACCGGAATTTGCGTAAAACATCCTGTCATGACCCGCACACATTATCCCTCATGTCACTATAAATAAGACTCACCTACGGTATCTATTTACATTGTAATAAAGCCTGTCTGAAGATCGCATCAGCGTGAAACTCAGAGTTACAGAAAAGCATGTCTTGTCTTTGATTTCTTACAATATAGTATATATATATATATATATATATATATATATATATATATATATATATATATATATATATATATATATAGAAAGGATTTATGGTGAAGGAAAATTTCGAGTGTTGGAATACATACATTTTAAGACCAAACCGGGACCAGTTGCGAAAAATGCAACTTAGCGGCCTTCCGGTAGGAATTGAACCCGCGACCCTGCGATTGCTAGTGCAGTGCTCTGACCACTGAGCTACGGAAGCCGTTGCCGAGAGCCTAGTCACGAGTTCTGTATATATGGTGGTAATGCCGGGATAAGATTCTGGGTATATTATAGGTAATATTTGGCATTTCACTCGATCAAACTACATGTTGAAAGGATTTATGGTGAAGGAAAATTTCGAGTGTTGGAATACATACATTTTAAGACCAAACCGGGACCAGTTGCGAAAAATGCAACTTAGCGGCCTTCCGGTAGGAATTGAACCCGCGACCCTGCGATTGCTAGTGCAGTGCTCTGACCACTGAGCTACGGAAGCCGTTGCCGAGAGCCTAGTCACGAGTTCTGTATATATGGTGGTAATGCCGGGATAAGATTCTGGGTATATTATAGGTAATATTTGGCATTTCACTCGATCAAACTACATGTTGAAAGGATTTATGGTGAAGGAAAATTTCGAGTGTTGGAATACATACATTTTAAGACCAAACCGGGACCAGTTGCGAAAAATGCAACTTAGCGGCCTTCCGGTAGGAATTGAACCCGCGACCCTGCGATTGCTAGTGCAGTGCTCTGACCACTGAGCTACGGAAGCCGTTGCCGAGAGCCTAGTCACGAGTTCTGTATATATGGTGGTAATGCCGGGATTAGATTCTGGGTATATTATAGGTAATATTTGGCATTTCACTCGATCAAACTACATGTTGAAAGGATTTATGGTGAAGGAAAAATTCGAGTGTTGGAATACATACATTTTAAGACCATATATATATATATATATATATATATATATATATATATATATATATATATATATATATATACAATATATATAATATATATATAAATATACAATAATGTATTTTATAAATGTATTTTATTAAGCATTAATAAAAGAAGTTAACAATAAGCGGTGTCAGTTCTCGTTCGGTCGGGGGCCTTCAGTGCCGGGGCCCCCGGAATGTTTACCCCACTTACAGAGTTATACTGCATAAAGGGCTAGCTTAATCATGTTCGGCTTACTTGTGTCTCATTGTCTTGGGGTCTTCTTCACCCCACTCTCTGTTTAGTTTCGTGTTCCCTGGGGCGGTTTAGCTGCCCGCTTCCCTCGTTAATTGTTCTTTTTCAGCACTTCTCTTATGAGTTGTCTAGGCCAACAGGGCTGTTTGTACGTGCTCGTTCCTGGTTTATTTGTTTGTTTGTCACACCCAGTCCTTCCCAGTGGCGGAAGGTTCTTCTACTGTGGTGAGTATCTACTGTCCATAATCTAGCTTCGTCTCCATCACCGAAACCGTAAGTACCTATCCATTCTTGTATTTTAATTTTAATTTTTCCCTGTCTAGACGTGTGACTTGTAGATATGGGGATGGAGGAGGTACCGTTGGTCGGGGGATCAGTAGGTCCCTTGTTATTGTCGCATCATTGCTTGTCGCAGCCGGCATATTAGCTACTGACTCCATCCCTACGGTCTGCGCTCTGCCATCGTAGGTAGTGGGCGTATTAATTATCATGTTGGGTCATGTAGTTGAGAACCGTGTAGATCGTTAATGTATGTTATAATGTATTTTATAATGTATTTTATAATGTAATTTATAATGTATATATAAATATACAATATATAATAATATATATATATATATATGTACAATATATATATATATATTATATTGTACTATATATATATATATATACATATATATATATATATATATATATATATATATATATATATATATATAGGTAATATTTGGCATTTCACTCGATCAAACTACATGTTGAAAGGATTTATGGTGAAGGAAAATTTCGAGTGTTGGAATACATACATTTTAAGACCAAACCGGGACCAGTTGCGAAAAATGCAACTTAGCGGCCTTCCGGTAGGAATTGAACCCGCGACTCTGCGATTGCTAGTGCAGTGCTCTGACCACTGAGCTACGGAAGCCGTTGCCGAGAGCCTAGTCACGAGTTCTGTATATATGGTGGTAATGCCGGGATAAGATTCTGGGTATATTATAGGTAATATTTGGCATTTCACTCGATCAAACTACATGTTGAAAGGATTTATGGTGAAGGAAAATTTCGAGTGTTGGAATACATACATTTTAAGACCAAACCGGGACCAGTTGCGAAAAATGCAACTTAGCGGCCTCCCGGTAGGAATTGAACCCGCGACCCTGCGATTATATATATATATATATATATATATATATATATATATATATATATATATATATATATATATATATATGTATATATATATATATGAACAGCGTCGTGTTCACGTGTCCTTTTAGAGCAGTTCATCAACTTTGTTGATGATTTTCATCCTGCTCTGAAGTTCACGTGGGAAATCAGCGAGACCTGTGTGTCGTTCCTTGATATTTTAATTTCGATTAATGGTGATTCGCTGAAAACGTCGGTCTCGTACAAGCCTACTGACTCCCATAGTTATCCTCTATTTTCATCCTCTCATCCCAACCACACTAAGCAATCCATCCCTTACTCTCAATTCTTGTGTCTTTGCCGCTTATGTAGCGACGACCAAGATTTTCAAGTCAAATCAATGGAAATGAGATCTTTTTTTGTCCAACGTGGTTACCCTACCAACCTTTTAGACCTCGCCGTTCAGAAAGCTTTTCTCGTCCCCCGTTTAGACGCCCTTGAACCATCTTTGGAACGAGTTTCAAACAATAAAATTCCTTTAGTTCTAACATTTCATCCTTTCAATTTTAAAGTTAAAAATATTATTAATCGGAATTTTCACATTTTACAAAATGATCCTGAGACGTCAGCCATTTTCACCGACAACCCTTTGGTATCTTTTCGCCGTAATAAAAACATTCGTGACTCCTTAGTACATAGTGCCCTTAAACAAAATACCTCGGCACCAGCGGGAACATTTTCTTGCGGCCGTTCCCGCTGTAACACATGCGCTTTTCTCAATCCCACTACAGTTATTACTGCCCCCAAATTCGACCACACAATCCGTCATGCTTTTTCATGCACGTCCACCAACATAATTTATTGCATTTCATGCGATAAATGCCCTAAAATCTACATCGGTGAAACTGGGCGACGTCGTTCAGACAGGTTTGCTGAACATCTTCGTTCCGTGAGGATCAATGATGGTGACAAACCTGTAGCCCGCCATTTCAACAGCTCCAACCATTTGGTTTCAGACATGAAAGTCTGTGCCATCCTTCCCATCTCAGGTGGCAACGATAACCGCAAGCGGCAAGAGAAGCGTCTCATTTTTAAACTTGGCACCACACATCCTCTTGGTCTTAGCGAACGTTTTTCTTTTATTTAATTTCCTACAAGTTTTTGGTTATTTTAGTTTGCTTGGAACCTTTATTATTATTAATTTTTTATTATTCGCGTATGCACTTTCATTCCTTTCCAAGTTTTTGTTTCTTATGCTAATATTATCGCCTAATCCCCTTGAATATTGGACCTGTCATTTCTCCCGCCCCCTCAGTCTGCTTGCTGATCGACTGTTAAAAATAGCAAATGATCTAACGTTTCCCATCTCATTAATTATTAGTTTGTTTATCTCCCGTGCATTTGATTGGCTACTTTCTACTTGTGACACCCTTTTGGCATATATATAAGCCCTATTTATTTCATTTCATCTCGTCTTACTCTGATGAAGGGCTCCGCTCGAAACGTCAGTATCTCGTCACTAAATTCTTGGCAGTTTACCACCTTTTCACTTTGCTATATATTCAAAACACTGTCTACGCAGCACTCTACTTTTTTATATATATATATATATATATATGTATATGTATATGTATATATATATATATGTATATATATATATATATATATATATGTATATATATATATGTATATATATATGTATATATATATATGTATATATATATATGTATATATATATATATATGTATATGTATATATGTATGTGTGTATATGTATATGTATATGTATGTACATGTATTAATTAAACAGCTACAGTCACTTAGGGATTGATGCACCAGACTTGTTATGCGGCCAGATAGTACAAATCACTGTCCAGTACAATACCTTATACCCACTGTTTAGTGTACTTAAACAATCAGAAACATACAGTTTATACTAGTAGCTACTGTGCATATAGTTTTGGTAGCTATTTTTCATTTTAGGGCGCTCGTGTCCCCTTGTTCATCCAACATCTTGCCCAATTTGCCAGAAATCTACTTTTAAACAAGCAAACAGTTCTGCAGTTGTAATTGTCACATCTGAAGGTTTGTGGAACAAAATTTACAAAAATAATACTGATATATTGCAGTACAAAGTAAATGGTTTGAATCTAGGAGTATCATTAGATGTGTGAAGTTTATCGTCTAGGTTGTTGTAGTCTTGAGAAAGATTATTATTGGTAACTGACATTTCAATGGCCTCAGCAGCAGGTTAATTACATAATTGTTTGTTTGTCATAATTAGTGTGAGTGGGTGTTCCCTAACAAAAAAAGATCTATAGGCCTGCCTAGTGCCTATGCATGTATATAGGCAACCTATAGGATCATATAGGAAACCTATAGGATATAGGCAATTGGACAATTTTCTATAGGCAACCTACAGAGAAACCTATTAGCCTATGCCTATAGGTGCCTATAGGATTCTATAGGCAATTGGCCCATTGCCTGTAGGTGCCCTATAGGGTGCCTATAGACTTTTTCTGTAAGGGCTGCATCATGCGTGGGCCAATATTGATCGTCATCGGTTGTTTATGTGAGTGGGTCAGGACACTTATAGGACACTTATATTGGTGTAACCGGCCGAAACCTAAAAATCAGACTAGCTGAACACAAATGAGCTACTGGACAAGACTAATCACATAGCTGAACACCACGTTCAAAGAAAACATGATATTGACTGGGACTTGGCTGAATGTATCACCTTTAACACAAACTACAAACAACGACTTACATTAGAAAGTTGCTATACCAACTTGGAACATAAACCACTTAACAGATCACAACAATTACCAACACCATACAAAAGACTCTGTCACACACACCAACAAACAATAGACCTTCCGACAAACAATACACCCACGCATTATATACATGGCAATCTAACTTCTAATATTACTATAAATTGCAGGGCGATATGACTTAAACTGGTTCACTGTTAATTGTTTGTCATGCTCTTGGGAATGGTCACCAATTTCTGTAAACTGCATTATTGAAAGTGGTTTCTGGCCAGGCAGCCCGGGGAATGTAAACTACTTGTTTGATCAGAAGTTGTTCTCTCTTTGGGATGCGTTCAGGAAGCGAATGCCAGGGTCATCACAAACCGCTTTTATAAGAAGTTTAGAAGATCTGTCTCATTCAAAGAATAGGGTAAATATGCTGCATTTATTTTCTTTAAATATTTATTGTTGTGTAAGATTTCATGCAATTACACTAACTGTAAGTTGTTAATCTGTGTCATGCTAGTACTGTATTTTAGTACCTAATAGGTAGTTTACCTTGATGACAATGAAGAGGTGAAGAAGAGTGATCAGGGACGACAAATAATAGTAGTGATAATTTACTGTATGCTGATGGTGATGATGATGGTGTTGATTGTTGTGGTGAGGTTGGTGGTGATGATAAGAACTTGATGATAACAGGAACTTTTTTGCCAATTGTTTACTCTATAGACAAATGTGATCAATGCAGCAACATTTAGGAAGGCTTTCACTGAATGGTGCTATTGCCAATTTGAGGTTGATTCCTTACATGAACAGGACTGGAAAAAGTGCCCACCATGCAATGCAGCATTGATCAACATTCTTGTCATGTTGATGGCAATCAGAAGGTTTATAGATTCAAGAAAGTTTCAAGGTACATTGTCAGTTTCACTGATGGTTTGGTGTGTGCTTGTATACAGTACAACGCAGCCTTACTGGTACAGTACATATATGTTGCTATTTATTATTAATTATTGTAAATATATATTTTAATTCTAGGGGAACTAGTCCATCATATTATTCTGACCAGCTGATTTTTGACAATGCCAAGGTGGACTCGCACATTACAAGCATAAGTTCCTCCCAAGGAGGAAAAAAACGTGAGGTGTGTAAATATTATTTGTGAAATTAATTATTCTTAATACAACAGTGGGGACATTCATTTTACATCACCAAGACTGCCACACTGCAATTAGCCAAAGTATAATTATTAAGTGTAATTAATTTTCGCTTTAGAAAGAAGATAGTTCTTGTGGCGATACGCATTGGAAGGCTGCAAAGGCTGTATCAAAATAAAAAAAACACCAAGATGAAACTGGTTTGGTAGTTGCTGGTTGCAGGCACTCAATTGCTCAAGCAGCTTTAAATATGTTCAGAGGGGAAGTTTATGGTTATGCTCACTACTTACATTTACATTTCCTTTACCCAAATAATGTCAAGTTTATGTGGGAAGATGTGATATGTAAATACTGGCCATGGGCTCAGCGAGTTACTGAAGGGGAGAACAAGATGGCATTAGTAAACACAAAACCCGCTTTGTCGCTTATGCATGGTAAATCACACAGTTGGTCATGTCAGGTACATGTGTGTTCATTTTAGAAATTATATAGTTTACACTGTAAGTGCTAAAAATCGTGACAAATTCATTTTGCCAATAGAGACATCCTGTTTGGTAATTAATTAACATATTGTACAGTACATTCCAAGCCTGGAAATAATTATTTTCGTTGTACCTGTCAGAATGACCAGGACAGAACTTAGCGTGACGTCTCAAAACTTAGCGCAATGTCTCAAAACTTAGCGCAAGGTCTCACAACTTAGCGCAAGGTCTCACAACTTAGCGCAATGTCTCAAAACTTAGCGCAATGCCTCACAACTTAGCGCAATGTCTCACAACTTAGCGCAATGTCCCACAACTTAGCGCAATGTCTCACAACTTAGCGCAATGTCTCAAAACTTAGCGCAATGTCTCTCATCCGAGGTTGTACAATACGAAATCTAAACACAGTCCATTGACTCCATTCAACACAAAAATTACTTTCACAAAAAGTTGAGTATAATCTTCAGACAAGATGAGCATCGGACAAGATGCAGAAAATGACAGACACAATTAATATTGTAACTGTCAAATATCTAGAAATGGGATATTTGTACCAGACAATGTCCGTGACCGACCGCTAATATCCAAGCTTGGTACATTCACTGTGTTGTGTTTTGTGTTGAGTTGTATTGTATTGTATTGTATTGTATTGTATTGTATTGTATTGTATTGTATTGTATTGTGATGTATTTGTGTGTATTTGTATTGTTTCTAAGAAATGTTTGTTGAGCAAAGTTTATTTCTTAATTGTTTGCACAGGTCATTTGGAGTGGAAGATGGCAAGAGGGTGCTTCAGCTACTGCTGGTGAAGAAGTTGAACAGCTCAACAGCTACCTCTCCAGACTTGGCTCCACGACAAAAAATATGACTGCATCAGGTCAGATACATACTGCACATGGACTCAACAATTATTGTGTTTTAAAAAAGTGTGTGTGTTTTTATTTAACAAATACTGTAGGTAACATTTTTCCGTGTGTATACTGTAATAGATCACAGATGACGTCCCAGCGTGTATAAAAGAACAAAACAGTAGGGCATGAGACAAAGTAGAGGGGCGGACTGTTGTTCTTTACACGCTGTGACGTCTTCTGTGATCTATTGTACACACAGACGGAAAAATGTTATCTATTTGTTTTATACAATAAAAATTCAAATGGTTTATTGAATGATTTGGGGAATGAAAAAGAAAAACAAGTCCGCTGACGTGATATGGCGTGGATGTGACGTCATCTGTGTGTGTGTCCTTTAATAGATCACAGTCAACAACCAATGAAAATGCACACGGAAGTCATGTTATTGTATAAATATGTATATATGTATAATCATTATGTTTATATATGATTATGCATGTGTTTGTTTATATTATGCATGTAAGTTTGTGTGGATTATAGTACAGATTAATTGAGTTTGCCATTTTCATTTGCAGCACGTGAAGATTGTATCACAGAACATCTATTCAGTTGGAATAAAAGGAAAATACTCAATCTTTCGAAGTCATTAGTTATTCGTCTAAAAAAGGTTAATTATATGTCTGTGTTCATTGTATTCATTTTGTTTCAAAAGGATTCACAAAAATATTCCTTCAAATTTCATTTTGCAATTTAAAAATTGTTCTTTATATTCTCGTCATGCCAGTTACTTTCGTCTTGTTCTTGCTAATGGCTATTTGTTTTCTGTCAGCTATTGTTATTTTCTCTTGCTTATATGCTGCAACCTACATTTTTTATTGCTTTCTAGAATGACAAGAAACTTATTGATGCCAAAGAAGACCTTGTGACGTTTTCATCGAAACTTAATTTAACGCAGTCAGACGCACATGTAGATGGCTCCATTATGTTGTGGAAACAAGATGTTCAACAGTTTGCAAAAGATACAGTACAATATAGAGTTTTAAATATTTTCTAATTTAGCCCCAGGCATGTGTTGCAATGTATGTTGCCGCGAAACACTGCCATTACATACATGTACGTATACCTGAATATACTGCACCTGTATGCATTTTTTCAACATTCTTAGAACAACAGGCAGGGCTAAATACGAGTGTTGGAGAGTTAGAAGAATTATTCCTTTTGCATCATGCTGTACAAAATGCCGAACGTTTAACAGCATTTGTAAGTGCCAACGATGACCAGACGCAGACATTGATCGGAGATCAACATTTCCATCGACTTGCTGCTAATAAAACTAAGCAATTAGAGAAGAATATGGCAAGATTGCGTGAGCTGAAAGCTAGGTTTTGTAGTGTGGGTAATATCACAGAGGAGGAGATTCTAGCTCAGGGAAAGGTTCAACTTGTAAAAGTAACTGTGGCCAAATTGCAGAAACGATTGGAGATGCTGTATTTTTCTGTGACGAGGCGTATTAAGGAGATATCATCCCTTGCCGGTTTGTAAAACAATTTACCTTGATTTCACATATTTTAAACAACATTTTTGTCTGTACGAATGGTACGAGTTCTTCTTTAAATATATTTCCAGCAAGCATAGTCGCGGTCGTTTAACAATCATTACATGTAAGTTTCGTGTTTTTTCTCAAAGATTCCAGTAAAAGAAGATCCTCAATGCGAGCCAAATGTTCAAAAGAAAAAAAAGTGATAGCGTCAACTGTAGAGGAGTTGAATTCTGTCAGCAGTCTTTGCGGTCTACCAGTGACAAGTGCGGAAGACATTGTCGCGGGAGACTTTCCCTGGTCATTTAGTGACTCAACGTCGACTTCGCAAAGTATGCTCCAAACCGTAACAATTAACTTCATTTTAATAATATAACGTAGTTTATTGTACTTTACGTTCGTTTTATCACCAACGATCAAAGTTACAAAACGAGTAGTTTATGCGCAAGTATTTTTTGTTTTGTTTTGTTGTTTTGTTTCCGATTTGTCTTACTAGATATCCCAGTACGTTTTAAAGCACAACTTATAGAAAAATTCATGTTGGTTAAACGGCTGGAAGAAGAGAATGATCAGATTAACACGGAAATGAAAAACTTCCTTGTATTTTATTTGGAGAATACTTTGCCCAAACTACGAGAAAAGAATGACAGCATTATGGCCCGGATAGGTACAATCAAACAATACATCCTCAACATGTGTAAACACTAACATTCACAATTCATTAAATTGAATTAATTCACCAGACTACTGTAGACTTACATTCACACTTGCTACATGCATCTCAGCTATATAAACATCTATACACTTACATGTGCGATTTCTGCCATACTGTATCTTTATTATGACACTGATTTTATATATTCATAATCTATAGCCTATATTGACAACGTGGATGACCCAGACGACAAGTATTTGAAGAAAAGTGATCAGGTACGTATTCTGGTGAACCTCAGATAAAGCGTGGACTGCAAGTTCATGGTGTGGGTAATAGCTTTTGGTAACTGTGTTTTTATGCATTTGTGTTTTCTATTGTTGTTGTTTTAAGAACTTAGTTGATGGTAGCAGACTACGTTATTCGTTACGTGCTGAGACATTGGAGACACTAAGAGGTCGCCTTGCTATAAAAAACAGGGGCATTGCGTTTGCCAAAAGCCAGATTAGAAAGGGATTGCAATTATTTAGAGATCTGGATCAGCCTCTAATGAACTTTGAGAGTAGCGACGATGAAGATGAAAGCGATGACAATGATGCTCATCGTGAAGAAGACTCTGAAAATTGGTCAAGTGATGAGAATGGGAACTAGAATCATCTTCCTAAAACATTTTAATTCTTGCATTATCAACCTAACTATTTCTTATTATTGCGTGCACCGTTAATAATAATGTTTTTATTATAGTATTTAAAATAAATCAAAGAATTGAAATTGTTTAAATGTTTACATGAGACCGGGAAAACCATTGCCAACATTTCGTGCTCATACAACATTGTGAGCGTATCTGAACATGTGAGGCACCTGCTTTGTTAAGACGTGGAAAGTGTTTTCGACTCTGCTAGGTTCTTCCCATTTAAAAGTTGACAAAGGTTGCACAAAGTCATAAAACAAAAGCTATGAATGGCTGCCATGTACTGTGGCAGGCTGGTTCAATTCCAGCACTCAGGGATCTATGACTTTGTGTATGCGAAATAAAATACCCAAAATGCTTTAGTTGCTCTGTATTATATGAGAATGACTTTTTGAATATCTAAGTGGAGCTAGCACAGCAATTTTAGCAATGGGAATAATTCTAGCAAATTATGGTTTATAAAATTATATTTCCTGATTTTGAAGGCGCTTTAAAATAGATACTCATATCTCCGTTTCCCCAACTTCGTTACTGTGGTTTCCTCAGCATTTATCACAATTATTTAATTTAAAACAAAGTGTAACAACACGAATAACATAATGTGACACAATAGTATTCCAAAATTTTAAATTAATCTGCGCTATATACAGATAAAATTAAGTATCATGTAGTATGTGAATCTGCTTGCTTTTAATTTTTTACGTAAAATTTTGTACATAATGATTTCTTGACGAAATAAAAAACATTCCAAAATTTCAAAATAATCTGATCAAAGCATGTGTAGTATGTGAATCTGGTCATTTTTCCAATAAGCCTTACATGGCCGTAGCAGGGGGTTGGGCCGCTCCCCCCCCCCCCAATAATTTTCTCTGGCAATTTCATGCCAGTTTAGATCTCTTTAACCTTGCTGGATACTACTCTCAGAAGTCAGGAAAGCCTATTTAAAGGGCCAGTAAGACGCAAAAAATCACATCCCAATTTGGACTTTATCTGGAAGTGCATTCGAAATAAGCAAGAATAGCGCTCTTACTTTGTAAATGTCTTCTCTTGTTCCAGAAATATTTCAGTTTTTAAAAGCTGTAAATGAGATACCTGAGACGTCATCTGCTCCATTCAAATTCTAAAAATCAGGAATATCTTTGTAGATAGCGGCTAGATTGTGCTGAAACGTTCCAGATGTATGCTACTAAAAATGGTACACTGCACTGTGTATAGTTAATGCATTTTACAGATTTCCTTTAGTTTAAATTTTGGAGTAGATTATGTCATAAGTTCATTTGCATCTTTCAAAAACGTCAATATCTCTGGAACAACATAAGATATTGACTAAGTAAGAATGCTATTCTTCCTCATTTTTTTAGTACTAATAAATAAAAAAAAAATTGGATAGACGATGTTCGGTCTTACTACCCCTTTAAGAGATCCTAATTTCCCTGACACTCACAGCAGTGCAGTGACATTAACGGTGAAATTTTGCACACGATGATTTCTTGTCGAAATAAATAACATTCCAAAATTTCAAATTGATCTGATCAAAGTATCATGTAGTATGTGAATCTGGTCATTTTTGCTATAAGCTTTATATGTTGTATATGGTTCAGATAGGAACAAAACAAGCTGATACGGGTGACTTACTTGCTTTCAATTTATTTTTTTCAATTTTTCCTTTTTTTTTTCTTTTTTCAATTTTTCTTTTTCAAATTGATCTGATCAAAGTATCATGTAGTATGTGAATCTGGTCATTTTTGCTATAAGCATTATATATTGTATATAGTTCAGATAGGAACAAAACAAGCTGATATGGGTGACTTACTTGCTGTCAATTTATTTATTTTTTTCAATTTTTCTTTTTCAAATCGATCTGATCAAAGTATGATGTAGTATGTGAATCTGGTCATTTTTGCAATATGCTTTATATGTTGTATATGGTTCAGATATGAACAAAACGAGCTGATACGGGTGACTTACTTGCTTTCAATTTTTTCATGTGAAATTTTGCACACGATGATTTCTTGACGAAATAAATAACATTCCAAAATTTCAAGTTGATCTGATCAAAGTATCATGTAGTATGTGAATCTGGTCATTTTTGCTAGGAACAAAACAAGCTGATACGGGTGACTTACTTGCTGTCGATTTTTTTTTTTTTTCAATTTTTCTTTTTCAAATCGATCTGATCAAAGTATGATGTAGTATGTGAATCTGGTCATTTTTGCAATATGCTTTATATATTGTATATAGTTCAGATAGGAACAAAACAAGCTGATACGGGTGACTTACCTGCTTTCAATTTTTCTTTTTTCTTTCTTTCTTTTTTCAATTTTTTTTTTTTTCAATTTTTATTTTTCAAATTGATCTGACCAAAGTATGATGTAGTATGTGAATCTGGTCATTTTTGCAATATGCTTTATATGTTGTATATGGTTCAGATATGAACAAAACGAGCTGATACGGGTGACTTACTTGCTTTCAATTTGTTCCTGTGAGATTTTGCACACGATGATTTCTTGGCGAAATAAATAACATTCCAAAATTTAAAATTGATCTGATCAAAGTATGATGAAGTATGTGAATCTGGTCATTTTTGCAATATGCTTTATATGTTGTATATGGTTCAGATATGAACAAAACAAGCTGATACGGGTGACTTACTTGCTTTCAATTTTTCTTTTTTTCTTTTTTCAATTCTTTTTTTTTTTTTCAATTTTTCTTTTTCAAATCGATCTGATCAAAGTATGATGTAGTATGTGAATCTGGTCATTTTTGCAATATGCTTTATATGTTGTATATGGTTCAGATATGAACAAAACAAGCTGATACGGGTGACTTACTTGCTTTCAATTTTTCTTTTTTTCTTTTTTCAATTCTTTTTTTTTTTTTCAATTTTTCTTTTTCAAATCGATCTGATCAAAGTATGATGTAGTATGTGAATCTGGTCATTTTTGCAATATGCTTTATATGTTGTATATGGCTCAGATATGAAAAAAACGAGCTGATACGGGTGACTTACTTGCTTTCAATTTGTTCTTGTGAGATTTTGCACACGATGATTTCTTGCCGAAATAAATAACATTCCAAAATTTCAAATTGATCTGATCAAAGTATCATGTAGTATGTGAATCTGGTCATTTTTGCTATAAGCTTTATATGTTGTATATGGTTCAGATATGAACAAAACAAGCTGATACGGGTGACTTACTTGCTTTCCATTTTATTTTTTCAATTTTATTTTTTTTTTCAATTTTTATTTTTTATTTTATTTTTTTTTATTTTTTCAATTTTTATTTTTCAAATCGATCTGATCAAAGTATCATGTAGTATGTGAATCTGGTCATTTTTGCAATATGCTTTATATGTTGTATATGGTTCAGATATGAACAAAACAAGCTGATACGGGTGACTTACTTGCTTTTAATTTTATTTTTTCAATTTTATTTTTTATTTTTTCAATTTTTATTTTTTATTTTATTTTTTTTTCAATTTTTATTTTTCAAATCGATCTGATCAAAGTATCATGTAGTATGTGAATCTGGTCATTTTTGCAATATTCTTTATATGTTGTATGAACAAAACGAGCTGATACGGGTGACTTACTTGCTTTCAATTTTTTCATGTGAAATTTTGCACACGATGATTTCTTGACGAAATAAATAACATTCCAAAATTGATCTGATCAAAGTATCATGTAGTATGTGAATCTGGTCATTTTTGCTATAAGCATTATATATTGTATATAGTTCAGATAGGAACAAAACAAGCTGATACGGGTGACTTACTTGCTGTCAATTTTTTTTTTTTTAATTTTTCTTTTTCAAATCGATCTGATCAAAGTATGTAGTATGTGAATCTGGTCATTTTTGCAATATGCTTTATATGTTGTATATGGCTCAGATATGAAAAAAACGAGCTGATACGGGTGACTTACTTGCTTTCAATTTATTATTTTCAATTTTTCCTTTTTTTTTTCTTTTTTCAATTTTTCTTTTTCAAATTGATCTGATCAAAGTATCATGTAGTATGTGAATCTGGTCAATTTTGCTATAAGCCTTATATATTGTATATAGTTCAGATAGGAACAAAACAAGCTGATATGGGAGACTTACTTGCTTTCAATTTTTCTTTCTGAAATTTTTACAATGAACTTGACGAAATAAATAATATTCCAATAAAAACTTTGAAGGTAATCTATAAAACTTTAACGCCGTCGATACAAGTCCGTCACCGCACCCCATAGGCTAAATGCTCCCGTTTCGACATCACTATATAAACATATAAACGCAATAGCGACAAAATAACCCTAAATCCTAATCCTAACCTTCACCCTAAATATCCCTATTCTTTTAGCCATAAATATCCCTAAAATTGTCGTACCTGTATCCACTTCCAATTTTTAATGGTATAAAAACAAGCAAAGCTTCTGGACCACCTTAACTAATTTGCAACTAAATATGGCGTCGCTGGCTTTCGCGTGTGGTCTCAAGCTTTTTTTATCGAGCGGACTTTGTAAAGGACGAAAAAGTAGAAAAAGATATATTGAGTTACAACTCAGAATATGGTATTCATGCAAATTGCAAAACAGCGAAAAAGAAGTGACAAAGTATAACAAATTACATGTACATGTATTTGACGTTTTTTTATCGACGCAAAGTACTTTGTTTTCATGTACGTTTGAATTTTTTATGAGGAGTATAAATGCTAAAGATTTAACTCGAGTTAGAAGATCTGTAATCTGTATCAAATTAATCGTGGTTGGTATTAAATCTCTCATATTAAACGTTGCATTAATGCTTAATGTCCAACATGTCCCAATAAACCAATTCGCGCGACAACTACTGCACATACGTAGACAGCAATCGTCCACAAATGAAATTCCATCACACGTCAGAAGACTTTTTACAGCCGTGCCGACATTGCAGGACGTTTTTGTGAATTCCGTACGGTTAATTGTCAAATGTTTGTAAACTTTGCGAAGTAAACAAACAAAGTGCATATACCAACATGCATATTCAATTTTTAAATAATTCTCTAAAGCGATATAACAACATACATGACTGAATATCTAAAAACGGCATTTCCCTCAATATTTGATAAAACATCCAGTATAAAAATACGAGATAATGCTCTTTAAAACAAAATTAGAGGAAAAGGTGCACAATTTCAAACGTCATTGTTGCTATGGAAACAACCATATTACTCCTATTTAAGAAAGTTATTAGAAGAAGTAGTTATTTAACACTTCGAAAACCAATAAATTCTGCTATATAAATTGTGACAGAAAGTAACATGCTCAGATGCCAATTTTTGTTATTAGTAAACGCTAAATATACTATAGGGAGCCACCTTGTTACTGTCGAAACACTCAGCTGATGTTATTTTACCCAGCTTTTTAACTAAAATATTTAAATTATCCTTAATTAAAGGTATCTTTCCGAACGACTGGAAGAACGCTCGAGTTTCTCCGATATTCAAATCGGGAGACAATGAAGAAAGCGGTAATTATCGTCCAATTTCGATCTTATCTGTTGTTTCGAAATTATTTGAAAAATTAGTGTAGCTATCAACAGGTTTATAATTTCCTAGCTTAATATTTTGTTGTATCAGATGCATGTGGTTATATATATAAGGCACTGTGAGTTGGAATCGAACCAACTGCAAATTCAACCAGACACAGTTTGTAATTTAATTTTACAATTACTTTAAGAAGAGGCTTATTTGCTGCAGGTGGCAACTGACCTGGGTCACCAATTAAAATCAGAGATTTTCCTCCAAGAACTTTGTTACAATATCCTGTTGCTTGATTGCAACGCTTATCTATCCAGCCAAAAGCAACTTGACCAAGCCTGGAATATTCATCAATGAGAATATAGATACAACCCCCTTGGCGCAGTCAACAATGGAGGGGGCCCTCGCACATGCTTCATCTGCCCATGGCTATGCGTAATGAATGTCTTACACCAGATAGATGTCTAACCCAAGAGTACCTTTAGTCCAGCATGCAAGCTCAGTGTGAGCGCCATATATATGTAGAGCTTACCTAAACCATAACCGCATGGGTTACTATCTCCGGCACCATCTTGACTTCAATAAGCCCACCACTTTATATTTTTGCAATTTTGCACAATATCATGACTGGCTTGAATTTCAAGGCAGCACTTCCCTTGCGATAGTAACTTGTAGTTTTACAACTACTTTAAGAATTTGTTCAGTGTGAAATAACATATGACGTAACAGCCATGTTCATTAAATAAAATATCTCCAACGAATTGTTGCTTGGAATTGTAGTACGAACCAACGGATCAAGTTACGTTTATTATAACCATGTCATAACTTGTGTAAACTGTATTTTTTTAGATTGTAACCTGACAGATAATAATAATAATAATAATAATAATAATAATAATAATAATATAATTAGCAGTGTAGAGATATAAATCAAAATATAAAAAGTTTGGTGCACCAGTCGGACTTCGCTTTCGATATTGACAGTACATCATCAACCTTTTATATTTCGATTTATAATAAAAAATATGACTATAATAGGTTTTTATTATTAATATAAACTATATAAATATATATAGCAAAGTGAAAAGGTGGTAAACTGCCAAGAATTTAGTGACGAGATACTGACGTTTCGAGCGGAGCGGAACTCTGATGAAGGGCTCCGCTCGAAACGTCAGTATCTCGTCACTAAATTCTTGGCCGTTTACCACCTTTTCACTTTGCTATATATTCAAAACACTGCCTACGCAGCACTCTACTACTATATAAATATATATACTAATTATAAATCTTTATTTCATTATTGTATCGTATTATGTATAACCTGAAATTACAATCTTTTTATGAACTTCAGTTTCGTCTATTACCATGAGCTTACACGTGTAAACATGCGGTAATAAACTATAGACCTCTTTCATAATGGCGGCCAATTTAAATATTCCTTTATGTGCATCTAAATTAGCCTTTATTGCCTCGTTTGTGTCAGCAATTCAAAATAATCTTTGCTTCCTAACGAGGTTATAAAGGCTAATGTATATGTACATAAAATGAAAGAGGTCTACACTACAGTATATAGGATGTTCCTAACGTTTTAATCCTCACACCTAACACAAGCTTTGTCAATATGTCAAAACAAAAAGATAAGAAAAATGTAACTCGGCAATATTTCGACTTTATTAAACTCCTTTGAACTCAGTTAATTATAGATAGTTATTTTCATGGTATTTTAGCAAAGCAGTCGACCAGTTTAATTACCATTTCAAATGTCTTGGGAATAAAATTATTTATCAATGAATTCTCTTTTTGCAGAAAATAACACAGTGCAATACCCGTTTCAAGCACTGAACTTTTCATGTGCCAAAGTTGCCAAACAGAGTGCAAATGAGCAACTGAAATCCTTTGTCCGAGCTCATTTGCATTGAAAAGATAGACGTTTGAATTAGGCCTTAATTAAAGGAATATTTGCAATATAAAATATAAAAATATCAAAAAAGTAAAAATATTCGTCAAAACCATATTTTTGACAGTGGCCAAGCATGAAATTCACCCACTTCAACGATACTTCCATCAAAAGGCCCAGGACACGGAGGAGATACCTGCTTTCCATCAACTTTTGATGTTACCACTACTGATAAGTGACCAGGTGGAATTGGTCGACTATGCACATTGGTAAAACCTGTGACGCATCCTTGAGCGCAAACTACACCAGCATCATCAGTCAATGCAATTACGGTACCTGAAAGATCATTTGAATTATCTTTATACTCTTCCTACAGCCAAACTAGGCCAGTTCTACTTTGAAATATCATTTTGGGTTCTATAGTAGCCGTGATAAAAACTTAAGCGAATTATCCAAGCTAACTGGGCCCGGCTCATATAAAGTTACTGTATAAACAACCATTTTTGAATAAGGTCTATAACAATAACAATAAAGATCACTTAATTAAAATAATTCCAGATTTTAACCTCGATGTTTCTTTAATCTGGTAATGGTGTCCTTCAGAAGAATGATAGACAGTAGGAGCACAGTTTTTCTAAACTCAACTCACAGTAGTCAGCTTCACTAGATTTTACCTTTTACAGTGTTTCTTATTAAGTAATTGGTATGTTTTATGACTTAGTTACGCTTCTAAGGTAATCATCAAATATAAAGTATGTATAATAAACGTCCTATTGATGTACAGTACGAGTCAATATGAACTTATTTAAAATCTTTCATCGGACAATGATCTCATAAAAAATTGCGTTTTCTACCCGATGCATCTTCTTTGATTATTAGAAATTGGAAAACGTACATGTAATAAGCCCTCCCTCTATATAATCTGGTATTTTATTCTAACAAGCCGCTTGTCTGCAACAGCTAAAGTTAATAAGCCCTGGGGTCTCAATAGAGGAAATACATTAAATAATATAAAAATATGTGTTAAATACTAGCATAATATTTACTTACCTGCGGTTAATCCAACATGAAAATTATTTGTGGGTTTTGAGAGAGAAGATAAGGATGAGACTGAAACTGTAGCTGGAAATGAGGATGTAGGTAAGGATAAAGATAAGGGTGGGGCCATGCTCGATGTCAAACTCAAAGGAGTAATTGAAGGGGAGTATGGTGCTGTAGTCAAGGGAGAGGTGAATATTGGGGCAATGGTCGATGTCAAAGTCAAAGGAGTTGAAGGGGAGGATGGTACTGAGGTCAAGTGAGAGGTGAATATTGGGGCAATGGTCGATGTCAAAGTCAAATAAGTTGAAGGGGAGGATGATGCTGAAGTCACGGGAGAGGTGAATATTGGGGCAATGGTCGATGTCAAAGGAGTTGAAGGGGAGGATGATGCTGAAGTCAAGGGAGAGGTGAATATTGGGGCAATGGTCGATGTCAAAGTCAAAGGAGTTGAAGGGGTGGATGGTGCTGAGGTCAAGGGAGATGTGAATATTGGAGCAATGGTCGATGATGTGGAAGAGGATAAACAAACCGACGAGGTCGTGTTTGTTAATACGGGCACTGACGATTATGGTGTTTGAACGGTTGTTTGTGTAATTGCCTGGTTAGATGGTTCATTAGTGGTAACTGATGGGTTAATAGTATGCGACACTCGATACGTTGGTAGGAGCGATTTCATCCCATGTTTAAATAACTCTCGGGCAGCTTTTCCAGTTTTTCCTTTATCTGAAATAAATTCTGTTGCCAACCCAGGAGATGCTGTAAAATCCCACACATTGCGTCCACCAGTTGAGGATGGATGGTAGTACATCACAACTACATGATATCCATGGTTCTGGTGAAGTGTTAAAACCTACATGATATGAGATAATTGCAAGGTATAAAGTGTACAGGATATACTAACAGCATCACTACCATGTAGTTCATTACACGATCTAAACATTTTAATTACAGTATCAGATAAAGTAAACTAAACGTTATCAGAAAAATATTTTGTTATTATTATTTCTACAAATACCCTCTTCATTAGAAGCGTTTTTTCACTGGCGGTTCTGGTGTATTTTGGAAGCGACATTGTGGACCGTCGCTTGGGAATTAGTTCACCACATTTTGAACAATGTTTACACGCATTGCCTATCTCAGCCAAACAACTCCTGCAAACTTTCTTTCGAGACGTAGTCTATAAAAAGCATGCAAAACAGATAACAAAATCAAACACATTATATAATAATAAATATACGATGGTTCCAGGTTTTATTTGAAAGGATCAGCTATTGTGGTGTAGTGGTTACCACACATGTCTATGAGCTGGGAGACACAGGTTCAAATCCTGGGTCGGACCTCCACTCAGGGTCTTAAAAATAATCGAGGAGAAAGTGCTGCATTTGCAATAATATCAGCAAATGGTAAGACTTTCAGGTCTTCTCGGATAACGACCTTAAATCGTAGGCTCTCGGAACCCCTATCAATTGGGCTTCTGGTCTGTTGGGGTATTCCTTTCACCAAAGAGTGATAAATCTAATAAACTAAACTAGGACTGTAGCTTGTACTACTAATAAACATAATTAATTACTTACAATCTATTATAGTGCGGTTTCACTCAATGACATATACCCCTAATAATTGGTGTTTAATGTAACAATTTAATTTGGATTAACTTTCTATTGCTATTTATATGCTTTTCTATTCCATTAAGCTTTCTATTCCAAACTTTCTTTTTAATATTAATGACATAAACTCCAACTAATAACTTTAAAGCAAAAGATATACAGTAACCAGTGGCGTGTTGGCCTCTGTTCGTCAGGGGAGGCCAACAGTAAATTTGGCGCCCCATCGTCAATGGCACCGTTACGATTGGGTTTGCAGTGGCGTAGCCAGGTGTGCGTCGGTGGGGGGGGGGGGCACATGTCGGGGGGGGCACATGTCGGGGGGGGGCACAAAAAATGTAACATGATTAGATCGAAGCTGCACAAGTATTGTAGGGGGGTCGGGGGGCATTGGATTCCTAGGGTCTCTGAAACACTATATTTTAGTACATTTTGAGGCGACTTTTCAGATAATTAAAAGTGTCATATCGATATTAAAATGACCGTGAAAAGGTGGTAAGTGAGGACAGTCGACGAAGTCGACATTCTTTCAAACGGAAGTGCAATGGCGACATGAAAAAAGTGAAGAAAATTGCACATCTTTCTGCGATTAATTTGTTAATCACATTACATGTCAACTCACTTGATCATGAAACAAACATCTCCCCCACAAGTTTCTCAACGGATTTCAACTTTTCACGAGAACGCGGTATTGTGGACCATGCATTGGCTACGCCACTGTTTGTTTGGAAGGGGGGTTTGCAAAATAGGTTAGTGATGACACATTTTTAGGTGGATCTGGGGTATGCCTCCCGGAAATTTTTTGAATTTTGGGTTTCTGAAACGGCGCGCATTTCCTGCATTTTGAGGCCACGAGGCGTTTTATTGCCGCGGCCATCGATATAATGAGGTTATTATATAACCAAGGTTAACAACTAATGAACTGCGCAAGGCTTGGGGGCGAGTATGCGAGTGGTTATATGAGAGGCACACCACGCTTGGCTGATCATTGCGCCTGCTGACGGCACAGCGAAGACATAGCGGAGTATCAGTAGCAGACGAGAGAAGTAAAGAAAATGGCAAAAATACCCACCATCCCTCCCTTTAATCCAAGCTATTTCCGATGAAATCGGTGTGATAGGTGTAGACGGTGGTGGTCAGGTCAAGATTGGAGCTAACCAACTGCACCTAACCAACCATATACGCGGGTAAATAAAGTGAATGCAGGTGTTAAGCAGTGGGGATCAGCGTTGGCAAGTGTGACCCGCATCTTCAAATATCTCGATAAAAAGCCGTCAACGACTCGGTCCTCGGCCGCTCTGAATGCTGAAGAGAGAGTTCATTGTCTCCGAGACTCTTTTATACAATCCAAAAACCTTGTTTTAACTAGTATTGTTTCTCTCTTCAACTCTTCAAATTCTGATAAACGTTTTTGCGTAATTATACATGCCGTTTTTGGCGCCCTCTTCAAGCTTTTGGCGCTCTCTAAAAATCTTCACAGGGGGGGCCGCGGCCCTGCTGGCCCCCCTGCCAGCACGCCACTGACAGTAACCATCCAGAAATTGTAAGAAAATTTAACTGAAAAGTTGTTGTCTACATTTTATCATTTTAATTAATTGATTAATGTCAGTTGAATATTAACAAAAAGATCATGTCATAAACTAATTACTGTATTGTAGGGTTATGTAAAATAACATACCATCTTTTTTGAAGATCTCTCCACAATTTCTGAATTAACTGCATCTGCACCACATTAAGACAAAATTACAATAATTAAAGGCAGTTTCTACACCTGCAGTATACCTACATTGGTATAAGCCATTTTCAAGTAACAATTAAGTCATTTTATTCAAGTCACAAGACAATTGTCATTCTATCTGGGTCACATAAAATAAAGGCTCAAATCCATTCATGGTATACAGTATATATATATATATATATATATATATATATATATATATATATATATATATATATATATATATAATATATATATATATATTATCCCGGCATTACCACCACCATATAACCACTCACATACTCGCCCCCAATATGAATCTTATCCCGGCATTAGGCTCTCGGCAACGGCTTCCGTAGCTCAGTGGTCAGAGCACTGCACTATAGCATCGCAGGGTTGCGGGTTCAATTCCAGCCGGAAGGCCTTGAAGTTGCATTTTTTGCAACTGGTCCCAGTTTGGTCCTTGAAAGTGATTATTATACACAGTTTTCCATATTTCACTAGTGTTTTATATATAAATGAATAAACTATGACATAATGTTATATGTACATACTACATGTCATTGTAAGTTATTGGAAAATTAGCTTTGCTTATACACAAACCAAATGCTACACATATGCAACAATAGTGTTAGAACACATATTGATAAATGGCCGCACACAGACTTTGGAGTCAGCGGCTAACCTACAACCTTGTTTGCAGCTGGACATTGGGCCCCTACAGTGGGAACGAGCTGTAATGCAACATGTTGGTTACCCTGCCAACAAGTTGTGATTCAAAATGTACCAGCACAGCACACAACCCCCAAACCTCCTTCTCAATATCTTCAACATCACCATACCCCAAGGACATGTAGGCGGGTAAAGGAAAAACTGTGAAACCCATTATATATTTACCACTTTCAGCAGCTCTTGAAGATGAAGAAATCTTACTTTTCATTTCAATTCCTCATTAATTTTATGATATATTTTAATTAATCAATCAAAGAGGGCACTAAACAGAAGCATAATAAATTAGAAATGGACATTTAATCATGATAGTCAATGGAGGTATATGGTCTGGAAACTTAGTGAAAGTCTTTGTTCTACTATCTTTTTGTTCGCCCTAGTGCATGGTGATGGTTAGTGAACATATTGTATTTTTGGTATAATGAAGCAATCATCCAATAGCAACATTTGGTGACAATCGTTCAACCATGCTGTTTAAATACGGGTATAACTCTTCCACGGACGTTGAGGGAGGTCGAGCTAGTCAGCGATATATCAGCGGTTTCGCATGAAAAGTTCTTGAAAACAAAATCAGATACTCCAGGAGGAGAATATTTCTTGCCAAGATGGGATAGATTTAAAAAATTTAAATTGCCGTATAACTACAAATTTAGTACGATAACTGGAACAATAAAGGATCGTTGATGATGTTTAGACTTATATATAACCCAGCCGTCCCTCATGTTGTAAGCCACAAATTACTGGACTTGTTAAGGCATTGTAACCGACCCCAAAACAACAAAGATTCTAACCCCCCGCCTAACAAGTTTTATAATACTAAAAATCGTTAGGCGGGGGTTAGGATCTTTGTTATTTTGGGGTCGGTTACACAGTCCAGTAATTTGTGGCTAATACAACGTGAGAGACGGCTGTCCTGGTGGAGGATCTGATGAACATTTTTATGTGAAACCGCTGTTGTATCACTGACTCGCCCTCCCTCAACGTCCAAACAAACCTAAAAGAAAGCTGGTTTGTGCATGGTGATATTTCAGCTCATTTGTTTATAAACAATGTTAACTGCTTTGAAGTTTGCGGAGTTTCCAGACCATATCTTGATTGACTATGATTTAATGCTTTAACAAGATATGTATAAAAGCTTTAATAAGATATAAATTATAACAGTTGCATTGCACGAAAACGAAATTCCTAACAGTAAATATATGTTGCTTTGTTGGCAGAGACGTTTTAATAAGGACATGTACAAACTAACTTCCTGTCAAGTATAGTGTAAATGTTTCGTTGATCTGCTTTGCAAGTATAACCCTAACACGTCAAATTTATACGTTACAATTGTCACGATAGATCAATTTTAGAGCAAAATACATCGCATTGATCATTGTATTCCATATGGTTTATTAGAACATCTAACGATGACTATAAATAGTATTTGGTTAGAATCCCTAGCGGAACTTAATTCTAAGCATTTTTCTAAGGATTTGAGCAATTATGATCGTCCAAGCTTTCACATATATATATATACTGTACAATACAATTGAAGAGAAATATTGGCCTGCTGTTCTGCATATTGTCACAAAATCTGATTTCGCTATACTTAAACATCACACAAACATTAATGTATGACATACCTATATCGTTGCTCATTTCCATGTTATGGTCGATTAATTTCCTGATGCAGAATATGCTAATTTTCTCGAAAATGAATGTCGAGTACGCGTATTATCACCCTATATTTTGCATGATATGAAGTACTGAAGGCTGAATATAACCTGGTAACCTGGCCTTCTTATAAAATTGAGACCTACACTCAATTTGCCGTGCACATAACAATTAGGATATACACTCAATTTGAGGAAGAGACTGGGTTGCACCTTCAGTACCACTGACCCGACCTTGTGGCATGCAGCATCCCAGTATATACGCGACCTCCTCCGTGTCTCACCGAATTTGTCCTGCTTAACCGGGATCCGCGGGTGGACATCATCTATATTCAAGAAGTATTAATCATTCCGCCGATCCGCCGTTCCGCAAAATACACCGTCCGATACGGGGTGTTAGGGTTAGGAAGACACTTAAGGCGGGGGTTAGGGTTAGGATTGGTGTTGTGTTGGGGATAGCTTCTATTTTGACCATTATCATCAAAATGGTGTTCTAGTAATGTCTGAAACCGTTGGGTCGACAGTTTGTAGTAACTCTAAGTCAACTCGAGGTTAACTCGAAATTAACTCGAACTCGAACTCGAACTCATGGATTACCATATCCCTCCACAGAGAGGCAAGAGATTTTACACTAACACAGTGTAAAAATACACTGACTGGTGTATGGGGCGCCGTTTGTAAAAATATTATTTAGCGTTTATTTTGTATATTTTGATGTTATTTAGCTCCTCGTGGTTTGTTATTTATAAATAACATGTTTTTATTAAATAACACTTGCGATTTAATAAATAACATTTGCGATTTAATAAATCGCACTTGCGATTTACTAAATCGCAATTGCGATTTAATAAATAACATTGCGATTTAATAAATAACATTGCGATTTAATAAATCGCACTTGCGAATTACTAAATAACACTTGCGATTTAATAGTATGCCGTTGACATTTGTGCGATTTAAGCGGCTCAAGCCAATGATTACATTGACCAGCGGATGCACTTTTTTGGGTAGGTACTTTATCTGACCACCATTATAGTGTATCATATAATAACTGATGCAACCATGTATACTCTTAAGCCTCCTTACTCTACTTAGCCATCCTTAGCCCTCCTTGCCATCCTTAGCCCTCCTTAGCCCTTCTTCCTTAGGCTCCTTAGGAGGGCTAAGGATACGTAAGGAGGGCTAAGGAGGGCTAAGGAAGGCTAAGGATGCCTAAGGAGGGCTAAGGATGGCTAAGTAGAGTAAGGAGGCTTAAGAGTATACATGGTTACATCAGTTATTATATGATACACTATAATAGGGGTCAGATAAAGTACCTACCCAAAAAAGTACATCCGCTGGTCAATGTAGTCTTTGGCTAGAGCCGCTTAAATCGCACAAATGTCGACATGCGATTTAATAAATAACATTGCGATTTAATGGTAAGTGTTACTTAGTAAATCGCATGTGTTATTTAGTAAATCGCACTGATTTAGTAAATTGCAAGTGCGATTTATTAAATCGCAATGTTATTTATTATTTCTTCCTTTACAAAAAGCTTGGGCTGTGATTCATTAGTTATTTGCACCAACCTAGTAGGATTTGTAATTTTTGGATATTTGTAATTTTTGGATTTTTTTAAATAAGAAAAAAAATGTATTTAGTTACTAATCATTTATATATTGCACGGCTTTTAGGTAGACCAAATTTGATTATATCCATGACTATGTAGTATTTAAAACACGAGAAGGAGCGTTTTATCACATTTGAAATGCGAGCGCGCAGCGCGAGCATCTTAGATATGATAAAACGCGAGTTCGAGTGTTTTAAATAGCTTCAAAAACAATTGATTGTAATCACTAGGGAGCGTACTGGTTTTTATTTTCTATTAGAGGTAAGTTGGGTTGATGTATGAAATGCAAATTAGCAGGAATTTTATATAAAGTTCGTAAAGACTTTATATAATTTTCATGCTGATTAGTATTCATGGGATTTTATCAGGTATAAAAGCCTTGCGCTTGACTAAATACGGAAATGTGATTGGACAATTTGGTTAATGAATATTAATGAGTTTTTGAAGTATATGTTCAAACTTTGATAAAATTACCGTGCTTAAATAAATTTTTCAAATCAAATCTATATATCCCTATCTATCTATCTATCAATCCCTTTCTATCTATCCCTTTCTATATATATATATATATATATATATATATCCCTATCTATCTATATATATCCCTATCTATCTATATATAGATAGATCTATCTATATATATATATATATACCTATCTATCTATCTATCTATCTATATCTATATCTATATCTATCTATCTATATCTATATCTATATCTATATCTATATCTATATCTATATCTATATCTCTATCTCTATATCTATATCTCTATCTATATATATATATATATATCTATATCTCTATCTATCTATATCTCTATCTATCTATCTCTATATCTATCTATCTCTATATCTATCTATCTCTATATCTATCTATCTCTATATCTATCTATCTCTATATCTATCTATCTCTATATCTATCTATCTCTATATCTATCTATCTCTATATCTATCTATCTCTATATCTAT